>CM053773.1:114068493-114107519 GCA_028658325.1 Potorous gilbertii
CCCCTGGCCCGGACCCCCTGGCCGGACCCCCTGGCCGGACCCCCCTGGCCGGGACCCCCCTGGCCGGACCCCCCTGGCCGGGCCCCCCTGGCCCGGACCCCCCTGGCCGGGACCCCCCTGGCGGACGCCGGTCTTCCGGGCGTTGTGCCCGCTAACTTTCCCACCCCCTCTCGTCCCTTCCGCTCGGTCCGCACTGGGGACCAAAGCCCCAGCTTTACAGATGCCTGGGACAAGTCCGGTTTCTTTAGAAGAACAAAGATGCGTCTTACCGTGATCTCTTGTGGGCCGGCTCGTGCGCCCCTCCCGCGTCTCCCTTCCTCGCCCACGGCACCCCTACCTGAGTCCTAGGCCCCAGCTTCGCTTTGGGTGTTCAGAGGTCTCCAAGGGCCAGGGCTTCGCTACCCCGAAGATGACCGTGACCGTGGTGACACCTGGGCTTCTGCTCCCCTCAGCCCCTGCCCTACACGTGGAAGCGTCGCTTCCTTTGGTCTGGGGACACCGATCGAGGCTAAGGTCCCTGACCCCATGGGAGGGGGCCTTGACCAAGAAGTTATGGAAACACCACCGGCAGAGCTGCTTCTTGGGGCACGCAGCCTGACCCTTGCCCCACCTCCAAGCCTCGACCACCTTGAGGTGAGGGTGACCCTGGCGTCGGTCTTGTCACACCTAGAGGTCCTGCAGCTGGCTGTGGTCTGATCAATGGCAGACTGTTTAATTGAGTCCACAGTTAGGAGACTGGAACCTTCCAAAGCTGGTCTTGGCCAATCTCTCAGTTGGACTTCTTCTCTTCCTTGGACTCCTTCAGTGCCAGCATCCTTTGAGAGACAATACCCATCTGGGAGAGACTTTGAGCCCCATCCCCATCTAAGGCCAACATGGGGTCCCATGACATGGCCCTTGGATCTGTGCCTTGGAGTTAGTGCTTCCATTGTAACTGAGGAAAATTAATCTGGAGGTTACAGCCCAGTGAGTTTTGAAAGGCCAGCAAAGTGAACCATCTAGGAGTCTGGAAGCCCAGGCCCTTAGCCCCTGCCAGGTTTTGTAGCCAGCTCAGAACTGATTCCCCAATCAATAAATGAATTAATACCACATTTGGATGAACTTGGTGAGACTAAAATTAAGTGGAAACTGTGATAAGTCTGAGCCTACCCTTGCCAGAGACTGAGGTGGTAGCAGAGGAGACAGGGGGCTCCTAAGGTGTTGGGGGAAGTGTTTATACTTCTGTTCTTACTGTGGCTTCTAAATAAATATCCCTTCGTAAAAGCTAATTAATATTAATTGATTAACTGGAACTGGAGGCTAGTCACTGGTAGTTAACATGAAGGGAACGCAGAAGAATTAGGACTCAAGCCAATGCTAATGTCTCAGTCTCTGAAGAGGAGGGATACCCCTAGAACCCTGAGGAGGCAATCTAAGAGCCTGGGGATAGCGAGCTAGAAAATAATCTAGGTAGTATTAGAGAATTTCCTGGAGAAGCAAGAGATGAAGTGATTTGTCCAGTCACTCTCCAGAGTATCTATCCAGAGAACAGACTGGAATCCAGATCTTCCCGGCTCACAGGCCAACTCTCTCCACCATTCCAAGCTACCTCCCTTGAAAATGAGTACCACATTAAAGCGCCAGTCAAAGTTTGTTGTTTTTAAAGCTACTGAAAACAATCAGGCAAAACTTAAGTCATGTGTGTGAACAGCCTATTGAATGTGGAGATGCACTCCAATCGTAACCTTTAAGCAGAAATTCCCTCTTTAAAAGTTCCCTACATTATTTGAAACATTTTCTCCAAGAAATAAATCCTTATGGAATGTGGCTTTACTTACTATCATTACTTCCTTATTCTGTGCTTCCTCAACTCTTATGAATATAACTTACATCATATTATCACATTGTGAGCAGGCACTCTGGGTTTTGTTGTTGCATGGACAGAACCTAGTAAGATATTTAACATACAGTAGGCACTTAATAAACATTCCATGAAAATCAAAGGGATGCCTGTCAACTGGGGACTGGCCAAACAAGCTGTAGTATATGATTGTAATGGAATACTATTGTGCTATAAGAAAGGACAAACAAGATGATGTCAGAAAAACCTGGAAAGATTTACATGAACTGATCCAAAGTGAAGTGAACAGACCCAGAACATTGTACACAGTAATAGCAATATTGTTCAATAAAGAATTGTGAATGACTTAGCTATTCTCAGAAATATGATGATCCAAGACAATCCTGAAGGATTAATGAGGAAGCATACTGTCCACCTCCAGATAAAGAACTTACATTGATAGGCTACAGACTGGAGTATGCTATTTTTCACTTCCTTCCTTCCTTCCTTCCTTCCTTTTATTCAAGTCTTCTTGTACAAAATGACTAATATGGAAATGTTTTACATGATTGCAATAAATAAACAACTATTCCATGAATTGGTAATGAACTAGTTCAGAAATTGCTTTGTAATTGTGGGTGTGTTTCTCTCTTCAAGGAAGGCAAGGATTATCTTCTACATCTTTTGAAGATGGGTCATTCCTTAGTACACTATCAGAAAGAATGTGGATTCAAAAATGCTTATCATATGAACTACTGCCCACAACTGAATGCCCTTTATATGCTGGCCAGATTAAAGAGGGAAACTAGTAAACCACTCTGGATTTCTGATTGTTGAACATTCATTTCTAGCTTGGACCCACATCCATCATGTTACTTATCATATAGACTGATGTCCCACAATGTGCACCCCTGCTTTTCAACTCTACTTCTGAGAACAGTATTCAAATCAACACTGATTCCTAGAAAGGACATGTCAATTATTTACCCTATGACTTTATATACCATCTCTGGTGAGATCTCTGTCTCTCCCCAGCCATCACTCCTCTCTATATGTTTTCATTTTCTAATAAAATATAAGCTCCTTGAAGGCAAGGGATTTCTTGCTTTCTTTTATTGATATTCCTCGTGCTAAGTACAGTGCCTGGCACATAGAAAGTACTAGAAGTTTTTCATTTATTCATTCATTTACTATTCTAGTGGAGGGGGATGGCATTCAGATAATAACTTTTATAAACAGATTACACTGCCCTTTTCCTCCCTACTTTTTGCTTTTCTTCCTTCTCTGTTAATTATTTCCTAGTTATCTTGTATATAGTTTGCTCTGCATATATTTGTTTGCATGTTGTCTCCCCCGTTAAATTATAAGCTTCTTGAGGACAAAGACTGTCTTTTTCCTTTTTTTGTATCTTTAGCACTTAGCACAGTGCCTAGCGCATAGTAGACACTTAATAAATGTTTGTCAGTTGACTGAATGATTCCCATTTCCAAGCCTAGTACTAGAATGATGGAGAAGAGACTGAAGACTTTCCAACCTTATTTTAAAGTGTTTATTTACTTGTATTTCCCCCAAAATTAAAATACATATATTCAACCAATTTTTCAAAAATATATAAAATTAGTAGGTGGGAAAAAGAAATTTTATATAAAAAGTGAGAATACAGAACTTGCTAATATTATATTCTGTCTACATTTGTGCTCACTAAATGCTGTTGATTGGCTAAGATTAAGAGACTTGTCCAAGATGCAGAGAATCCAGTGGATCACTTTATAGCCTCCCCCCACCCCCAGCAGACATTGTTCAATAGCAGCAGTCTTCCTGGCTATCCAGCCCAGTCCAACATCTTCCAGGTCTGGTAATGTGCAAACATGGCTTTTCAAATGATCTGCTCAACCAATGGCAGATTGGACCAGTAGCCTAGCAGTGAACTGGGTGGCTTATCTAGTCAGCACTTCCCAATTCCTATAAGGAGCAAGCCCAGATTAGCTTATCATCCACTGAAGATATCCTACCTTTGTAGGTGCCAGATCAGCTGGATAGATGAGCTAAAGATCCATCACCAACACCATAACCCACAGGAAATTTAGTGAGGGCCATTCAGAGAAAGACAGGACATAGAGGTCCAGTGGTTCTGGAGTTATGTGTTTCCTACACATATGCCTCACATGGACTTTAAGTTCATACCCATTATCTTCCCCCCATCATTGACTCTGTGTGTATTTGGGGTCATGTACACTCTAATTGTTAGAGAAAATACTTTATAACTACTACTCTTGCTATCCCTGTTGAGTAAGTCCCTTTGCTAAAGAACTGAACCTGTTGGTTGATTGTTAAGAGGAAACATTCCAGTGAGGGCTAGTGTGAAGATAGACACAAACAGGTTAGCCTGTAACTTGAAAGTAGTAGAAATCACCCCCTCTGAGAAATGGGTTTGCTAGCACCTGTGTAAGTTGGGTAAGTGAGCCTTTGGGAGGCATTATTAGGAAAACGTCTCAAACATTCTGCTAAGATAAGATTTACTAATATAATATAATGCTAAGGCATCCCTTGGCTTCAGGAAGCTTATATTCTATTAGGAAATGAAAACATACAGACAGGAATGGTGACGGGGGAGAGACATGGATGTCATCAGAGACTGCATTTAAAGTCATAGTGCAAATGATTGACATATCCTTTCTAGGAATCGGTGTTGATTTGAATACTGCAAGACAGAGGGAGTGGTAGACGCAGGTCTGAAAATTCAACATCTTAAGTTCAAATCCGGCCTCAGACACTAGTTGTATGACCCTGAGCAAGTCACTTTACCCTGTTTGCCTCAGTTTCCTCATCTATAAAATGAGCTGGAGAAGGAAACGGCAAATCACTTTAGTACTCTTGCCTAGAAAACCCCAAATGGGGTCACCAACAACCAGACATGACTAAAAAAACGACTGAACAAGAACAACAATATATATATATAAACATATATAAGTATATATACAACAACAAAAGGGAATTTCTGAGTACATGAACATGGAAGTGGTACATTTGGGGTGATGGCAATTTCAAAGCTATGTCTATCTCTTGTGTAGTTGGGGGAGATGGAAGAGGAGATCATGATAAAGGAGTATGTTGAGGACTTGGAAGGTTGGAGTATTTAGGGGAAGGTTGCACTTCATTATGGGGCATAGACTTGCATGAAATAATGAGGAGCCAAATGAGCAAAATCAAGAGAGGATTTTATACGGTAACAGTAATACTGTTTTAAGAACAACTTTGAGCAATTAAGTCATCTTGACTACACTAGATACCCAAATTAACCACAAAGGGTATATGAAATAAGACACCATCTGCATCCTAAGAAAGGAACAATAAATAGAAGTATGCATAGAATGATTTTGCACACACACATGTGTGTGTGTGTGTGTGTGTGAGATGGTAGTTATCTACAAGGGGGAAGGAAAAAAGAAAGTTACATGATTTTATTATTCTATTTTTATATGTAAATATATTATATATTATACATAATTATTATAATTAATATTGATTAATATAACATAATTGTTATAAGTATATTATTATATATTTTACATGAATGGCAAGTTATACATAATAGATTTGCAGTTTCCTGTGAAGTCTTTTTTTTCTATTCTACCATATTATGGAAATGCTTGTTTTATTTCTTAAGTTCAGAATGAAATAAATATATTTTTAAAAATATATAGGTCTCCATCCCCTAATATGAAGTCAGGATTTGGGGAGGAGAAAGACTGTGAGCCTGGCACTGAGCTCACTGAGGAAAGAAGGGAGAGTGCCCAGGAAGCTGGTAAGCAACAGCTACCAAAGTTTCCACAGCATGGTAGATATGGACCAAGTAACGGTAGAAAATGAGCTTAGACATAGCAATGGAGAGCAAGGAGTATTGCAAGTCACCAGCCTAGTTGGGGAATGAGAGAAAAGTGCAGCCAATGCTGGGAAACCTTTATGGGAATGAGGTAAGAGAAAATGATGGTAAGGCACAACCCATTGTATTCTATCATGAGTCATGGTTGAAGTATAGTCTGAAATTAGAAGAACAGAAGGTTTAGGGGAAAAGATAATGAGCTCAGTTTGAGACAAGATCTTAGGATCAGAGATTTAGAGCTGGAGGGGGACCTTAGAGATTGTCTAGTCCTACCCTCTCATTTTACAGATGAAGAAACTGAGGCCAGAGGAAGATAAATGACTTACCGAAAGTCATGCAGTTATAAAGAGGCAGAGTTCAAATTCAGCACATTTCCTACTGCTGTGAGCTCCCCACAGGAACATACAAGAGCATGAATGTTTACCTAGAGGCAGCTTGCTGGCACAGAGGATAGACAGCTGAGATGAGACCCAGGACAAGTCATCTCTTTTTGCCTCAGTTTCTTCAACTGTAAAATGGGGAGGTTAATAGCACCTACCTCAAAGGGTTATTGTGATGAGCAAATGAGACAATATTTGGAAAGGTAATAATTTATAAATGAAATAATAATTTATAAAAATTATCACAATGCCTGGCATATGATAGGCACCATGTAAATGTTTATTCTCTCCCTTCTTCTCATTCTCCAAAAGAGTTTGAACAGTATAATTTATCAATTCCCTTCCAGTTTTCAGAGTCGATGGAAACCTGAAAAGGAGAACTCAACAGGAGGGTCTCTTTTTTTGCTTTGCACTAAGTGCCCAGCAAAGTGGGATGGTGTTATTATGGACAGAACCACAAGAGGGCATATGGGAACGATGCTGCACCTAGAGTTAATTATTTCCAGGCAGTGGAATGAATGAGCCCTAAGATCCCACTTCTGTCCAGAGGAGGTAAGTAGCAAACATCTTTGCAAAAAAATCTTCAGGCACCGTTCACCTTGTAGCTTAATGCCAAGCCAAGGGCTGTGGTGGTAGGCTATGAAATCTATCCTTTCTCTAAAAGTCAAACGGAAAAGTTCCTTGCATTTCTGTGTCCTCTGGCTCTTGGAATCATGGCAAAGACTGAGATGAAAATCAGGCTGCCATAAGTTTCATTTAGAGTCAGTAATAATAGCACTTTTGATTAGGGTACAGTCCGTAATTCCTCAGCTTCCACATCCCAGTAACAAGACAAAACAATGGAGCTGAGGATTTATAACCAAGGTTGTTCTTGTAGAATGCTGTCTGAAGGAATAATCAGCCTTTGGAAGTGACACAACTCGGAACATGAGTCATGAGGACTTCCCCAAGGGAGAATGTGTTTATAATCCACTCAAATGACTCATGTCAAAAACCTCCCCGGCTCTTTAAACTGATACAAAGTGATGTCAAACATTCTAATAAATTCATAACATCATAATCATAGTTTATCTTCGGTTTAACATTTTGGTGAACTAAGGTTACCAGATGAACTTTCTCTTATTAAAAAAATTATTTTATTTTTAAATTTGTGGGCTAAAACAAGAATTTCCATAATATAGCATAATAAAGAAAGATGATTACATGGATTTTCAAGAAATTAGGCTTCTACTCACTTAATAAAACTAGACTGAACATTTTTTTTCCTTTGGGGATTCAGAAAATATCTCAGGATCTTGCAGTGGCTTAGTGGCTCCACTAACAATCATGGTACTGTAGATTTGTAGGATACTGGTGAATAGGGCATTCCAGTTAGCTGAATGCCAAGCAAGCTTGAGTCTATTGTATTTTTGAGATTTTAATTAAATTTTCCTAATGCACACCACTTTAGGAATTTATATAAATATTACTGAGAGGCAGAGATGCTGAATTGGTCTCATATGAATATCTTTTGAGCCTAGGATTACAATTAAAATACGTTCTAAAACCTAAGAGAACTTTGACTGACAACACTGGATACAGATTATTAAATCTAGGGTGAGGATTATCTTACAAATGTCCTAAGTCCTTTAATGTAGAAAATCCTGAATGAGCAAATTGATTCGATTATTATTAATTATTAAAGATCGAACAGGAGGGGAAAAATTGGCTTTAAATGATAGTGATCTTCACCTCATTTTGGAGTTCAATTCTTTGCTTCATTTTAGAAGCAAATTTTAGAATACTAGGCCTGGAGACAGGAAGATGCCAGTTCAAATCTGGCCTCCAACATTTACTAGCTGTGTGACCCTAGGCAAGTCACTTAACCTCTTTTTGTCTGTTTTCCTTTCTGTAAAATAATACTATCACTTACTTCCCAAGGTTGTTATGAGGATCAAGTGAGATAATAACTATAAAGCATTTTTAGCAAAGTACCTGGCACACAGTAAGCATTATATAAATGTTAGCTTTTTTTTTAAGGAATCCTTTGTAGTCCCACAAACTAATACACTATATATTTTCCCAGACAGAGCTAAATCAAATGTGAAGAACCACAAATCACCAAAGTTGCTTATTTCAGATTCTGTTCCATTATGAAAATGTCATCTTCTTTATTTCACCCTCCTCCCTCAAAAAAAAAATCCTCAAGGTATATTTTCATCCATCTTTTGCTATACAGGTAGAAGGAGAATATGAAATTAAAATACCTCCTTATTTTAAGTCTGTTTAAGCCTTGTGTCAGAGGCTCTAACATGACACAAAAGAGCCTTGTACATTTGGGAGTACTGCTCACATCTCTGGCCAACTCAGAAAATTAAGGAATTTTGACAAATGACATCACCAAATAGGCTATCACTAATTCCTCTTACAAGCACGACTCTCTAAATTCAAAGAAGAAAAAAGTTGAAAAGCAATCAGAACTGAACATTATGATGGCATAATGACCAAGTTTGGATATGTGAAGGCACCTTCATTCTTTGCAGAGAAGAGGAAAGGAGGAAGGAGGAGGAGGAGGAGGATGCTTGTTGAACATTACATATAATGTCAGACTCTGAATGTGTTGGTTAGTTTTATTGAACTTTTTTCCCTCTTTTTTATTCTTTGTTGTAAAGAATTGCCTTCTGGGAGCAGTAAGAGAAGAGTACATTGGGAAATGACATGCTGCAAATAATAAATGAGTAAAAATGGTAGGAAATTTTTTAAAAGAGATTTTAACAACTCGGTGGGAAATATCAACAATCATTGATAAGCAGCATGGTGTATAGGGTAGAGCAATGGATGGATACATTGGCAAAGGTACATGCCACAAAAACCTATCAACAAAATCATAAGAAACCATGAAAAAAGAGAAATTTACCAGTTGAAGAATACAAATAGAGATTTTAACAGAGCGCATGGGAAGTACCAACAACTGATAGGCAACATGTGTAGGGTGGATTTGCCATCAGGAAGATCTGATTCCTGACTCAGACCCTTGTGGACCCTGCGCAGGTCCCTTAGGCTCCCTAAGCCTGTTTCCCAATCTGTGGAATAAGGGGTTTGGCTGCTAACGTCCCCGCAAGCTCCTCATCTCCAATCCTACACCCTTTCCCAGTCATACACAGGGCAGGGCCGCTAGCAGGCATGGATCGCCTTTGTTCTTCTGCAGGAGTGGGCTGCAGTTCTTGGCCGTGCCCAGCAGGTGGCATGTAGGATCCTTCTTCTGCGGCTCTCAGCAGGTGGCCCTCATTGTCCCTCCCACAGCTGCCAACGAGGCAGTTCCCCTTCCCCCTACCCCTCCAGACTGCAGTTTCTCTTACTGCAGCTCTCCCCAGTTCCCAGACTAGGTGTGGGCTGTCACTCTCCCCAGGGCATTACGGCTCTGGGGGAAAGAAAAGTCCCAGCCCAGGTTCTTCTCTGGAGGGTGGGTTTGATGGAGAAAGGAATAAAATCATCCTGATGGGTTGGATCCACAAGGGAAAAAAATAGAGTAAATGGAAAAACGCCTAACCCTGCGTTCTAAGGCCTGGGATTAGAATTGCTAAACCTTTTCAAAGTATGCTTTGTTCTGCACGCAATCGAGTGGATAGAGACCGTACCCTAAAGAGTTAAAATAATACTGATTGACTTTGTGAAGCCCTAGGTGCCCTAAAGTCTCCCCTCACCACAACTCCCCTTATCATGGACCATAAGATTCCCTATCCCCACCCCTCATCCTGGGGAATGGGATCCAGGGTCATTCATAGTCCTCATCCTGGGCCTTTATCTTGCAAGACTTACCCTAGATCTCCAGCCCCCATAAGGAAACCCTAAAATCATCCTACATAAGCCTGGTCCTTTCCCTCTGTCATCGCCTTTGTTTAGCTCCTTGCTAAAGCTCAGGCCTGCTGCTTTTGCGTCAACAAAGCTCCCAATGGCTACAGAGAAGGTCTAAGTGAATTCATTCACATTTTGAACCAGCTCTCCCTTCTCTCCAGTACAATGGTGGTCCTCTTCTAGGGGATGACTTCCTTGGCCTCTTTCCCCGCTCTCTGCAGGGGAAGCTGGGAAGCCCGAGGTGGGCTGGCCTGCCCACATTCAGAATTTCACCTTGTTAATGTCATGTCCTGTCCAAACGAAGGCGTCTCCACTTTGAAGCCTCTCCCTTTGCGTGGCAGCTCCCACCAGCCTCCTAACAATCAGCCCCGCAATCGGAAGCAACATCCTTCCTTCCTCTTGTTTTTTTGAAAGAGATCTATCTCATTAGCCAGGGCTGGACTTGTCAGTCCTTGGACTCAGAGCCTCTTTTGCCCAGCACCTGGTCTGTTTCCCCCGTGTATTATCAGCACTTCCAACAGGTCCTGCAATTTAGGGAAACGTCCTCTCCACCACCCCGAGTGTGCAGTCTCTTCTGGGACCAATGTGGGAGAGGAGGGGTCATTCAAGTTACACAAGATTGCTTCCTTTAACATCCAGACTAGGAGAACGAAGCATTCTCAAGGGTTACTGGGCTCCCAGGGAGAATGGTAAAAATTAATAGTCTCTGTTACCACTTTACAATTTCAAATTAAGAATATAGTACTTGGAAAGACACTCATGAGACAGCTATATTTGTAAAATAAGGTGGTTGGAAGTCAATTTCTCCATTTCCTTACCTGTCAAGACCTGTTTTTATGGCTCAATGTTTCCAAGAAGAGAGACTAAGAGGCAATGTGGTATAAAGAATACTAAATAATGGTGTCACAAGCACAAAGTCTTTGTTCCCACTCTGCGGTTAATTAGCTGGATAGCTTGCCTCTCAGTTTCTTCATATGTGAAATAACAGGGATGGATTTCCCTTTACCACATAAAAAAAAATTCCTGATTCCACTCTCAGAACAATCAAAATTAATTAAACATTGCAATGAACTAGAAAGAAAATTAGAACCTAATCTCAGAAACCTAACATGTGCTGGACAAAGGTATCTCTCAACATTTTTTTCAGTCCAGATTTTAGAACTATCTTTGATTTTCTATTGTCTTTGGGGAGATACTGGGGAGAGGCAGTGTTCACAAAATCACAACCTTTATTTTGAGGGGTTTTCTGTTTATTTGTTTTTTATTTAAACAGAGTAGGAAATAGAGATAGGCCACATTGATGTTTCGGCATAAACACTTCACTTTTCTCTCTGTCTCTTGTCTCCTGGTCCTCCTTTCCTTTTCCTCTTGGCATCCTTGTTTCTGCCCAGTACCTCCTCTCTCTTTTCCTTTAAAGCCTCAGCCCACTTTTCATATTCCTTCCTTCTCCCTTCACTTAGCAGGGGGGCAGAAGAAAAGGGGAAGGGGGGGTAGAAAATCGGTTAGGCAGATTCTATGTGATGAGAGCTCATGCTAATTTCCTATACAAGCAGTCAGTCTGCCTCTAAGGCAGCCTTGTAGAAATCAGGCCACCTCTTTGCTCCAATAGGTTCTGTTTTGAAAAACAGCATCCTCCCCACTCCCCCATCCCCAGCACACACATACCAATAGCTTTCCAAAGCAATAGATCCCTCTCACCCCTCACCACCACCTCCCTTTCCCACTAATTCCCAACTTCTCTCAGCCCTGCTGACAAGTGCAGGCAGGAAGATTTTTGCCTGAAGCTGGTTTGTTCATGGACAGACAAAAGAAGAGTCTCTGTTCGAGTTATCTTAATCTATGAGGGCTTGAAGCGAAAGGAAAAATCAGATAATCATAATGGATTCGATTCAGAAGGAAAAAAGCTTAGCCTGCAGGGAAACTCACCCAGCCCTGACCCCATTGTCCTTGCCATTCTAGGACTGGGGTTGAATATGAAGCATTTTTATAGACTCTTCTCCCAAAAACTTCGCCACAGCCCCACCCCTCTTAGAGCGCAGTGATTTGGGATGCTCAGCTTTCTGTAGAGCTACACAGCCCCGGAAAGAGAAAGGCCCTCCCACCCTGTCCATTCCAGTCCTAACTCAGCTGCTTCTGGGGTGGGGGGAATCGGGGAAGGGGGGCCTAAAGGGCATCCTCCCTGAGGACTCGTCTCTAGACTTGACCCAAGGCAATCAAACATTCATACCTGCTCCCCAGAAGGGGAACCAGGAAGGAGGAACCTGAAATCCAAGAAAGAAAATCAAGGTGCAGAGGGGGGAAGGGAATTTTCAACCCAGAGCATCAATTTCCCAGCAGGCCCCGCTACTCTCTTTATGACAGCAGTATCCGCTGCTTTCTGTCATCCCTATCTCTAACTCCCTCTCCCCATTGGTATTCCAGCTGCTAACATCCTTCCCAATTCATTTCAATTCAATACAACAGACGCATTAAGCAGCTTTTTGCTGTCCAGGCACTATGCTGAGCGCTGGGAGAAACAAAGGAAAACGAAAGTTCCAAGAATTCATATCCTGCTGGCTGAAAATAACTTGTATACAGCCAAGAAAATCCAAAATAAATACTGCACCAAGTAAATACCAAGTAACAACTGAAGTTGCTGAAGGAAGGCCTGGGTGGCATTTGACCAGAGCCTTGAAACAAGATTCCAAAAAGGAAGGGTACATTCCAAGAGGGGTGATCTGTACAAAGACCCAAGAGTTAGGAGATGGAAAATTAGTGTACAAGTAACAGAAAATCAGCTACTTGGTTGCAAATATCAAATGAATAAAGAGATAATGTGAAATTATTCTAGAAAGATAGTTTGGTACACATTTTCTGAGCACCTCCTATGTGTAATTTTTTTAAAGTAGTTTTTCTATTATGTTAAGTAGAAAATTTTTACTATGTAAAAATTTACCATTTTTTTTTTTTTTACTATTTTAAGTTTAAAAAATGACTGGTAAAATTAAGGATTATAGGAGTCCAAAGGAGGTCCAGTTGTGAAGGGAAGACAGTTCCTAGAGACATAAGACTTGAACTGGTCCTTGAAGCACATGTAGAATTCAGAAAGACAGAAGAGAATGTATCAGAGCATTCCAAGTAGGGAGATCATAATGAGTGATGGTGTAGAAGGGGTGGAAATCCAGAGACTTTGCCTCCTTCCCTCCAATATTCCCAAAACCCAAACACTGTGATTCTGATATTTATTAACTACTTGGCCACAGTCAGACAGGGTAACTAAGTAGCACAGTGGATAGAGCACCAGGCCTAGGATCAGGATGACTCATCTTTCTGAGTTCAAATCCAGTTCCAGACTCCTATTTAGCTGTGTGACCGTGGGCAAGTCATTTAACCTTATTTTCTTCAATTTCCTCAGCTGTAAAATGATCTGCAGAAGGAAAATGCCCCTTTGACCCAACAATATCATTTCTAGGACTGCATCCCAAAGAGATCCTAAAAATGAAAAAGAGTTCCACATGTACAAAAATATTTATAGCAGCTCTTTTTGTGGTGGCCAAGAACTGGAAATCGAGGGGATGTCCATCAGTTGGGGAATGACTGAACAAGTTGTGGTATATGAATGTAATGGAATACTATTGTGTTAGAAGAAATGATGAATAGAAAGACTTCAGAGAGGCCGGGAAAGACTTATATGATCTGATGCTGAGTGAAAGGACCGGAACCAGGAGAACTTTGTGTACAGCAACAACCACAGTGTGTGAGAAATTTTCTGGTAGACTTAGCCCTTTACAGCAATACAAGAGCTTAAAAACTTCCCAATGGACTCTTGAGGCAAAATGCCTTCTCTACATCCAGAGAAAGAACTATGGAATTGGATCACAGAATGAAGCAGATTGTTTTCCCTTGTGTTATGTTTTGTTTTGGTTTTTTTCATCGTTTCTACCATTTATTTTAACTCTATGCAACATGACTAAGATGAAAATATATTTAGTAAGAATGTAGGTGTAGAACCCATATAAAATTGCATGCATCTTAGGGAGGGAGGGAGTTAAAAAGAGGGAAGAGGGGTGAGGGAGGGGGAGAAAATCTAAGATTTATGGAATTGATTGTAGACAACTGAAAACAGATAAATTAATTTTTTAAAAAAGAAGGAAATTGCGAACTACTCCAGTACCTTTGCCAATAAAATTCCAACTGGGATCACAAAGAGTTGGACACAGCTGAAAATGACTGAACAAAAACAGTTTCCTCACCTAAAACAAATAATCCTTATACTACCTGCCTCTAAGGATTGTTGTGAGGCAAGAACTTTGTAAATCTTCATCGTTAAATAGATGTGAGCTATTTTAGCCAATTTTAAAAGCATGGTTTTACCATTTGGAAAAACTAATCATCTATTCTCAGCTAACTTTGGGGCATAGCATGAGTGGCAACTATGTGGCATCCAAGGCAAATACCATCTTTCAGTGGTGACTCACTAATGAGTGGAAGCAAGAAAGTGAAGTGGATAGAGGGCTGGACCTGATTTCAAATCCAGCAGAGTCTTACTAGCTATGTGACCCCAGGAAGGTCATTTAACCTCGCCCTCCCTCAATTTTCCCATCTGTTAAAATGGAAATAATAAAAGCTCCCACTTCCCAGCATTGTTGTGAGGATAAAGTGAGATCTTATTCGTTAAGTGCTTGTCAAACCTTAAAGCATAAAGTCAAGTCTAGCTATTCTTATCGTTTCTCTTTTAATACCTTAACTCTCTTTGAAATCAGCCACAAAGATTCCCTTCCCCCCCCCCCCCGCCCCGCCCTTCCTGTGAGAGACAAATATTCAGGTCATTTGCTGTGCAGAGATAACGGGCATCCTGATCTCTGTGATAAATCAAATCTTTCTCGTAACAGGTTACCAGTTTGGCCCACTTTTTAAGATTTCCTTAGACAAACGATTGCCCAGAGGCTCCCCTATGGAGGAGTGGTCTGGCTGAATTTTTTCATCACAATTTTACCATACCCAAATATCTTAAAATACAATAAAAATAACCAACATATTTCCCATCACAATTGGGGATTTTATTATGTAAACAAAGGAAGGGACAGTATGGCAATGTGGATAGAAGGCTAGCTATGGATTTAGAAAGATCTGAATTCAAATCCAGCCTCTGATACCAGTTAGCTTGTGGCCATTGGCAAGTCATTGAACCCCTTGGTGGTCCTCCAGACAGCACTTGCAGAGGAATTTCTGGACAATTCCAATCTGGACAAAATGGAGAAATGTGAGCTATCTCCCTTATTGTTCTATTTAGCCCTAGATATCAGAGGTCCCCAAAACAAGGAAAGAATACACCAAAGGAATTTGCCAGTCCCTATTAAAAGACTACTGTAGTAATAATGCTAAGGGCAACTAGATGGCACAGTGGCTAAAGTGCCAGACCTGGAGTCAGGAAAACCTGAGTTCAAATCCAGCCTCTGACACTTAACTAGCTGCGTGACCCAGGGCAAGTCTCTTAACTTTGTTTGCTTCAGTTTCCTCATCTGCAAAATGAGCTGGAGAAGGCAATGTCTCCGTATCTTTGCCAGGAAAACCCCAAATGCAGACATGACTGAACAGCAAGAAGTAGCAGTGCTGTATGTGGACTCCACCTCCTTCTACCACAGCTTTCTAAAAGCCAGCAGCACTTTTCCATTTCACCTGCAATGATCAGTACTGCAAATTGATAGGGTTGTTCTCTGAAGCCATCTTTAACTTTGTACTCAACTGATCAATAAACATTTGTTTACTATGTGCCAGGTTCTGGGCTAAGCACTGGAGATATAAAAAGAGGCAAAACACAGTCACTGCTCTCTAGGAACTTTTGATCTGTGCTGCTATAACCCTGCCTATGAAATGAATAAACAAAATGAGTAAGATAGCACAGAGAAGTACATTAAATGGAATGTACAAACGAGCTACCATGCACTGAAAGGACAAAAGTACTCAGAGATGTTTTATTTGTACTTTTGAAAATATGAAATTAACCTACATGTCTAACAATTTGGCAATTAGTGAACAAAGTGTTGTATGTAAATGTAATAAAATATTATTGCACAGTTTAAAATGGTCATCACGAGGAATATAAAGAAATACAAAGACATTTGAAATGATAGGGAAATTGGCAGATGACAAAAGGCAAAGACCATCAATGCTGGAGGAGCTGTGGTAAGATAGGCACACAAATACACCACTGGTGGTGCTATGGATTGGTTCAACTATTTTCTAATGTAATTTGGAATTGTGCTTTTTAAAAGTGATGGAAATATACACCCGCTTTGGCGCAGAGTTCCTCCTGTCAGGAACATGCCCTAAGGAGCTGAAACACAGAAAGGTCCTGTATACACCAAAACAGTCACAGAAGCACTTTTTGTAATTGCAAAAAACTGGAAACAAAATAGTTGTCCACTTATTGGAGAGTTGCTAAATAGATTGTGGTACATGAATATGACGGAATTTTATTGCACTCTTCACTGAATATGATGAGCACAAAGAAGTATGGGCAGAGGTATATGAAATATTACAAAGTAAAATAAATAGAACCAAGAAAACAATATATACAATGTTTACAGTAATGCAAATTGAAAGAACAGAACAATTGAAGTTGAATGCTGTTAAATTATAATGACCTAACTTAACCCTAAAGAAATGCTGTAGGAATGATTCTCCCTACCTTCTTTGCCTTAGTGGGGTAATACTACATATAACATTATATTTGATTAGTGTGAATTAGTTTTGATAAATTTTTTAAAAATTATTATTATTATTTGTTATAAGGAATGTCTGGGGAAAAGAAGGACTAGATCGGGAATGTAGGTGGTTCAAAAATATATCTGTAAAAATTTAAAAGAAATAAAGAATATGAAAAAGGCAGAAAAATATGGGAAGATTTAGATTAACTGATACAGTGATAGAAGCAGAAGTAAAAAAAAAAGTAATTCAATGGCAAAAACAACATAAATATAAAGAATAAAAAGAAAATGAAACAGAATACTCTGTTATAATGCTCTTGTATGACCCTAGAGAAAGGTGAGAAACCTCCCATTACATGGCTGAGGTGGGGGACTATGGCTGTGGAGTACTGCATATACTATTAGACATAGATGATGTATTAGTTAGTTTTGCTAAAGTAGCTTTATTCTCTGAAGCAAATTGTGAGTGGTAGAGGGTGTGGGTCCAAGCCCTAGACAGGTAGCAGGGGTTCTGTGCTGTTACATTTACATAGGATGGTGCACTGGGAAGGACTGGAGGAAGGGAAGCAGAAGGTGATACAAAAAGTATGAATAAAAACGTAAGATAAATTTTAAAACAAATTATAGCATTATGAAAGTATATACATTGACTATATCTGTATCTATATAGAAATCAATAATAACTAAATTTTTTTTTAAGTATTCAAGAAATAGGGGAAGGGACTACACCTATGATTTCATTGGTACAGGAAATTCCCAAATAAGGAAATTCACTCTAGCATGCAAGTAGACCCCTTCTCTGTAATTTGTAGCCTAAGAGAATGTCTGAAGCCTGGAAGATTAAGAGATTTATTTGCCCAGAGTCATGAAACCGGAATGTGTCAGAAGCAGATCTTGAACACAGGTCTTCCAGGTCAGCTTTCTGTCCACTAGACCATACTATTTACCATAAAAACAAAAATAGGAAGAAATCAGAAGGGGACACACAGTTACCCCCCCCAAAAATGCCTATCATTTCATTAAAATTGTTTTAATCAAAATGTAAATAGTCAGAAATGTAATGTTTTATTGGAGATTTTATTCATTTTTTGTTTGTTAATATTTATTAAGATTTTTAAAAAAGAGAAATTCATTGAAGACAGATGAAAAAACAACTTTGCTGGTATGTGAGAGCTACAATTTATTTCCCTCAAACCCAAATAATTGTTAAGCAAGAGGCATACATTATCTATCTGCTGAGTAAATCTTTTGATGTTCTGCTGGAACCTTTAGCTGGCTAAATCTTCCCTTGAGTTCATAGAATTAAGCCCAAGGTCTAAGATCGTGGAGGGAGAAGAGAAAAGAAGACATACAGGCAAAACGGAGGTAGCTGAGGCAAATCCAGCCATCAGAATGCAGAGACAGGTAAAAAGGAGAGGATGCCTTTTTTCTGAAGGCGGGGGAGGGTGGTAAGAGATGCTGAAGATTGATTGTACAGTGTTTTGTGTCTCTGAGAATTTCAAAACTCTTACCTAGGAATTAATGCTACATCCTTATATGTGAAGCAACCAATTCCTAGAATACTCCATCATTCATGCTCAAAGCTATTGATGTAATTGGACTCTTTGATGCAGGAGAGATTCTAATGCATCACTAGCCTGTACCCTAATCCTAGAACAAAGACTGGCTCCTTCATATGGAATATGGCTGATAAAAGAAAATATTTCCTGGTGTGTTTTTTTTTCTTTCCAGATTCTGAAAATAGGAATGTTTGCCCAGCTCAGGGAAGATACAGATAATCAGAGCTGCAGTCTCTTAAACAGAGCCAAATAAACAAGCTGAAGGTGAATGGATTAGTCCAGTGGCAGAACATCAGAGATAGAAAAAAGTATCTAGCATTATTCACAGTGTCATAAATATTTTATAGAAAGGTAGCTGAAGGAATCCAATCTGTGTGTACATCGAGCAAAGCAGAAGTCTGAATGGGCTAAGCCTCACCTCCTTCGGCTAGAACCACACCCAAACCATCCTGTTTTTAAAGACCTTCTGATACTGAGGTGTTTAAGTCTCTCAGTAATCATTTCCAAGTTTAATAACACAATGTCATAGGGAAAGACTTCTTTCTGTCTAACCTAAATCCCTCAGGCTCTAATTGCAGACTACTATCTCCTCTACTACTATCTAAAGACTCTTATTAAATCATCCCTAACCTGTAATGAGCTTTCTCTCTACTAAACTCCCCGAGCATTTTTGCCTGTACCTCCAATTTGGACGCATATTACAGAAGGGGTATTTTGTCTTTTTAATTTGTGTAGGGGTAAAAAGATCAAAGAAAGTAAAAGTTAAGCGTTTAGAGTGGATAGGACAGTGATAACAGATAAGAAGCATTTCTACCACACCTATGATGACGTTATTCCAGGCACTGTGCTAAGCACGTTACAAAAGTCTCAACTGATTCCTTTACACCAGCACTGGGTGCTATTACCCCCACTTTACCATTGAAGAAATTAAGGCGGAGGTTACATGACTTGAGGGTCTTCAGACTCCATGCCCAGTGCTCTCCTTGCTGTACCACCTAGCAGCTTCTGTACCTTAGACGTGGATGTCTCTAGAGCATAGCCTCAGGGACAACATCCCTTGATGGGTTCCAGTCCCATATTTTTGTAAAAGACTTGGAGGAAGGAGTACAAGGAATGTTTGTCACTTTCACAGCTGACGCAAAATTATACGAGACAGCTAATATACTTTCCACAAAATTGGAATCTGACAAGCCAGAACAATGGGCTGACCTTAAGAAGACATTTCAAAGGGATAAACGTAAAGTCTTTTACTAGGGTTCAGAAAATAAATTTGGACAAAATGAACTATGGAAAAGGAGAGTTTCCTGAGCGATGGTGGCAAAGAGATGGTCTGGAGTGCTAGGGAGTTGTGCTGCAGACGTAGTAATAAAAGCATAAAGATGACTGAAGAATTGTGAAGACCTTGGGTGTAACAAGAATCAACCTAGTACAAATAAGATATACATATATACAGGATATATGCATACACATAATTGTGTGTGTATGGGATGGGGATAGAAAGATATGATTAGAAAACCATATATGTAGGGAACTCCAGGTGAGAAAAACTCTCTCTATAAATGCAGGTCAATACCTCTGCACTTTAGGAGAAGTGACTTGTCGAAATCCACAAAGCCACTCCATGTCAGAAGACTGGAAGCCAGATCTTCCTGACTCTAAGGCCATCTTGCTAGCCAGTAGACCAACCTGACTCTATTTTATGCACAATAGCCAACAGAAACAAAACAAAAAAACACCAGGTCACCCATGTGACCAACATATAGATAATATCTGAATGAACAAATGGATATTTATCTGTCATATTTCGGTACTGCAGTGAAAACGACACCTTTTGAGGCTAGCAAAGAGAACAGGGAAAGTAGGGGAACATCGGTAATTTTATTAGTTAACATTTAAATAAATTGCAAATAACTTAGAGATTATGGTTTTATGTTACAATTTCTTTGCTTGAATGACTTTTGTTGATGATTACTAGATGAAGAATGACTTCAATGTTCTATTTCTATTTATGTTTCCCTGGATCATGCTTTCTTTCATGACCATGACACAGGATGCTGATTCATGTTTATATACTATGCCCCCTAGATCATTCAGTCATGCTGACACAGTCATTTCCCCAGCTTGTATTTGTAAAGCTTGATTTTTCTTCCCAAAGTATAGAGTAGCTTGAGTTTCTTTTTGATGCCCAAGTAAAATATAAACTCATGAAAGACCAGTGCATGGTCTTCTATTTCTTGCTTATCCCTTCTTCATATTATGTCTAATAAAAGGCTCTGCACACAATTGCTGTTTCTCTTCACTCATGTCCAACTCTTTGTGACCCCATTTGGGGTTTTCTTGGCAAAAATACAGGAATGGTTTGCCATTTCCTTCTCCAGGCCATTTTACAGCTGAGGAAACTGAGGCCAACAGGGTTAAGTGACTTGCTCAGGGTCACATAGCTAGCAAGTATCTGAAGCTGTATTTAGGAAGACTCAGGTCTTCGTAACTCCAGACCTGGCGCATTCACTACACCACCCATCTGCCTCCCCTGCACAAAATAGACACTCAGGAATGCTTGTTAACTACTAATGAATGAAGCAAAACAATCCCTGTCAAAAGGCCAAGTAATATGATGTTGGTGAAGTTATGAGTTTCAAAAAACCCTGGACAATTATTTGAAACTGCTAGCAAAGTGACAAAACTGTTAATACCCTTAGACTCAGAGATTCCACTATAGGGAGCCCAAAAAAGTATGTTATAGTAGAGTAGAAAGAGCACTGTGTCTGAAGTACAAGGACTCGGGTTTGAATCCTATCATTGACACTCAGTACCTGTGGGACCTTGGGCAAATCATTTAATCTCTTTAGGTTACAGTTTCCTTGTCTCTAAACTAAGGAATTTGGACTACGTGACTTTGGAAGAACCTCCCATCTATGATCTTATAAGTTCAGAGATGAAGGAAAAGTCCCATATGTACTAAACTATATCAGTAATTTTTTTTGGAACAAAAAACTGCAAACAAAATGGGTATCCATTGATCGGTGAATGACAACACATTATGGTATAAGAATGTAAAGTCATATTATTGCACTAATGAATATAAATGAGGAAAAGAGTAGAGAAATAAGTCCTTAAAACCCTATATGTAATCATGGAAAAAGAACAGTCAGTAACATGTCAATATAACTGTAAAAGAACTGCCATACCAGAAGTTCCCTTATGAGGGACTTTGCATGAGTCAGATAGGGTGAAGAATGATGGGTCACACACACTTTGGGGTATTTCAGTAGTCATGGAAGGAGACTAGAAGAGGAAACCAGCTCCAGATAGAGTAAAAGACACATGGTGCTAGAGAATGCAAAACTGTAAGAAACTGCATGAAATTCAGAGATGAATTAGAGGTAGAAGCATTTACCACAAAGAAAGGAACCGGGAATCTGAGAGAAAGGATACTTAGCCTGACCAGGCATGAGTTGCGTCAAGATAGAAGTTCAGTTGCTCAAGCTTCCCTTGACTACAGATCTTATGGAGGTAATCACTGTATCTCCAATTGAATTCTTTTATGGGAGACTAAAGACTTTTTTCCTCCAGACATGGGGGAAGCTTGTTTACCTTTCTTGGTTTTAAATGTAGTTTGTCTTTATAAGCAGTACTGACCACTGATATTTTCTAGTCAGAATATACTTACTAGGACTATTGTTGGGCAAAGTCAACTGAATGGGAAAAAAATCCCAGAGGAGAGATAGAGTTAGATCTAACACTGTTTTTTTTCTAACACTAGGGATTCTGAGCTAACAACAACAGAAAAAGAATTACAAATCCTTTGATATTACTGCCCAGAAGGAGTATTTATAATGGGAAGCCCATCTGGGCCAAAAGTTGATACCAGGGTAAGGGGCAAATTTGGGGTGTTTGAACAACCTATATTACTGCAAGAATATGCCTTTTTCTTGGCATAATTTTCCTCCCTTTAACATCCTCACCTTTTATTTAATGGTTCAATTTTACAATCTCCTCAGTCCTTGCATACTTTGGCCCACTAAAGTATCATCTCCTGTTAGAGGTGGCTCCAATTCCAGCAGTCTCTTAGTTTAGCTTAGATTTTGGTACAAAAATGAGACATTCCTAAGTCATTAACAAATGTCAACAAAAAGGAGGTTTACTTTGTCCTAACAAAGATCAAGTAGTACTTGTCCTCAGCTTTAATAGACGAGGCCTCTTTTGACTCCTTATGAAACATGACTGATTAGCGCATCGTCAAGGTAAAGCAACTCATATGATCTTAGATGCTCAGCAATTCTGAGAAGCCTGGACTCCACATGGCTGGGAGGTTTTAGTGGGGAAGGATACAACAACCAACTTTCTTTAGGGTCTCTTATGTGACAGGCATTGTATCAAATACCTTGAAAATATTATCTTATTTTATCCTCATAACAACCTTGCAACATTGGTAGTATTATCTCATTTTCCACTTGAGGAAATTGAAGCAGCCAGATATTAATTGACTTGCTCAGGATTACATACTAGTAAATGTCTGAAGTCTGATTTGAACTCAGATTTTCTTGTCTCTAGGCCCAGTTTTAGATCCTATTTACTTTGCCACCTTAGATAATGAGGATAGAATGTCAAGGAAGCAGGGTCCAACCAGGTTCTGGGGGCAGCTTTGTTTTCTTATAGAGAAAATTAATCCCTAAAGATTATGGAAAGGGAAGGAATCTGGGTCTCCCCATATTCCAGGTTGGGGGAAAGAAGTAACATCAGGACAATACTAGTCCTGTCCTATACCACCCCTTAGTAGTGGCTTCTAAGGATTCTCCACTTCCCTCCCCATTTAAATACATATAGGGCTTTTCTTCATTGATCCTCTGGCATGGGCAGTACTAAGAGTAAAGTGGGAAAAGAGAAAAAAATATGGAAGAGAATAAAATTCTGAGACACTAGGCCATCCTCCCCTTTCTCTCCTATGGCCCTCACGTTTAGAATGGACCGAATTTCAAGTCTCACAGTCTGATCTATGTGGTAGTTGGTGACAAACCTTTGCAATGTACAGTGATGCTGATGGTATTGAAGTCAATGGTGACAATGAACAGGAATAGCTCCGGGAACATCAGGGCCACAGCAGGGATACCTCTAGTACTGTCCATAATTCTTCATCACCAAACAGGGACATCTGTACTAAAGTGCCTAAGAAGTCATATGGCTCTTTCGTGCCACCTGTCCTGGGATCTAAGTTAATATCAAGTTCTCTCCTTACTGCCATTCACTCAGTATTTCCTGGGCCATCTGCCCAATCCTCCCTCTTCCTGGAAGATTCTTCTGGGGGATGATACCAAATCTATACTCCTTTTGGAGACCTCTACAGAAGCTCTGGCCCCCATTCCTTAGAAGTGAAATAAGGACAGTCCATCGCCTTCATCCAGAAACTCAGGATTTTGATCAGGTGATCACTTTTCTTCCATACAAATTCACAATCCCCATAGTTATTCAGAGACAGTTTTACCTGCCCATATCATTAGAAATTAGGGCACCTCCCAGCAATTCCATTCAGTGGCATCACAAACCCTCTCTAGGAATGAGTTGTCCAGGAATGAATTATCCAAACCATCCTAGGGAAAAGAGAACTGCCAAGTGAGAAGGACCCAAACTATTTCCCTAGAATATACAGAGCCCCCTAATGGAGTAGAGACCTTAAAGGCTTGGAGGAGAACTACGACCACCTTAGATGGTCAACTCTAACTGTTTAAAAGCATTCCATCCTTATCAGAGAGGTTTTCCTAGAGGTTGGATTCAAGAAACTTATGTAGAGCCTTCTGGTGTAGCACTGATTTGTTAAAAATATGACTTTTGGGAGGCGGGACTCTGAACCATGCAAAGGGCATAGAGACAAAGCTAGTCAAGGTCCATTCCAGTATTCAACAATGCAGCTCCCTAAAGGTGAGCACTCTGTTAGGCATGAATACCATAGCTGAGCAGAAGTAGCTACTTCATGCTTTGTTAGGGAGATCATGTGGTTCTAAGCCCACTAAAACATAGCATTACAGCACCCATGCTCCAATTGGTGAAGGACCCATTCCTCAACCTCTGCTGTTCTCATTAGAACATTAACCTCCTTCATTAGCTCATTAACCTTTAGTTCAGCTGAAGGTATGTCTCTAATGGATGCTAACATGCCCCACACACAATTGTAAATGGCAAGAGATAGTGACAAAACTCTTCCATTGGCCCTGACCCAAAAGGGGAGAGCTTTTGACTGTCAAGTCCTTTACTTTACAGACTTCAGACCACTCTTGCCAGACCTTTAACCATAATCAGGAATCAGTATAAAGTTCATGCCTGTCCCATCCCTCAAGGCTTTTTCACGTAGCTGTAGCTCAGTCTCTGGTAGAGTTAAAGCCTATTTGTGAAGAGTGCTAACACCAGGGGGCCTAGATGGGCTCAGTCTTGAGTATACCATTTCCATTTGACCATAGAAACTTCTGTTTCATAATTATCTTTTCATTCTTAGAATCAACACAGTATCTGATATACAGAAGTGCTTGATTATTACTTGTTGGTTGATTAAATAATTGATTCTAGCTTTAAATACTAAGTTTTTATGTAATGGATGATAGGTCTGAGTAAAGAGAGAGCTGGGCTGGAATCACAAATCCCACCTAGCACTAGTTTTCATTTTTATTTTCTTCCACAGGAGAACTTATAATATCCCCATATTTACCATTTTTCTTCCCTTTAGGCCTAAGGTATTTACAGGTATCCTACCAACAAACAGGCCAGTGTTCCAAACTGCCATGACACTTTTTCTATTGGCAAATCTCTGCTATGAGTCTCACCTTTAACAGAGCACCACTTACTTCTTGTAAGAGCAACTACTATGTTCATAACAACCTTGATCTATATCAGGGAAATAGATATGAAATACATATGTGTCTATCTATGCATATATGTATGTGTGTGTATATATATACATGTGTATATATATATATATATATATATATATATATGCTAAGCTATAGATATAGAGATAGAAGTAGATAGATGGATGGATAGATAGATAGATAGATAGATAAACTCATGCCTCGGCATGGCCTTCTGAATTCTCCAAAGCAGTGTTGGCAGAGTTCAGTCTCATATCAAGATGGAAAAGCTTGGACCACATGCCTGTTGTGAAGGATCAACTCAGGTATATTCTGAGAGACTCATCACCAAAATGGCCACAGGATATGTTTTTGAGTGATAGGAACTCCCAGGGGGTCATCTAGTATAACTAAGCAGGGATTAGAATTTGCCAGTCAGTAGAGGGTAAACCCACCTTGGGAAATCTCAGACTCTTGAAGTGTTTGTAATAGGTATAGCACAACTGCCATCAAGAACAGAGGAAGGGTTATTTATTCTGATTCTCACAAATCAATTCCTTAACAAAGTACTCAGAATGGGTAAGTATTCTCACAGGGCACTGGGTATTCTGTTCCCTTCAGCATCTACTGCTTCCCTTTTTCATTAGATCAAAGATGTTTAAACCCCAGACCCAAAACCCAAAAAGGAAAGGACAGGAAATCCTAAAAATTTCCCTTACATTATTATAACTTTACAAATTACCTATTTTTCCTTCCCTTTCCCTGCCTCTGTTTCTTTCTTAAGTATACTATCAGATACACACACATACCTTATAAGGCTTTTTACATTTTTTTTAATTCTAAGTAAGACTTTCTAGGCAGATGACCAAGATAAAAGAAGGTAAATGTGCCAACAGGGATGGGGAACCTGTAGCCTTTAGGCCACATGTGGCCTTCTAGGTCCTTGGGTGAGGCCTTTTGACTAAGTCCAAGCTTTACAGAACAAATCCTTTTATTAAGGGAATTTGTTCTGTGAAGTCTAGATTCAGTCAAAGGGCCACACTTGAGGACCACATGTGACCTCAAGGCCGTAGGTTCCCCACCCTTGTCTAGGATATCTGGATTCTATTAATTTTGCCACAGA
Organism: Potorous gilbertii; assembly: GCA_028658325.1. Classification (NCBI taxonomy): domain Eukaryota; kingdom Metazoa; phylum Chordata; class Mammalia; order Diprotodontia; family Potoroidae; genus Potorous; species Potorous gilbertii. The sequence continues at coordinate 114,094,617 of CM053773.1, forward strand.
TTTTTTTATAATTTTGGAGTCCCTGTTGTTTAGTAAATAGTAAGAAAATCTCAAAAAATAATTAATTAATTAATTGCTAAATAAGGAGGTAGCAGACTAAGGCTCAAATAATGATGGTGATAGTGGTGGTAAAGGCTATTGCTACATTGCTTTACCATTTACAAAATTCTTTTCTTACAGCTCTGTCAAGTAGGTAGTACAACTGTTATTATGTCCATTTTTCACACACAAAGCCTTGCCTATGTTTATATATAGCTAGTAAGGGCTGCAAACAAGAATTTAAGGCCAGGCCTGCTGACTCTAGGTCTAAGTGCTTTCATGGTCCCCTCCCCCCACACACACACACAAACTGTCTTAGACTGGAGATAACTTGGGAAGTTATGCAAATGAATAGAACCATTTAGATGTTTGCCTCTGTAAGCATATTCATGGGACTGAATTATGATGTTGTTATCATACAAGTTGTTCTAATTCTGCTAGCTTCACTCTGTATCAGCTCATACAAATTTTTCTGATTTCTCTGAAACCTTGCTTTGAAAGGAAAGGAGATTCTGATAGAAGGATCTCTATATTCAGCAAGAAAAGAAACAACTTAAGGATTTACCCTGTGGATCTGTAACAAATAATAGGTAAATGAAAACCTGTATTCAAAGAAGCAGGTTCTTTGGCCTTTCCATATTTCTTAATATGGTACATATTCAGATTTGGTGATGGCTCCTAGTTTATACTTGAAATCAGAAGATGCCATGTAAGTAAAAGAATCATAAACTAGATCGTCATGGAGATCTAGGACTTTTATCTAGGAAGGCATACAGACAAACACATTATCCTACATTTTCTGGTTAGACAGAAAAGTCATGGAGGTGGGCTGACTGCCAAGCTTATCCCACCCATCAGTTGTAATGTGTGACCTATTCCTGGAAACTCTGCTAAAGACATGACACTCAGAGAATCCTGAGAAGCCCTGCTCACTAACCTGACATCATAGGAAGAGGTATTGGATTGTTCCTTTACACAGAGACTATATCATATTTTCATCTGTGTGTGCCCATGAAATTTTTTTTCTGAACTTAATCATCAAATAAAATGAATATAGCCTCATACATAGTAAAACATAAAAAGAATTGCATGTGAAACTTATATGTAAATGTAATTGAATATATCTATATCTATCTATCTGTCTATTTGTCTGTCTGTCTGTCTAATTGAAGCAGACCTCACCTGTAGAAAAGGACCCAGAATTTCACAGAAAGAACCTGTAGTGGAAAAAAAAAGTTCTTCAATAGAGGAAGATATCTGGGAAAGAACCTCTTACCTTGCAGAACAATCTGGCCTTTCATGTACAGAGGAGTCAGAGGATAACAACAGAATTGTTGAGGAAAAAGAAAAGGTATGATATCCAAGACATTTCAGGTATTGATACAAATACACAGAGCGATTCCCCAACAGATAATCAAAGGCAGGTTTTTAAAAAAAGAAATCCAAGTTATCAATAACTATATGTAATAATACTCCAAATTACTAATAATAAAAAAAATGCAAGTGTCCCTGAGGTTTTACCTCACAGCCATCAAATTAATAAAGACAATGAATACTGAAGGGGCTACAGAAAGGCAGGTACATAGTCAGTAGAATTATGAACTGGTATAACTTCTGAAAAAAGAATTTGGATTACATTTTTTTTTTTTAATCACCAATGATGTCGCTTCCAGATATGTACCCCAAGGAGATCAAAGACAGGAGAAAGGTCCTATTAGATACACAAAATTTATTATAGTAACACCTTTTTACATTTTTTGTCTATTTTCCATAGTAACAAGCATATAATAAAGAAGGAAAGCTAGGTGGCTCAGTGAACAAATTGTCAGGCCTGGAATCACGAAGACTCATCTTCATGAGTTTAAATCTGGCCTCAGACACTTACTGGCTATGTGATCCTGGGCAAGCCACTTAACCCTATTTGTCTCCGTTTCCTCATCTGTAAAATGAGATGGAGAAGGAAATGGCAAACCACTCCAGTATCTTTGTCAAGAAAACCCCAAATGGAGTCACAAAGACTTCAGAACCCTGATCATTGTAATGTCCCAAAATGATTTCAGAAACCTAACGGTGAAATATACTCTTTAAGAGCAAGATACAAGGGCTAAATAAGTCTGGGTGGTTTATCCTTCAAGAAAGAAAAGCAAAAGTACTGAATGAAGAATTAAAAAGTAGATTGTGGAGACTTGTAAGATTTAAATATGGTTAAGACATATTGAGAAAGATTTTAGTTGGAGGATATAGACAAAATATTTATAGAATGAAGTATATGTAGGCTGCGAGTGGGGGGAAGGAAAGGGTTTAGTAGAGTTAATAGAATGAACTCAGGAGAATCGTTAGTTCAATTTTCAAAAATCAGCAAATACTACAAATCAGGACTTGCTTTATTGTTTTGATAGTTGTCCAAACTTAAGAAGATAAAACTTTAAAATGTATTATGTGATATTTTTTGACAGTTGTTAAACATTTACAAGCACACTATTGAGTATGTGCTTCAAGATTTGTTTCTTCTGTGGCAGATTCGGAGAAAAAAACAATATAGCAATAACAGTTTCAATGGAATGATATTTATATTTAAAAACACTGCTTATAACATTATTTATGTAGTTTATCTCATTTGATTTTCATACCCCTGTGATGTTAATAGCCAAAATATTTTACAGATAAGGAGACTGAGCCTCAAGAGAGGTTGAATGAGCTACTCAAGGTCACAAAGCAAGTAACTGGTGTCAGAGCCTTGACTGGAACCCAGGTCTCCTAAGTCCAAGTGCAGTGCTCTTTACATGACATCATAGCTATCAGCTTGGATAACTTTATTAAAGAAAAAAAAATAGGTCACAAATACCAAATGAAGAAAGATTTGATAGGTGCAAGAATATTAAGAAAAAAGATCCAAGGGCCATAGCTGATCACAAGCTGAATACAAGCAGAGGTTTAATACTAATATAAAAACCCCAACATTACTGGGATATATTAAAAGGGGCATGATATAGAAGAGGGAAGCAGAAGGAACCAGGCCAAAAATTTCATTGGAATAGAAAACTCCCAGTAAGGAAGTTCCCTCTACCAATGTAGATGGACATTTCCTTTGCACCTTAGAGTCTGAGACATATAAGAGCAGGTGAATGAAATTTCTACTATGATTAACCTTGATCAGGCTCTTATTCACAGTATCATGTCTGAGTTGGCTCAGTACTTTCAAAAAGATAAAAAGAAAACTTGGCTGGGTCAGAAAAGATCAATTAAACCATCAAAGGGATGGAAATGGGTCTTCTGAGGAAAGGTTAAAGGATATTGATGAACAGCGTTGTATACCCATGCAGTGTATTATTAGCAGTAGTCAGGAGAACATACAACAGAAAAATGAATTAATACAATAACCATGAACCATGGTCTAGAGGACAGAGGAAAGGAAATGCATAGAGAGTCAGCAAGAGAGTAACAGCCAGTAAAGGGTCTAATGATGAATAAAATCTGGGGATGCGTGTGTTTCCAATCTTGAGTTTTTATTACTGCCATCAGAATAGAGCTAAGTGTTTATGGGGGCAATCACAAAAGAGTTCAAAGTATTTTACATGCATTATCTAATTCTTCCTCATAACATCCCCTTGAAATCAGAAAGAGGAAAGTGTAGTATTAGCTCCATTTAACAGCTTAGGAGTCCAAGACAAAGAGAGTCTAAGTCATTTGTCAAGGTTCCTCAGGAAGTCAGTCAAGGGCTGAGAAAGGCCATTAGGTTCTCTTAGTTCCCACTTTTGCCTTTCTTTCTTTCTATTCTAGAGCAAAATTACAGTATTTAAAAATAGCTGCCTAAGAGGAGTTCACCAGCGGTGCTTTTCAAAGTCCCACCCAGTCTAGGCTCACTGTATGTTCATATAACATTATCACTGGCTAATTTGATACTGTAAAGTATTTGTTTGTGACACTAAATTCACGCTTCTTATTTTGGTGAGTGTTACAAATGGGTAAAAAAGTGTTGTGTATCTAGATGTGAAGATGGGGGTTGATTGAATCAATTACCCCACCTACTTAAAGTAATTAACAGACCAGAGGTTCTCAAACCTACTGCCACCTTTTCAGAAAAAGATTTGCTCAGCTCCCCACTGGAAATCTTTAACCCTTTAATGTTTTTTTTTTAATTTGTGTCATTTCAAAAATATATTTGTATTTTTTAAAATTATGCATTTTAAATTTAATAATTTATTGCAAATTGTTGGGGGTTTTCTGCATTGAAATTTTGATGACATAATATTGTGTCATGTAACTGTATAGGATCATATTGTAAACACGTCATTACCTACATATATTCATGTCAATGCTTGCTGGACTTCCTGACAACATGCAATACACCCACCAGGCCATTTCTTCCATGTTAAGACCTGTCTGAGACTTGATCACTGATCAACTATAACTTGCATTTTGTATGTTTATTTAGGAAATAATGCAATCACTACAACTTTAATTCTGTTACACAACAGATGAAACATGTATAAATGATTTTTCAAGATTTTCTTCTCTTCTTTCCTTATGCTTCCATCACCCCCTTATTTTTATTAAACGCCCCCCAATTGTACCCAAAGCTACCACCATTACCATCCTCCCATCATTCTAGGACCTTCAGGGAGGTCCCACTTTGGCAACCTTTGTTAGATGCTCTATGACCAGATATATTTTCAAGGTGAGAACACCTTTATTGCATTAATGGATCAATCAAGGTGTTAAGTTAGGCCAAGGAAATAATTAATTTGGAAGGAATAAATGCCATGGATGAAGTGAAACGATACCACCTAGGAAGTATTTGGAGACTGGTTGAAGAAAGTCTGTCTTGGCTAATGGGTATCAACTGATAATCAATGGGACAACACACCAACGGGGTTCCTGAGCAATCATGTTACAAAAAAAAAATTCTACCTTTTAGGATTAGTTCTAGAACCCCGGAGGGATAAGAAATTATTTATACTCTGGAGACTCAACCTACTAAACCATGTACAATTGGTAAATCTAATCCAGGAGTGGGAAACTTGAGACCTTGAGGCCAGATGTGTCCCTCTAGGTCCTCAAGAACAGTCCTTTGACATTATCCAAACTTCACAGAACAAAGGAAGGATTCCGTCAAACAGCTGCACTTGAGGACCTAGAGGGCCACATGTGGCCTCAAGGTCACAGGTTCCACACCCCTGGTCTAGTCAGACAGTCAATAAGCCCAGAACCTTCAGTACAAAAGAAACTCAAAAAAGTCTGATTCATTTATCTTTGAATTGTCTCTTTTTCCTTTCATGGCTAGGGGCTTCCAATAAAAGTTTTATTTCTTAAACATCATTTTCTTTTGGCTAGGGGACCATTTGTCCTGGATGATAAACAGTGATTGCACAGTGACTAAGGATCATTCCTCTTCATCTGGGGTTCTTAATCTTCAGTCTTTGAATTTGTATGTATTTGTATTTATGTATGTGTGTGTGTGGACATTTATTTCATTATATTTGGTTTCCTACATACTTTATTTCATGCACTTAATTACCTTCTTCTCAAAAGGGCATCCTCAGGCTTTACCAGGCTGCCAAAAGTCTTCATATAGATGAAGAATCTGCTGTAAATGCTCCGAACCAGCAAAATTTCCTAGGTGTTTCCAACACACCTGCACTGTGTGTAGAAAAGGGAAGGGAAAAGGGGAGGTGGGTGGTAGACAGATGAGTAGGGGGAAAGAAAGGAGAGAGGAAGGAGAGGGCAAAGAGAGAAACAATCGGTACTGGAATTCTTCATAGCTATTCCAATAATAGAAATTATTTTTCCTAGCAATTTTCAACTTGGGCATTTCAAATGCACATTTTACTGACTGATCCAAAAAAAAATGGTTTATAAAAATGACTCAACTACTCAGCCTCCCCTACAACCTCATGTAACAGAACAAGAGACAGAAAAGAGATAGGTGTAGAAAAGAGCTAAAATAGGATGATAAATAGAGGAAAGAAAAAAGATAATTAGAAAGAAGAGGGGGGGAAAAAGAGAAAAAGGAGAAGAAAAAAGTAATACTGAGAAGTTGTATTTTTTTCTAAAAAATACATGGGCAGTTGCTTCAGGCTACAAGGAAACATTTCACATGAGTAAAACAGCCTGATCCCCTCTCTTAGATCTGCTAAGTAAGAAAGTGGATAGGTAAATTTTAAAATTAAAATTTTAATATTAAATTAAATCATTAAATTTAAATTTTAAATTAAATCATTTCCCCAATGATTCTACAGCACTTACGACAGCAGCAATAGCATATTATACTTTGATAAATTGCTTACCTTCTCAATGGGTGGGGGAGAGGACAGAGGGAGAGAATTTGAACCTGAAAATTTTAAAGATGTTAAAAATAAAATTAAAAGAAAAAAACATGGTACCTGTAGTGCTTCAAAATTTCCAAAATGTTTTCTCCTGTATTTTCTCATTTGATCCACCAGACAAACCTGCAAGGCAAGTGGGACAAGTGTTACCACTCTCATTTTACAAGTAAGGAAACTGAGACCAGTGCATAGCACTTTGGCTTCAAGTTCAGTGGTCCCTCCACTTTTCTGTTGTGTCCACTTTCCAAGCATGTTCAAGACTCTGGAGTTGAAGACGTCCTTAGCCCATTTCCCTGGAAGGGGGACAACATTATTACATGATTTATTGCCCCAAATTAAAGCTTTCTACTTTTTTGGTTTTTTTGAAAAGCTGAACAACATTTTAGGGATTGTCAGTTTACTATGCTACGCCCCTAAAAGTCATTGTCATATCATAACCTAATCTAAGAAGTATTCAATATCCATTTTTTCTGCTTCCAGAAAATTCCAGTCCCCCTAAGAATGATGAAACAGTCTGAGGATGTCACTGTTGTAGAAGCACAAAAGGTTTATCGGGAGATAAAAGAATAATGTATTCTTGTTTACGGTAAACTAATAAATTACACGTAAAGAACCTAACAGGTTTTCCCTTTAAGGTTACTGAAAATTGCATGGCCTCAGACATTTACTAGCTATGTGACCCTGGACAAGTCACTTCACCCTGTTTCCCTTAATTTCCTTAACTATAAAATGAGCTGGAGAAGGAAATGGCAAACCACTCTGATATCTGTGCCAACAAAATCCCAAACAGGGTCATGAAGAGTCAGACACAACAACTGAAATGACAATAATGACAAAATAACATGGTAACTAAATCTTGACTTTTTTTTCCCCTGTGAGCTAGGGAAATTCATGAAAGAGAGCTTTCCTTGTGTTTTAGATCCAGTAAAATATATTAAAGAATAGTCTCTCTTCCCACAATTGTTTTTAAATCTAAAGTGTCTTGAAAAACAACTCATAATTAATACTGTTTGGTGGAGAAATTTTCATTATCTACATCACTAAATTCAACAAACTCAGTAAGTAATGAGAACAAGTCTATAAACCATGTGTGATAATTATATTATAGATTATAAGCTGGAGGAAACCTTGAAGATTATTTAGTCCAGTCCTTTCGTTTTCAAGTCGAAGAAACTGCAGTCCCAGGAAGCTGAATGATCTGTCCAAGGTATCATGGGTAGGATCACAAGGAGGCTGATTTGGTTTAAGAAAAGAAAATGTACAGTGTTGTCCAGAGCCTCTGCCTCAAGACTGGGCTTATACAGTCAGGGTAGGTCACATTATCTCTTGGGCTCATGCCCTCAGCCCAGAGTAAAACTCCTCCACAAACCCTGAATGACAGAACAGGAGATGGAGAAAATAGAAAGTTCTAAATGAAGGTTTGGGTATGGTTTGTGTCTATGTCTCCCCACTCCTGCACTCAGTGCACAATATGGGTATTGTCAACCCAGGCAAGTCTGTCCCCCTCAACTATCAACTATCAGCTGCTAATTATTTTGGAGGCATACCCAGTCACTAGGGAACCACCAGTAAGGCCACTAAAGATATATCTGGTCAACTACCACTATGGAAGAGTTTCCTAATAAAGATAGCTCTCTGAACAAGAAGGATAGCCTATGAAATAGTGACTTCCCTTTAGCTGGGGATATTTGTACAGATAAGAGGTGGAGAATCTGCAGCCTCAAGGACACCTATGACTCTCTAGGTCCTCCCTTTTGGATTCAGTCAAAGGGCCACACGTGACCTCAAGGCCACAGGTTCCCCATCCCTGGGCTGGATAATTATTTTGTTGAGGATGTCCTGGCCAAGGATCCATGCTTCATGGAAGGGTGATCCTAGCTAATTTCTGAGTTTCCTTCCAACTCTGATACTATATAACCAGTTTCATCATTTCATAGTCATACTGGGTCCATTATCCATTCTATGTTAATAAGTACCCATCTTTCTGAGAGTTGTAGCAGAGGCAAGAGAAATCACTGTCACAATGTTTTTCTTTCAATATTTATTAAGCACCTACTCTGTACTACTTACTAAGCACCACTCAAGTGTCACACTGCTTGAAATTGTATCACTTGGGACTAAGCTTTGCCCTTTCCTTTTTGTCATCTTTCAAAATACAAAATATCTGGAGAGGAAACATCATCTGCAATAATGTATTCTGAATTTGTTTTTCAGATCTACCTTCTCTCACAGCAGGAGGAAACCAAGGCATTTTTTGGGGAGAGGAGTCGGGAGGTGTTGTACTACAATGGGAAACAAAGATGCAAAAAATGTGGTGCAGGGCTCTCGAAGGCCTTCTCCATTTCACAATTTTGCCCAGAGCCAGTTCTGCCTTTATGTGCTGAATCCTCTGGTAGAGGCCAGAGTCCATGGTGCAACTGTGAGGAAAAGAGGCGGGTTTTCCTTCAGGAATCCCTTTTGCTCTGAGCTCAGTAAAGCTGCAGCATTCTGAAACTGTGGAAGGAGAACATAGGTGAGCATCAAGAAACCTGGGGTCTATGTCAGGCTCTGTCACTGATTTACTTTGTGACTTTGGACAAGTCATTTTACACTTCTACATCTCAGTTTCCTCATCTGCAAAATGAGGACATTGAACTGGAGAAAAGATTCTGAGCCTTTGCCTCCACAGACCATTTGGGGGAATCTGTGAACTTTGATGAGGGAAAAAATGGCATCTCTAACAGAAATGTAGCATTGATTGATTGATTGATTGATTGATGGGTAAGGCAGGAGTCAGACCTTTCATTACCCACTCAAAAATAATATAGGAATGATGATCAACCACAATTCCACAGGACTTGTGATGAAACCCATCTCCTGTTAGGTGATGGACACTAAGTGCAAATTAAACCTTTTTTAATATGGTCAGTGCCATAATTTATTTCCCTTGAATATATACATTTGTAATAGGTTTTTTCTTTCTCAATGTGATGGAGTAGTGAAGAAAGGAAGAAAGAAGGCAAACAGAAAATGAAATAAAATGGAATTTTAAAAAAGTCACTTCCACTAATAAGGCAGATCTTATTTGGAATCACCGGCTACCTCTAAACCACCAAGACTTTGATTTAAAGCCCCTAACTTGCATGCAAAGGAGGAGGTCACAGAATTAGGCATCGAAAATCATCTCTAAGCACTGAGGGAATACCATTCTATCTCTTTAAATTTTGCCTCAGTGAACTTAAGGGCCTTGACCTAGCAATTTATCTCCTGCAACTCAGCATACCCCCTTTGAACATGGGAAATGAGTGTGAAACAGCAGGAGGGGGATGGGACATACTGCTGCCACAGAATGAGAAAAGGTTGATATATAAATGTATGTGTATGTTCATATACCAGCTGTCGGGGCAGAACCAGGAAGCCTCATGGAAGCTGAGGCAAGGCTAGACTAGGCACATGGAGAATTCAAAATAGAATGAGTGGATGGAAGATAGGGTACAGTTTAAGGAGAAGAAAAAGTTGAAAGTTTTACTAACAAAAAAAATTTTTCCTAGAAAATATACATGAAATATTTTTCTTATGGGTTATGTTTGTGACATTTGAAAATAACAGCTTTGTTGTAAAATAAAATAAAACCTTAGCCACCTATTAATAGCAGGTTCAATTTCTTTAGATAGAATGTTATTAAGATCCTACTATAAATCCTTCATGCAATCATAACAACATGGTAAAGACAAACAACTTTGAAAGACTTAAGAACTCTAGTTAACCCCATGACCAACCACAATTCCAGAGACCTGATGAAGAAGCACATTACCCACATCCTGATAGAGAGGTGATGGATGGACTCAGGGAGAAGATTTTAACATTAAGTTTTGGGCATGACCAATGCAGGAATTGGTTTTTCTGGACTATCCATATTTGCTTCAAGGGTTTTCTTTCTCTTCTTTTCTTTTCCAAAGGAGAGGGAAGAAGGAGAGAAAGATTGTTGAAAAAAGTAAATTTAAAGGAAAAAAAATATAATGAGCAAATTGAAATCTACCATGAAAAAGGTGAAATGTAGGATGTTATTAAGGAAATATTAAGAAAACAAATCTTTTTGTCTATCATATGAAAAAATGTTCTAAATAACTATTAATTAGACAAATACAAATTAAGACAAGTCTGAGGTGACATCTCACATCTATCAGATTGGCCAAGTATCTCAGAAAGGGAAAATAACAAATGTTAAAGGGAATGTGGAAAAATTGGGACACTCATGCATTGTTGGTAGAGCTTTAAATTGATCTAATAATTCTGAAGAGCAATTTTAAACTAAGCCCAAAGGGTCATAAAGTTGTACACACCTTTTGACCCGCAATACCACTTCTAAGTCTGTATTCCAAAGAGATTTTTTTTAAAAAGGAAAAGCACTTAGATCTACAAAAATATCTATAACAGCCCTTTTTATAGTGGCAAAAAATTGGAAATTGAGGGGACACCCATCAATTGGGGAATGACTGAACAAATTGTGGTATGCGATTATGATAGAATATTATTGTGCTGTAAGAAATGATGAGCAGGACTGTTTCAGAAAAGCCCCGAAAGACTCATACAAACTGATGCAAGTGAAGTGAGCGAGCCAGAACTCTGTACACAGTAAAGGCAATACTGGACGATGACCAACTGCTAAGGACTCAGCTATTCTCAGAAATACAATGTTTCACAAAATTCTGAAAGATTTAACAACGAAAAATGCTATTTACCTCCACAGGAAGAACTGATAGAGTCTGAATGAACACCAAAGCATACTTTTTTTTTAACTTTATTTTTCTTGGGTTTCTGTTTGTCTCTGTTCTCTTATGCAGCATGGTTAATATGGGAATATTAACTGCATAACTGAACATGCATGATCTCTATTAATTTTCTTGCTTTCTTAATGAGGAGAAGGGAAAAGAAGGAGGAAAAGAATTTGGAATTCAAACATTTTTTAAAACAAATGTTAAAATCTTTTTACATGTAATTAGAAAATATAACATGTAAAAAATGTTAAATAAAATAAATCCTTGAATGAATTATTTTGCTGAGGGAATATTTTTAAAGATGCTGTGGTTTTCCTAAAAGGCTTTTGCTCCAAGGTTCTGGTTGATTTTTTAAAATAAACCAAAAGTAACCTCTTTCTTCTCAAACTGCTTTAGCCAAAATAATAGTTAACATTATTATGAGTTAAGTTTTATATCTTATTTTATTCATAAGATTAATAGCTAGCATTTACACAGACAATATTATGGCTCATCAGATAGAGGGCCTGACTCAGAGATCTGAAAACCTAAGTTTGTATTTATAACTTGTTTGACACTGGCCTAGTCATTTAACATCTGACTCAGTTTACTTGAACTATTATATAATAATAGTACCTGCCTCCCAGGGTTTTTGTAAGGGTCAAACAGTAAAAAAACAATAATGTGTAATAATAAATACAAAGTGCTTTGTCATTCTTAAATGTTATATTAGCTATATTAATGCTAGCTATTATTTTTATTACTAAGTGTTTTAAAGTTTGCAAAGTGCCTTACACATTTTATTTCATGTGAGCCTCACAACTACCTGATGAGGCAGATACTGTTATTGTCCCTATTTTGCAGATGAAGAAACTGACGCTGAAAGAGACTTACACAGAATCACAAAGTTAAAAAGTGTCTGAGGTAAGATACGAACACAGGTATTCCTGACACCAAGTCCAATGCTCTATGCAGCATGCCCCTAGCTGCCAGACAATCCAGTGGAATAGGTAGCAACAGCTTTATTATCCTTATACGTGGGAAGCTGACAGAATCTGAGAAGTCCAGTTTGAAGAGGCATCAGAAGCCATCTAGTCCACTCTGTATCTTCTAGGAGTTTCTCTTTTTGGATCTCTTTCAGGCGGTGATCAGTGGATTCCTTGAATACTTATTTTGCCCTCTGCTTCTAGAATATCAGGGCAGTTTTCCTTGATAATTTCATGAAGGATGACGTCTAGGCTCTTTTTTTGATCATGGCTTTCAGGTAGTCCCATAATTTATAAATTGTCTCTCCCAGATCTATTTTCCAGGTCAGTTGTTTTTCCAATGAGATACTTCACATTATCTTTCATTTTGTCATTCTTTTGGTTTTGTTTTGTGATTTCTTGGTTCTCAGAAAGTCATTGGCCTCCATCTGTTCCATTCTAATTTTGAGAGAGCTATTTTCTTCAGTGAGCTTTTGCACCTCTTTTTCCATTTGGCTAATTCTGCTTTTGAAAGCATTCTTCTCCTCATTGGCTTTTTGAACCTCTTTTGCCAATTGAGTTAGCCTATTTTTCAAGGTGTTATTTTCTTCAGCATTTTTTTGGGTCTCCTTTATTAAGGTATTGACCCATTTTTCATGCTTTTCTTGCATCTCTCTCATTTCTCTTCCCAGTTTTCCCTCCACCTGTCTAACTTGATTTTCAAAATCCTTTTTGAGCTCTTCCATGGCCTGAGCCCATGGGATACCTATTTCAGATGTTTGGGATATAGAGGCCTTGACTCCTATGTCTTTACCTGATGGTAAACAGTTTTCTTCC
>CM053773.1:114108019-114125095 GCA_028658325.1 Potorous gilbertii
CTTTTCTGGGCATTTTCCTAGCCAGTTACTTGACTTCTGAGAGTCCTCTCCACCCTGACCTAGGTCCACCCAGCTAGTGCTTGGGGTCTGAGATTCAAATGCTGCTTCCCAGCCTCAGGCCTTTTGGCAGCAGGCCTGGCTGCTATTCAATAGGAGCTTATCTGCTGGTGCTCAGGTGGGGGCAGGGCCACCTCCCAGGCTCAGTTCCCTCAGGGGTTTATGCAGAGACCTTCTGTAATGGAGCTGCTGCCTGCTCCAGGAGCCTCTGACCTCCTGCTTCTACTCCCACTGCTGCTGCTGGCCTGAGTTCCGGAGACACCCCACTCCCCTCTCAGCCTGTCTCTCTCACTGACCTGCGAGTCCGTGGGTGGAGGGACCTTGGTGGCCGCTGGAGATTCCATCCCTGATGCCTATTCAGATCTGCTTGCTCTTCTCTGTGCTGTGCGGCCGGGGCAGGGGAGGGTTCCACTCCCATCCAGGGCGCGATGGACCTTTGGGATCGGTTTTTCAGGGCTCTCTGGAACGGAAATCTCCTTGACTATGTTGCTGTGTGGCTTCCATTGTTCCAGAATTTGTTGGGAGTTCTTTTTAGAGGAAATCCATGGGCTGTGGGTTCAGAGCTACCAAATGTGTGTCTTTCTACTCCACCATCTTGGCTCCGCCCAGTCCACTCTGTATCTCAACAGAAAACCACTCTATCAATCCATTAATCAAGTAATAAGTATTTATCAGATACTTTCTATGTGCCAGACACTATGTTATGTTGGTTGTTTTCCTTTAGACTTGAAAAGAACCAAAATGACATCACTAGATAGGGTCAAGGGTAGAGTGTGTCCACCTGTGGCTAACCAATATGAGCTTGGAAGGCTCAGGCACAAATAGTTCATATCTTGCCCATTGCCACAGGACTTTGAGGTTGGTTAAATGGTAAAAAGGTATTGGTGATGTCTTTTGACTGGTGCATAAATTGGATTTGAGTGAGGCAGAGTTGCCTGAAGTTGTCAGCCTCACTCTCTCTTCCAGAGTCACCAAGGTCCAGGGGCAAGGCAACAATTAAGAAGCCTGGTGATGGCTCAGGATTCAGCGGATAAATTGGAGTCTTCAATATCTGACCAAGTTCTAAGTGCTCCACAGCATCTGCTTCTGCCACCCTCAGGGCCACTGGAACAAACTGTTCTCATCTGCCCATTTTACCCTCCAGCAGAAGTCTTCACATGCTTGGGGTAGGCACTTCACTGATTCACCAACAGTTTTATGGTCTTTTTGGCCAGTCTACTGAAACAGTATGCCAGGGTGGGGTCAATGCACATGCTACAGCTTTTGGAGCCATAGATGAGAGTTGGGTGAACACCAAAGATAGAAAGCAGTCCTTTAAAGGGTTCAGTGGTCCTCACATCAGAGGTGTTCACTAGGAAGACAAAAATGAAACAGTTCTTGTCCTCAAAGAGCAGTTTACATTCTATGGACAGTGATAACAAACACACAGGTAAGTATAAATAAAATGTTGCTGTTTTTCCATCATTTCAGCCATGTCTGACTATTCATGACCCCTTTTGGGGTTTTCTTGATAAAGATATTGAAGTGATTTGCCATTTCTTTCTCCAGTTCATTTTTACAGGAAACTGAGGCAAACAGAGTTAAGTGACTTGCCCAGGATCACACAGCTAGTGTCTGAGGCCAGATTTTAACTCAGGAAGATGAGTCTTCCTGACTCTAGGGCCTTTCACCACCTAGGTACCCCATCACAAACAAAACAAGTATATACAAATATATGCAAAAGTAATTCAAGGTAATTAGGGGAGAGGCATAAAGGAGGCATCTGAGCTGACCTTAATCAGAAGTCAACAAAATTCCACTTGAAGAATTACAGTAAGAAGAAATACCACTGCCCAAGACCAATAGGAAATTTTTATGTACGTTGAGCCAAAAGTTGCATCTTTGCAACTTCTACCCATTGTTCCTAATGCTACCCTTTAGCTACCACTCATGACAAGTTTAATTCATGCACAGGACAACCCTTCAAATATAGATATCATGCTGTCCCTAAGGTTTTTCTTTGTAAGGTTAACTACCCCAAGTTCCTTCAAGTAGCCCCCAAATGGCATAGTCTCTAGTACCCTCACTACCTACAGACACCCTTCTTTGAATAATTTCTCTTTTTTTAATGTCCTTCCTAAAATACAGTATCTACAACTGAACCCAATACTACACAATGGGGTCTGACTAAGACACAGTACAAGGCTCTTATCTCCCTGGCCCTGGATGCTATGTCTCTCTGCAGGTAGTCTAAGATTACATTAGCTTGACCCCTGCATCACATTCTTAACCCACATGCTTGTGACCTACTAAAGCTAGGTTTCTTTTCTTTTTTATTGTTCTTTTCCCACCTTTATTTATTCTATTTTTAATAGAATGGAATTAAACAAGCATTTCTATAACATATTTCCATAACATAGCATACTAAAAGAAAAGATAATTGCATGTAAATTTATCATGTACAATTTGCTATTTCTTTCAAATATATAATAAAGTTATCATGTAAATTTCTTTTTTCCCTTTTTTCCTTCCATCTTCTCCCTCTTCCTCCCCTGTCCCCCGCTACCATTCTTAATCTTCTTTGTGTGTGTGGATACTTTTGTCACTCTAGTGAAACCTTTTAGAGAACAATGTATTTAAATGGATAAAATATATAGGGTTACAAAGGAAACCTACTATATAGAAATCCAGTTATCAATATATTTTTTAAAAAAAAGTTCATGAACCACTGTCCTATGGAGTACTGTTCTAAAATCTGTAACTCTTTCATGTGAGCTGATCTGTAACCACACTTCCTCCACCTTAGAAAGGCGAGTTTTTGAAACCAAGTGTAAGATTTAACATTTATCCCTCTTAAATTGTATCTTCATCCAAATCATTCCTACCCTGATGTCTGTGTCTTCATGGCATAGAGGTGACTCTGAGTTCTCAAGGGTGAGGTCAGTGCATCACAAGCAGGTTCTGCCTTACGAAAAAAAGTTTCAAATCGGGTGCTAGCAGTAGACTGTGTCTGCTGTCTGGGGACCAGCCAAGTGAAGTGTACCAAGTCTCATAAAAAGTAAGCTAGCATGAGGTGATGTAATCTTTGGTCATGGCAACCAGGAAAAACAAAGAAAACATAAAAGTTTCCTCAGTCTTGTGCAAACCCCTCCCATTTCTGCAGTGATGATGGTGGAAAAGTGATGGAAATCAATAGCTAGATGATGGAGGTATAGAACATTGGTCAGGCCTGGAGTCAGGAAGACCTGGATTTTAATCTGGCTTCAGACACTTACTAGCTATGGGACTGGAGGCAAGTCGCTCAACCTCTGTTTGCCCCAGTTTCTTCATCTATAAAATGGGGGTGATAATAGCACCTATCTCCCAGGGTTGTTGGGAAGGTCAAGTGAGATAATATTTGTAAAGCACTTAGCACATAATAGGAACTTAATAACTGTTTCTTTCTTTTCTAATAAATGTTTAATAACTGGCTCACTGGGAAAAACCACATGCATGACACACTTTTAAATTGAATTTGAATTATTAAAATTTTCTCTACCACTTTCTTAAGTGTGGAGTATCAACAAAATAATAAATCAAACCATGATTTGAAGCATTTGCCAGTTTCCAAGGTGCAAATAGGCTCACGCTGTAAATTTAACAATCAGCTCTTAGGTTGGTTTGAGCTGGTGCAAGCACAGCTTTGGATAGAAAAGGAGACTGAGAGGATGGAAAAAAATCACAGTTTTTTGACAGTCTTCAAACAATGATTTAACTGTCAATATCCTAAATGTGGGGCCGCTAGATGGTGCAGAGGACAGAGTGCCAGGTCTGGAGTGAGGAAGAGCTGAGTTCAAATCCAGCCTCCAATATTTGCTACCTATGTGACCCTGGGCAAGTCACTTAACCCCATTTGCCTCAGTTTCCTCATCTGTAAAATGATCTGGAGAAGGAAATGGCCAACCACTTCAGCTTTGCCAAGAAAACTCCAAAAGGGATTACAAAGAGTTGGACATGACTGAAAACAACTAAGCAACAATCCTAAATGTGAGACAATTGACCAACAATTGAATTGTAACAATGTGGACAAACTCACTTTGGATGAGTTGTAGCTCAGATAAAGAAACGTTGCCTGACTCTCTTTAAAGAAGTAATCTGAAATTGGAGTTGATTTCATTGTGCACCCAAAGACAATGGCATATATCAGTGAATGGGCCACTGGGTTAATCTCATCTTGTGGCACTCAGGAAGAACATAAGCAAAATGGTGGCCATGAAAATAATTGCAGCTTAGGTGCCTCTATTCCCTGCAGAGGATGGAGAAGTAGAGGAATTTTATGGAGAATTCGATAAGATCTTCCAAACTAAGGTGACATATCTCTACATATATTTAATTCTCAAAGACTTTAATGCAGAGGTAGGCATAGGGAAGGCCAAATAAAATTTTTTAAATATTTGTCAGCATTAAAAAGCAAAAGAAGCTAAAGATTACAGACTACACAGGAGTCTGTCTCATAGCTATATGTCAAGAAAACTTTCCTCAAGAGAAAATGATGATATCAGGGAGGTGGTAAAAACAGAACACCTCAAAAAATTGGAATTTGGTAACTTCAGTATCTGACACTTACTTCTCTCATGGAAGCCACCAGGTGCCCTAGGTTAGTACAAAAAGATGCGTATTTTGTACACATGCACAAAAATATTTATTGCGGCTCTTTTTGTGGTGGCAACAAAGAGGAAATTGTGGGGATGCTCATCAATTGGGAAATGACTGAACAAGTTGTGGTGTATGAATGTAATGGAATACTATTGTGCTATAAGAAATGATAAGGAGGTAGATTTCAGGAAAATCTGGAAAGTCTTACAGGAACTGAGGCTGAGTGAAGTGAGTAAAACCAGGAGAACATTGGACACAGTAACAGTAACATTGTTCAATGATCAACGATGATAGACTTAGCTCTTCTCAGCAATACAATCATCTAAGACAATTTCAAAGGACTCAAGATGGAAAATGATATCCATATCCAGAGAAACAACTGTAAAGTCTGAAAGCAGATCAAAGCATACTGTTTTCACTTTTTTCCCTTTCTCATGGTTTTTCCCTTTTGTTCAGATTCTTTTTTCACAACATGACTAATGTGGAAATGTGTTTAATAAGATAGCACATGTATAGCCTATATCAGATTGTTTACCTCTTGGGGAAAGAGTGAGGAAAAGGAGGGAGAATCTTATAAAAGTGACCATTGAAAATGAAAATAAATAAATTTAAAAACAAAACAAAAAAAGGTTCCCTAGGGGCCATGTATTGACAGAAAAAACCACATACTAACATTATCTATGTTCTATTATATTTTTATTTCTTTTGTTAACTATTTCCCAATTATGTTTTAATTTAATTAGGGCAGCCCTTCCTTGAAGCTGAGCACTTGATACCTCTGCTCTGGAGGCACAAGATTCACAGGATTTTGAAATTTAGAACATTTTTGTTTGTACTGCAAAAAACACAAAAAGAGCTTTAATCCAAGCCCACAGTGTCCAAACATGCTCCTTCCCCTTTCTGTGGTCCACCCTACCCCAGAGATCTGTACAATATCTGTGACTTAGGGGACTGCCCTAGAAGGACTCCCATAAGGAGGAGATCTTTCTTCATGTCTGTGCTCCTTGTTTATCTTGCATTGCTGGTTCGTATTTCTCCTGGCAGAGCTCTTCTGATACTGCAGTGTGTGGATATTTTCCCACCCAATCATCACCATCTTCTGCTCCTAACTGGGTGTTCTCATGGCTCTTGTCTAACTCTGGTTCTCCCCATAATTCTCCTCCAGCACAGTGCCCACACTCGTTACCTTCTCTCCCAGGGGCTGGCATTTGGCCAGTGGGGAAGAGACCCACAACATCGCTATAGTTATTTCATGCCACCAGTCTTTTGAATTTTTTTTTTAAATTAGCAGAGTCCCACACTCCACACAAAGGGTCTCTTCAATGAACTGTGGGAATACCCCCTACCACCTACTTTGTATTCCAGTTTAGATCGTTACTTCCTGGGCTGCGTGACTTCTGCGTGCATTAGCATGTCCAATTTAGTTAGTGTGCCCCCCTAACTAAAGGGGGCACACCTGACCTCTTTCCATTTTCTATCTTCATCTAAGACTTTGGAACCAGATTGTGTTCGTTATCCCTGGCTATTTCTCCAAAGATTTACAAAAGGATGGGTCTATGTGGTATATTTGTACAGTATATATGTTTATGCAGATATGTGTCCTTCCTACATATTTAATTTACATCTTTAAGGTGGAGTTAAAACCATACCACCCCATTCCAGCTCTGTTATCTTAACTAGATGAGAACATGCTCAAACAATCAATTGATCAAAAGGCCTCGGACTAAGTGCTGAAAGGTCACAAAACTAGAACGATGTTGAACAAGAATCACTTGTAGAAAACCCAGGGAAGTTTGGTCATACCTAGAGAATGTTTATAGCTTATCTGGCAAGCTGAGAATGGAGGAAATTCAAGAAATGGGAGTGCATACAGAGTTCTAGGTGAATCTCTTAAGAGCAAATTGGGGGTGGGTGGGAAGAAGTGTGCCTCAGCTTTGACCTTAGTTAGTCCTCCTTTCCCCATCCCTATCCACTTTGAGTGGAAAAGGATGTTCCTGATTCTAAAGTTCTCAATCAATGACATTGAATTTTCCATCTTCCCAATGGTATCAGGGATTGACTGGAGGCAGGGTCTGCATCACAGGGAGCCAAGACTAAATGATTGTCAGCTGACAATCTTGGTTATGAGGGGTTGGGGTTGGGAGGGAAACATATTAATTGGGGCTAACACCATTGGTATTGCAGAACTCCCCCTGACCTCTCCGGGTTATGTCTAGAACCCTAAGGGACAGATGTACCTGAGCCAGTTCCGGGAACCTGACTAATCAGTGCGAGTGAGGGTTGGGATAAGGATGCCTCAGTAATTATATATTTGCTGTTGGTTAAACATTTCAGTCTCATCCTATTCTTTGTGAACCCCTTTTTCTGAAGTTTTCTTGGCACAAATACTGCAGTAGTTTGCCATTTCCTTCTCCAGCTCCTTTTACAGATGAACAAACTGAGGCAAACAAGGTTAATTGACTTGCCCAGAGTCACCAAGCTAGTAAGTGTCTGAGGTCAGATTTGAACTCAGAAAGTTGAGTCTTTCTTTCTGACTCTAGGCCCAGCAATCTATCTCTTGTGCCAACTAACTGCCAGAGGTTATATGGATTACACATTAAAATTTTTTTTTAAATGATTCCCTAGTGTATCCCAGTATGCAAGAAAATTAAGTCACAATGTTATTTAGTATCAGAATCCATGTTTCTAATTTGCTCCTTTTGTTGGATTTAAAGCAAGAAGGGACCTTAGAAGTCATCTTTTTCAATCCAATTTTACAGATGAGAAAACCAGAGAGTTTAACTGACTTGCCTAAGGTCACACAGGTAGTAAAAGTAAGTAACAGAACTGGAATTCAGGCTCAGGAATCCTAATTCCAAATCCAGCGTTCTTACCATTGCACCATTCTGATTTTCATATCACATTCTACTTTATATTTTACTTTTTTGTGTTCATATTATTTTCCCCCTAATCATTTATAAACTCTTTTAGAGCAGGAGCCCTATCGTTTCTCATTTTTGAACCTCAGTGCCTAAGACAGTATCTTTCACATAATAGATATTATTAACTTATTAAGATAAGTGCTCATTGAATTGAAATCATTCATTTTTTTATGACTTCGGAGAACAATTAAGCACATAGATAAAGAGGAATTAAGAAACAGAATTCCATCTTAGCTGCAACTTGGAAGACCATTTTACTTAAGATGAGGGCTGCAAGTTCTAAGACATATCTGGAGCAAAGAGGTATGGGAATTTCCTCTGACGTTGCTTCAAATGGAAGATGAAGTTTTAATGAGATTACCAGCAAGAAAGATTGTTATTCCCTGAAGAAATGGACAAAGAATGCCTTACTTTTGACTTCTATGCTATTATGAGTAGAATAGTTTGAGATAACAGAAACCTAAAATCTTACTTAACCACATTCATAACGGAAATAATCTGCTTTTGAAATAAAAAAAAAGCTTTCTCCCTTCCCTTGCTATATAACTGGCTTACTGTTTGATATTCATTTATTTTAAGTTTACATTTATAAACTGTCTGATTTCACACACATTTTCCATGCACTAGCTACATCTCAAATCCAGACATTCCATAATGCCTCCATTCAAGGCTATTTTCCTCTCTTGCTTTCCAGCTATCTGTATGGATACTTGCAGTATAGAATGAGATGCTATTTGCCTCCGTCTGTAACCTTAAAAGCCCTTCTGTATCCCCCTCCCCCACTTCTTTCTAATCATTTAACAAATAATTTATGCCATGGAGAGGTGGGGAGAGGAGGAGGGAATGGTTCCCTTTAACAGCCATGTTGCGTAGCACTGCCCAATGCTGATTTGTATTACAAAGAAGCAAAATCTTTTTGAGGAAATCTCTGCATTTCAGTGTTAGGACTTGGGTAATTTAAGCACTAATGAACAGTAATGAGAAAAGACTTCTTACTGAAGAAAAAGCAGAAAATGTTTCTGGGTTAAGTCTGTGTTATAGACTTGGAATTTTCTTAAGCTTTTGTTACCTGGGCCAGCTGGGTCTCTGTAGTGCTTCCAGGCTGTGGAAAAAGAAGTGTTCTTGTCTCCCACAATGCCTGCTTGATTTGATTAAAGGGCACCATTGGCAGCTCAGAAGGGGAACTTTCCCATTTCTCTCTAGCCAAGAGGACAGTAGACTTGAGAGTGAAGGGGGGGGGGGGGTGAGAGCTAACACTCTGAGGGGGTAGAACGGATATAAATAGGTTGAACCACAAAACACTGAGAGGCAGAAATTTCTGTATTAAAGGCAGAATCTTTTTTTTTTCTTTTCTCCTCCCCCCAGTCCCAGTGCCTAGGTTTGAAGAACAATCCCCCACCAATCCTAAGGGTATCTGACTAGCCTACAAAAATGTTGGGCTCAATGTCTTTCCGATGCTCTCAACTGGAGAGAATTGTGAAGAGGAAAATGGAAATACTGTTGGATTTGGAGTCTTTTTTTTTTCTATGAAGCCTTATTCATTGGCTGTGTGTCAGTTACCTAGGAAACGTATGTAGATAGAGGCTGAAACACTGTAGTCAGACTATTCATGAGAGCTGTGTGCTGAGTTTTAAGTGGTAGATGGATGCTAGCAGTGGGGGGATGGGGACCCAAAGTAGACAATGTATAAATCTGAATGTATTAAAAATATAGTTTGCATTAAGTCCATTTACTCATAAATAATACTCCAGTCATCTAAACTATTTCTCTAGTTACCTAACATAATAACCCTTGGTAGACATGAGATAAACTTGAGAGTCTAATGTTTGCCAGTTTGCCAATAGATATAATCAATATGTAAATTATGTGAATCAAAAGCAACTTAGTATGTGACAACTTAACTCCATTAGTAATTAATTGTGTGTGGATATGAATGTTGCTTTTTACTGTTCAGTAGTACTTTTTTCCGAAAAATCTTCATGGGACCAAAATTTTAAAACTGGAAATTACCAGGCATTATAATCACTCACATTTTAAAATAATAAAACACTTTCATGGCCACAGCCCTGGAAGATAAGTCAAGGTAGGGCTTGTTATCCCCATTTAGATGGGGAAATGAGGTTCTGAATTGGTCAATGTCACAGAGCCAAGAGGTTTTCTGATTTTGAATCTGGGGATGTCAAATAAAACTGCATCCAAGCACATACATATGTGGACAAAGGCCCAGGTCACAAACATTGCATGGACAAGCACATGCACATGATATGCGTACATATATAGTAGATATACATAAAAACCATCTCCATTTTATCATTCCATAGGCACCACAAGTAATTTGCAAGGAGCATTTAATTTCATAGCAGAAGAGCTGAGCTTGAATCCTAGAATAGCCATCTGGCATCTTTCCGGTCTTTTTCCACAACATCCTCCCAGCAGTCTTTCAGCCTTGTGTATACCCTCCCTAACCTGTGCTCTTCAGTTCTGGCCCAAGGCATTACTTCCTGACTCCTATTTCCCTATGTGTGTTGCCTCCTTCATTAGGATGTAAACTTTTGAGGGGAAAAACTGTTTTTGTTGTTGTAATTATACCCCCAGAACATAACATAGTACTTGGCACACAGTAACTACTTGATAAATAAATAGGTAAATTTTCCAGAGTAGCAAAATGGCAAAGTGGATAAAGTTCTGGCTGTGGAGTCAGGAAGACCCGAGTTCAAATCCAGCCTCAGACGTTTACTAGCTATGTGACCCTGGGCATTTGATTTCACTTGATTTTATTTGCATCTGTGTCCTCATCTGTAAAATTAGCTGAAAGAAGGAGTAGCATGCTACTCTGGTATCTTTGCCAAGAAAAGTCAAATAGGGCTAGGCTGACTAAATAACAACTTTTCATTTATACATTCTTGAGATGGAAGAGTTGGATTCAATCTCTCTTTCAGGTCTGAAGTTCTGCTCTCCTAGGTATTTTTATCAATTGGGTTTCAGCCCATCAGTAAAAACCTATTCTAAAGGAATCAATTTTGAATTCCCATACTTCAAAATGACCTGAATGCCAGATAATCTGAGTTTCTCCCCTTGTTATCTCATTTCCTCTCCCCCTCCAAAGAATTTCAGAAAGTTGGATCAATTGAAATTCACTTTTAGCACATGAGTGCCCTAAATGATATTTTTTTTTCTAGGATAGCTTGACACACTAAAAGACTATGACCAGACTTTCTTGGGTTTCAGAGGAAAGAAGCATTGTGAAGATAAAACATCCATGCTGGAAAAAAAGAAGAAAAAAGGTCAAGAGGTGAGCCAACAATTTCAAATTTTTCTTTAAAATGTGCTTATATCAGCAGTCAACCTCACATTTCAATTCAGCTGCTTGTAAAAATCACGAGGCAAATCACAGAACCAAGTGAGAAGAAAGCTGGGTGGGGTTTCATTTAACATGTGCGCTACTGTCCAATTAACATTCTGGGAAGACTGCTAGAAATATAACAAAATAAAGATATTTGGGAAAGCGCTAAAAATTATGCTTATTTATTGATGTTACTTTTTCCTGCCACAAAAAAAAAAAATCTAAGCTACCTCTACCCAAATGATCCTGAACATCCATTACCACTGGTAAAACTGGGGGTCCATCAGTCTCTGAAATCCGAGCTGAAAAACGAAACCGTTAATTGAGGTGAAGCCCTGTCAGCTGGCTCATTTTACAAGGCGAGGCCGTGTGATCACTGCAGAAAAAAAGCTGTGTCCCTGCTCTTCTCTCGGGTTTTCTGAACCACTCGCTAGTAAAGAGGCTACCCCTGCACTGGGTGACACCCGCTGGCGTCTAGAAATCCATTGTTTCCTCAATTCCCCCAGCTTGTCTTCCATTACCCAGCCCCCGCCCGGCATCTGGCTTGGAGATAGTCTAGCTTCCTTTCAATCCAGCAAGCACCTACCAAGACACCCTTGCTCTATGCCTGTTTCTAGGTTCACGCAGTTTGGACTGTCTGCTCCTCAGTCTTCGCCAAATCCTGCCTCCAACCCCTTGAGATGCTGCTAAGGATGTACCTGCCTGGGAATCTGCAACGTGATGTTCGGTAGAACCAGCTGAAGAGCCGGGGCACGATTTTGTACTTGGCGGGGTTAAGAGGGTGTATATTCTGTTCCCTCTCCCTCACTCCTCATTCTCTCCGCACTTTGGGAAACCCATCCCAAGTGATTGTCCTCATCCCTTCTCTTGCTGGCAGGGAGACGAAGATAGCTTAGGCCTACGGGAAGGGCTCAGCTCGGAGAGTGTCTCACTCAACAGCTGTTGGCTTTACTCCGCCGCCGCAGGAGTCGCGGTCATTCTGGCTCTGTGCCTGGCATATGAAAAGGGAACTTGTTTCCTAGTAAAAAGAAACCGCGCCACGGGAGGCAGTTACTCAAGGAATGACTGGGAATGAGCTTTTCGGGTTTGCTACAAAAATGCCTGCAACACACACATACACACACAGAAAGTGAGACAGAGACGAAGTGAGAGGCAGACAGACAGAGACAGAGAGAGAGACAGAGAGAGAGAGACAGAGAGAGAGTCGTAAGTATGGTTCTGTGCTGTGGGTGAAGCAGCAATAACTCTGGAGAAGGCAAGAGAGAGAAAGATTTGAGGAGAGGGTAAGGTGTACAGAAACAACTATCAACTGTCACCTCATCCCCCTCCCCACCCGCAACCCATCTCACCCACCTGCATGTCAGGCAGAGCAAGGCTATGGTCAATTGTACTAAGATTTCTATTTCTAGTTCCCATTCAACGCTTCCTGGTCTCTAAATGTCCAGAGAGGCAATCAATTTCTCTTTTTCTCCTCTCTGTCTTTGTGTTTATTTCAGTCTCCGTCTTTCCCTTCCCCCCTTCACTCACACACACACTCTCACACTCTCTCTCTCTCTCTCTCTCTCTCTCTCTCTCTCTCTCTCTCTCACACTCACACACACACACACACACACACACACACACACACACACACACACGCTAACAAAGGGATCTGCAGCTGCTTCAAATACTTCAAATGCGCAGTGCACATCCCAAAAGGGAGGGTCTCTGCGTGCGCATGCTTGTGGCTGTGATACTGGCCTTTGCCTATGTGTGTATAAATGCTTGTATGCGGTGGATTTGACTCCGAGCCCAAGCTGCAGGGAGATGAGTTTCCCCAGAATCAGCCCAGGCCAGGAAAAGAACTGGCACTGCGACCAGTTTTCTCACCACTCCTCAAATATATCTGAGTACTGCAAATTGGAGTCTTGAACATATTTTTTTTAAAACTTGGTTATGGGAGATAAAGCCACAGTCTTCTGTCCTTTGTTTCACGGTCAAAGCCTATTGTCCCCACCCCCTTTGGGACCCCACCCTTTTTTCTTTTCTTTCCAACTACCTTCGACCCCTCCCCACTCCATACTCAATCTCTCGGCAAAAGAAGGAAATAAACAAAACAGCAAAAGAAGGAAATAAACAAAACAGAATAAACCCCAGCGAATTAACAACCTAGAAGAATTAAAAACATTTTTCTTATGTCAAATCTGTTTTCCAGAAATGAACCCGTCTCTAATCAGGGGTCAGACTGTACTTCCCTGATCTGGCAGTAAGGATGCCAGGGTTCATGTGTGTGTGTGTGTGTGTGTGTGTGTGATACATCTTCTAGGCTGATCCACGCAAGTTTCCCTTTTAGCTCAGATCGGGATAACGGGAAGTGGAAAAAAAAATGACCGTGCAAAGGTCATCCGTCTGTCTGCCTAGAGAAGAAGCCCTTTGAGTAAGGAGAAAAGGATAGTGCGGCTAAGCTTTTCCCAGACTCTTTTCTGTCCAGTAGTACTGTGTGCTTTTTAGAAGACAAAGGGAAGAGGTTAATATGGGGTGGCAGTAATCTGCTGGTCTGTTTTTGCTGCAGATGTTCGATGGTCCCATTTTCCCCACTTTCACTCCTGCTTCACTGGGGAAGGGATGATGGGATGGGGAATGGAACAGGTTCACGCTTTCCTCTGGCTCCTCCCAATCCGCATTCTGTCCGGAAACAGAACCTGGTGCAGGAGTAGGACTTTAGGGAACAATACTGAGTAAAAAAGTTCAGAACTCAGAGAGGACAAGCATAGTATCCAGAAGGAGTCCTATAGTTGGAGCCAAAGGGCCCAGATTCGAATCTCAATTCTGATACTTCCTACCTGTGTAATCTTGGCATATCACTTGCCTCTCAGTCTTATGAGTAAAAGCCGGGAATTGGACTTCTCAGATTTCAGCTCTGTATGATGCTCAGATGACCCATCTGAGGCTGGCGTGTCACAGAACCGAACTTAAGATGTAAGTTCGGGGCTTCTTACTAGTTTTGTGACCTTGGGCAAATCACAGTCTCTCTGATCCGCAATTTACTTATTGGCAAAACCCAGAGAAATCCTTGCTCCACCTACCTCGCAAGGCTGTAACGAAAGCGCTAGCTAAGTGGGAGCTGTAATTTCCATGCTCTCTAGTTTCCGTCCTTTACACCCAAGCAGCCTTTTCAACCCTTCCACCTGTTCCATTTCCGTTGCTTTACTAGTCACCGGCCTTTTTTCCGCAATTCCCTCCTTACCACACCCTCATAGGCTCTTGTGTCAACTCTACCAACTTCCTCCCCTATGCCACACCAGCCTTTTTTCTCCTCTTTCTCCTCAATCCGAACCCTAGACCAATGCCCACGCCCCAATCCTCCTCTCTCCCCCCTCCCTTTTAGCTTAGCCCGGTGTTCCACTCGGATAGGCTCTCCCAGGCCTAACGGGTCCATAGTCCCACCCTTCCACTGTCCAAGCATTACGTCATCGTCAAGGGGGGAGCAGGAGCTTGTGCTAGAAAGTGACTGGGGAGGTGTGGGGCTGGGTGGGGGAGGGGAGGGCGAGGGGCTCAGAGGTGGAGCCTGGTGCCAGCTGCCCCACCCTCCCTATAAAAGGCTGTGTCGGGGGCTTAAGCGATTTTAGAGTGTAAGTGTACCGGAGGAATTGTAGTGTGTTCCAAGTGGAATTAGGAGGGGGGGTGGGTACCTGAGAGAGAGAAGGAGAGAAAGGAAGCGAGGGACAAAGAAAGGAAAGAAAAAGAAGCTAGAAATCCACTTTGCAAGCCAGGCATCATGCGTGAGATCGTGCACATTCAGGCTGGTCAGTGTGGCAACCAGATAGGAGCCAAGGTGAGTGCTGGGCGGCAGAGGTGGGCGACACTCGTCCCGGGGTCTGGTTGGAATTGTGGATAGTTCCTGGAGATGCTGCTGCTTCCCTTGCACCTATCCCCAGGGGACTCCCGGGAGTCTTTGTAGCAGTCCCTTTGTAAGTGAGAGAGGCGTGACCCACGCCTATCTGCCGGAAGGCCGAGTTCTTTGAGCATTTCCGAGTCTTTTCTGCCTTTTTAAAAAATTTCTTTTTGTCTCGCTTTTCTACTCTCTATTCTTTTTTTAATCTTGTCCTTTGGGGGACGATGCTCTCTAGCCTGTGTGTGTATGTGTGTGTGTGTGTGTGTGTGTGTGTGTGTGTGTGTGTGTGTGTCTGTGAGTGTGTGTGTGTGTGTGTGTGTGTGTGTGTGTGTGTGTGTGTGTGTGAAGAAGGTCTTTACTCGATTGATAGGAGCTCTCGCTACTGAGGTGCTGAAAATCCACAATTAGCCTCCGCCTTCTTTTCTTTATTCCCTTTTTCCCACAGTTGAGATTGATCCCCAAATTCTCCATTACCTTGCCACTCCCACTCCAACCTACTGGCTCTCCTAGTCGAATCAGCCTCTGGCTTCCCACAAAGTTGTCTGTGCTAAAAGTCTGATGTGAGCTTTTTGTTTGGGGGGGCGGGGGTCAGGAAAGAAAGGCAACATCAAAAAAAATCACTGGAATCCCTTTTTGGTGGTCCTGCTGCAGCCGCAGCTGCCTTCTTCTCTCTTCTCTCCTCCCCATTTGCCCGAGGGCTAAGTCTGCTAGTTCTGAGCCGCTATTTCTGAGGAAAACACCCAATTCTAACTCGGTTGGTTCTGAGAAAGCTCATTTCTCTGAGACCTGTGCCAGGCTACCTGAAGTGGGCGGATGAGGAGGAGGAATGTTAATAGGTTGGTCTCTTGATGGTCTTAACGTTGCTAATTGTGAGTTCTGTCACAGTTTTGGGAGGTCATCAGTGATGAGCATGGGATCGATCCCACAGGCAGTTACCATGGAGACAGTGATTTGCAGCTGGAGAGAATCAATGTTTACTACAATGAAGCCACTGGTAACTGCTTTTTGTCTGCCCTTTCCAACCTTCTTTCTTCCCAGATACCCCGTTCCTGCTTTTCATAGATTTGTAAACTATGTGAAGGCAGAGATTTTTTCAGGGGGGAGGGAGGGTTTCTTTGTATCTTCACTTCTAGCACAGTGTAGGCACTCAATGCTTACGTGTTGGATTAAACGGTTGGGATTAACTATAGCACCTCACCAGCATGAGCAATATCACTGCTTGGTCGACCTGGCAGAGTACCACTCCTTCAGCAATAACTCACCAGGTTTTCCGGACTGCTTTTAGTTTTAAAGGACCAAATGGAAATGCTATCCTCTTCTTCCTTTGTCTGCAAACAGCAGTTTTTTTGTGATTCTATCGATCTGGTCTTCTTCCCCTTGAGGTCCCTGCGATGATGCACTGTCTAATCCTGCCTTTTGTTCTCCCAACCTGTAGGTAACAAATATGTTCCCCGTGCAATCTTGGTGGATTTGGAACCCGGCACAATGGACTCAGTCAGGTCTGGACCGTTTGGTCAAATCTTCAGACCAGATAACTTTGTTTTTGGTATGTGATTAACATATCTGATGACTTCATAGGTCATATTTTATACTAGCATCATAGGGTGGAAGGTTGGGACTCTCAGTGAGTAAGAATTGCAAGTATTCCATAATTTTAAAAACGTGCTCTTAGTATGGGTTTGGGGAAAAAATGTCACGCCTAGTCTCCAGCTATTTTGTGTGTGTGTGTGTGTGTGTGTGTGTGTGTGTGTGTGTGTAGTCATATCCAGACCAGTAATGTCTGAACTTTTTATTTTTAAATAATAATTAGAAATAGCCAGAATTCAGTAGTGACTCGCTAATCTACATAAGTGGCTTAGGGCAATGGTATCAAACTGAAATAGAAATGGGGACTCATCACATTCTGACTTAGAAAACCACATACTATATTCTATCTATCTTGTTAAGCATTTCCCAATTACATTTTCATCTGGGCTAACAATGTCACAAGCCTCTGGGGGATGTTTAGGGTATAAGATGTATACTGTTAATCACTAGTGATTGATACAGCCTCTTTCTCCTTCCCCCGCTTCCAGGCCAGAGTGGTGCAGGAAATAACTGGGCCAAAGGCCACTACACAGAGGGAGCAGAATTAGTAGACTCTGTCCTGGATGTAGTGAGGAAGGAGTCAGAAAGCTGTGACTGTCTCCAGGGCTTCCAGCTGACCCATTCCCTGGGAGGTGGCACTGGATCTGGGATGGGAACCCTGCTCATCAGCAAGATCAGGG
>CM053773.1:114125595-114174458 GCA_028658325.1 Potorous gilbertii
CGGTGCCTGAGCTCACCCAGCAGATGTTTGATTCCAAAAACATGATGGCTGCCTGTGACCCCCGCCATGGCCGCTACCTGACTGTGGCTGCCATCTTCAGGGGCCGCATGTCCATGAAGGAGGTGGATGAGCAGATGCTCAACGTGCAGAACAAAAACAGCAGCTACTTTGTGGAGTGGATCCCCAACAACGTGAAGACAGCCGTGTGTGACATTCCACCCCGTGGCCTCAAGATGTCTGCCACCTTCATTGGCAACAGCACGGCCATCCAGGAGCTGTTCAAGCGCATCTCTGAGCAGTTCACGGCCATGTTCCGTCGTAAGGCTTTCTTGCACTGGTACACGGGGGAAGGGATGGATGAGATGGAGTTCACTGAGGCAGAGAGCAACATGAATGACCTGGTGTCTGAATATCAGCAGTACCAAGATGCCACTGCTGATGAACAAGGGGAATTTGAGGAGGAAGAAGGCGAGGATGAGGCTTAATTCAGAACTTGAGGGTTTAGGAAAAGCTTTAGTCAAGAATGCAAGTCTTTTGGGGGGATGGTATCTTCATGATTGTACTGAAGAAGCATGGTCTCTTTAAATGTGTACTTTGATGCTCTCCACTGTTGCCTGTCACCATTTTTTTTTGTAACTTTGATTACATTAATGTAACAATTGTGATACTTCTGAAATATTGTTTTAAATGGCTAAAAAGAAACCCACATAAACGTTTGTGACTTGAATGGTGTCCTTCTTTATTTCTCTGCACCCTTACCCAGGAGTAAGTATATATTGGACTAGCACTTTAAATGCACTTTTAATAATAAAGCAATATCTTCTTAAGAAGACAGAGTATGTAAAGTTCAAATGAACCTGATATTGCAGAATAGTAAAATTGGATCTTGAATGATCCTTCATAAACAGTTTAACTTTATTATTAGGTCCCTTTGAATTAATCTATTAGCCAAAATATCAAATGAGGGTCCCCCTGCGTTACTCTTTTTCATTAAATTATTTTTTATTGAAAGCATTCATTTTCATGTAAGCAATTTACTTTGGCAAGGTCCTCCCAAAGCAAGGCCTTTCTCTTTGCAATCTAATTTAAATGACCTGCTTGGTAAGACATTTGTTTGGAGAAGGTCCAAAAGCAGTCTTCAATCCATGATAAAGGATTACAAATTCTTTATTACTAGAAGCTAATTAGTCTACAAACTGTAACTCAGCCTGGGAAATAATGCTTATGCTCTTTGTTAGGGATGCAAACTTATAAGAGGTACTACTTACAACGTAGTAGTTCATCAAGTCATTCTTTCAAAAGATTAATTGATGCCTATTATGTAACAGGCACTGTTCTAGGACCTAATCTGAGTTCGTCACCTTCAAGTCTGGAACAGTTGTTCACACACTACTGGTGGAAGAAAGTTTCTTTTTTTGAAAAATAAATTTTGCTGTTATCTTTTGTTTTTACATCTGTTTCCTTCTATATCCCTCCTTTCTCCTCCCAGAGAGCCATTCCATATTACAAATGTTTTAAGAAAAAAGTAGGAAAAAATTAGCAAAACCTATCAATATATTGAAAAAACATCTAACTAAATGCATTGCTCTATACCTATGAACCTCCCTCCCACCTCTGCAAAGGAATTGGAGGAGGTATCTTCTCATATCTCCTCTTTGACACCGTGGTTGTTTTTTGTTATTATGCAACATTTACTTGAAGAAAGCTATTTTCAAAGACAGAGCTGGAGAGGCTTAGAATTCTCATGTGCTGGGGGTTGGGTCTTTATTTTTTAAGCCAAATCTAAGTAAAGAAAACATTACTTTGGTTTGAATTTCAGTGAATAAACAATATATTTGGCATTATTCCTAAAGTAGTGAGAAGAGGTCATTTGAGGGCTCAGTAGGGTTTCATCATAGCTTAAGACAAATTTGATTTCTTTTGTAGCTCTTAAGAATAAAATAAAATAAAATAAACAAAATTTCAGTCTAGCAAGAATGAAATGGTATCACCGTGAGAAATAGTTTGCTTTGAAAGGAGAGTGAGAATTTTTACTTATATCAAACATTATTTAAAGTTGGCTATAAATAGCAGAGTCAAGTTAGCAATCAGGCAGGGACAAGAACTAGTGACCTCTAAGTTTAGGATGTGGTGCGTTTAACAACGCTGGACTGAACCCAATGCTTGGTTTACCTAGATCTTAATAGAGATCTCCATTTGTTTCTAACACCTGAGCTAGTTAAAAAGTTTTTCTGCATGAATGCACAGAGTTCATGGATTAGCAGGCACTGTCCTGGGGCTAGATCCTTGACCAATGATTTTTTTTTTAGAATTAGTCACATGAATGAGCTGCCACTTAGAAGAAAAGTGTCAAGCCTGCCAAGTGCCCCCTGGTCTGCTTTTATCAGCAGATCTTACCTTCCCTTCACCTTTGTGAGAAGGTGACAGAAGGGTACCCAGCAGGCCTGCCAGCCGTTCTGTCAGAATAACCCATTTGCACACTGCTATAGCTTACTAGGCATGATTTGAATGGTTGAATGCCAGATTGCCCGTTCAAGCAGATGCTTCTGGGACGCCTCTTTCTTTTGGAAAAAAGAGAGAGAGGGAGGGAGAGAGAGAAAGAAGAAGAAACAAAAGAAAAACCACAGTGTTTATTTAGAATTTCAAAGAACAGGAAATAAAACTCCATAAGAGACTGACTCACACCTGGATTATCCCTTACCTCTGGCACTAATTTGCTTTGCTTTCCCTTTCCTTGTGCCCCCCCCCCTTAATTGATAGATGTACTGGGGTTATTTTTGAGTCCCATGAAAATAATCAACTCATCTTTGCCCTTAACTCCCTTTCTGGTTCTTCCCTATTGTCTCATCCAGGAGACAATCCGATTCTGTCTGACTCAGTTTCAAGGACACGAATGTAGGGCTCATAGGGTTCTTTTTTCCTCTAATTTTTTTTTAAATTTCACAAACATTTACTTTCTTTCCTTCCCAACCTCAACTTCCCCACCCTACCCTACCCCACGCACACACACGCATCACATTGAAAAAGAAAACGAAAAACAAATCAAAACCCTTGTAACAAATATGAATGGTTAGACAAAGCAGATTTGTACATTAGCCATGTCTGAAAACACACGCAGAGTTCTTTATCTTGAATCCATCACCTTTCTTTCCAGAGGGCCTGTAGGTTCTGCTGCAATGTAAAGAAGCAAAGAGGGAGACCACCCTGAGCTGAGCCCAAACCTCCCACAACCAAAAACTCATCCTTCAAACCTGAGCTTCTTCTGAGATGTCTAAACCAAGTGATAACCTTTATGGTAGCCCTTTTATTCTAGTTGAAGTGAGTAAGTTTCTCGAGAAATGCCAAGAAGTGAAGACGTGGCCCCTACCCTCCAAGGAATGACTGAGACTTGGGCTGGAATCAGACTGGTCTTCAAGGGTCATGTGTCATATCACCATATAGTAAGCATGTAGCATGTAGTTTTCACTTCCTGTTTGGAGTCCTACATGCATGGCGCTCCAAAGAAATTACTCTGGGAAATTGGCTCTTCTGATACATTGTCATATCATGCTGGGAAAGGAATGGTGTGTACTGGAAAAGTGACCAAGGGAAAGAGAACTATAGTTTCCAGTGTCTTCCTACTCTTTTTTCCCAGAAAGTGCTCCTAGATCCCATTTCTCAAAACTGTCATTTTGGGAGAGCACTTTGCACACAGAGCTCTCCATAAATGCCACCAACACTCTGACCTTTTCCTTTCAATGCCTACTATAGATGTCCCACTCATTTTTCCTAAAGATAACTCAGTCATGGGCCATTCCTTGGAGAGAAGACTTAGCATTATACCCATTTGTCTCCTTGAATTCATCAGGAGTGTTGTATTTTCCGATAAATTTATTTCACACAGAATGTGCCACACCGCTGCCAGAATAAGCTTCCTTAACACACTGTTCAGATCATGCTTTTCTCCTCTGCAAAACCTTCAATGGCTCCCAATTGCTCACTAAATAAATGATGATTCCTTTAAAATGAGAAACCCTGGAGTTTGAGTTTTTCCTCTCCCAGTCTGACTCCAATTTACTTTTTAAGCCTAATTTCATGTTACTCCCCTCAGGCAGTCTCTCTCTACCAACCAAACTGCACTGTTCTCTGTACCCCATTCTCATCCTGCTCTCTTCCATCTTTTCTGCCTTTCCTTATGTCATCTCCCATGCTTTGAACTGACTATCCATTTCTACCTTTCCTTCAAGATCCAATTCAGGTGCCATCTTCTCTATGAAGTTTTCTCTGTTCCTCCCTCCCTCAGATGAAAGTGATCTTTTTCATATTTTCTTAAATTTTCTCACAAAACACATTGTCTGGATGGTTTCTTTGCACCATCTTGTGAATATTATTTTATCCTCCTATTAGATTATACATTTCTCAAGAGAAGAGATTATTTCATCTTTTTATGCTTAGGACCCTCCAAAACCATTTGTTGCTTTGGATAATCAATTTTAGCATCAATATGGAAAAAGAAAGCGGCCCACCTGTTTGAATCTGCCCTGAAAGCTAAGATGAAGTGCAGAAAGAAGCCTTGGTTTGTTGCACTCAATTCACCTGTCCATATCATTTAAACCATAGACACGTGGGCCAGTGAAGTTGCAAGGGACAGTAGAGAGTGATTAGCCTCAACCCTTTGAATGATAGATTCAAGTGGTTTCTTCCCAGAGAAGAATGGTTGGAATTACATCTGAATTTGTTAACCTTTGGAACCTCTGGCCCAAGAATGCATCTTGATCCTATAATTAGAAGAAGGCTATAGATGTACTCTCTATGGAGGGGAAACCTTGAACTGGGAGCTGCCCCCACAGTTGCTTCTGACCAGACCTCACATAGCATTTTGCTCTTCTCCATTGTACTCCTATGTAATATGTTTATGTTTTATCTACTTTTTAAAATATGAATTTTTTAAATGACCCATGTCACTAAGAAGTGACAAAACAGCTTTATAAGAGACTTCTTCTGAGCATATCTATCAGCACAATTTATACACTGATAATTGTAATGCAGTGGATGGAGTGCTGGGCCTGGAGTCAGAAAGACTCATTTCCTGAGTTCAAATCTAGACTCAGACACCTACTAGTTATGTGGCCCTCTTTGCCTCAGTTTCCTCATCTGTAAAATCAGCTGGAGAAGGAAATGACAAACCACTTCATTATCTTTGCCAAGAAAACCCCAAATGGGATCATGAATAATTGGACATGACTCAAAAATGATTGAGCACCAAACCATAAAGTATATATTAGAGAGACAAATAAATCTGAAGAACTTTAGAACTCTGATCAACGCAATAGTGAACCATGAGTCCATCAAAATGAAGACATACCACTTGCCTCTCTTGTCAGTGAAGTGAGAAAGGTAAAATGTGACATACATTTTAAAGGTAATTGAGACATACATTTTTGGGCATGGCCAATGTGGGAATTTATTTTCCTAGACTATGTGTATTTATTATTTTCTTTTTTTAATTGTTCAATGGGGAGGGGCGGAGCAGTGGATGGGAAAGATTATAAATGTTTGTAAAAACAAATATTGTCAAATGTCCCATATCACAAATGAGCATGATTTTTTAGCAAAAGAAAAACTGCAAGATCCTAGAAATTAAGCTTACTTGTGCAGCAAGTCAGGGGCAGAGCAAGGGAGGTTTCTATCCATCACTACCATAAGACTATGACTATTAAGTTACCCACTTAGCGTGGAAGCACTGAAGAACTGGAGACTAGGATTTGACTAGCAAGGAAAAGAGCAAGTATCAATGGAATCACCCAAAGATAATGATGAAATGATTGTGAAATGAGCCTTGAAGATGAATCAACAAATTCAGATTCACTTCTTAAGAGATCTGCTTTACAACTATGGCATTCACCCTGACCATCACTTTGGGGCTTGTGGTTTATTGTAATGGAAGACAGAGAGAATCCAAGTGTTATTCACAGTGAGAAAATCTGATGTGTGGAATCTTCTATGAGCCACATGTTTATGAAAATGTGTTTTATTCTGAGAGAGTTACAGTGTGGAGAGAATTTAGGCTTCAAGTGAAAGATCACTAATGCAACAAATGTTTATACACTGCCTTCTATGTGCAAGTCACTGAGCTGGGCACTAGGGGAGAGTCTGGGGTAAATAAAACAGTCTCTGCTCTCAAGGAGTTTTCAAATTAGTGGAAGGTAGGAAGGAAGCAGGAATGACACAAATACATGCAAATAATTATTACACAAATGATCACTACTCATTGACTTGACATGGACATTCTAAAAATTAATGTAGGGATCCATATTAGTGACAAGATGAAGGTCTCTAATCTTCATTCCTCCCAAACCTCCTTCTTCCCCCACTCTTTAGAAGGTTGTTACTAGGAAAGTTACAGAACCACAGTGGAAGAAGGAATTCAGAAGTATGGGAATTTCAGGGAGAAAATGTAGGAAACAAAATAATCCTAACTATTTTCAATAGTAATAAAGAAAGAGAATAGGAAGATTAAAAGATATGGCAGTGTGAACTAGGTACAGATTGGGAAGATAGCAAGCAAAGTGAATAAAAGTAAATCCTTTTATAAAGAAGTAGCAAAGGGGAAACAAAAGGATGATGGCATTCACTGAAAGTGTATTTCAAGGAAAGCAATAAGAAGCTGGGGAAACAATGAGCCTCTAGAACAGTTACAGTCCTTTAAACGCTCTCAGGGGTCAGCACCTGAGCAAAAGTGCAGCCCCTATCAATATATTTACATTTACCAACCACCTAGAGGGCACATTTGTTGCTCAATCATTTTTCAGTCATGTCCTACTCTTCATGACCCCATTTGCCATTTTCTCGGCAAAGATAATGGAGTGGTTTGCCATCTCCTTCTCATTTTGCAGATGAGGAAGCTGAGGCAAAGAGGGTTAAATCACTTACCTAGGGTCATATGCCCAATAAGTGTCTAAGACCAGGTTTGAACTCAGAAAGAGGAGTCTTCCTGACTCTAGGCCCAGCACTCTATCCACTGTGCCACCTAATTGCTCAATTGAGGGCACAGTTCAAAAGAAAAGTTATAATTAAACTGCATAATCAATGATGTGATAAGAAAAGATCCCTCAGGTACACAAGGACCTGTGGGAGAAGCACATTGTCCCATAGGTTAACGTACTACCAATAAGGAAATATACATGTGCAGACAATATACATGGATGAAGAGGCATATAGGAATAATCTCTGTGCTCAGCAGAACGTGAGCCTGTTTGGGTTTTTTGTCTTTGGATTATTATGTCTGGTAAATAATAGGTGCTTAATAAATGCTTATTAGATTGGATTAGATTGGGTTGACCAGGGTGTGCTAGGGGAGGACACCCACAAAGGAACAGGAACATGTATGAATGAGGCATGTCATAACTCCAGGGCCACAGAGCCGCTGCTTCTCCTGATTTCTGATGATGTCACACTGTCACTGTCTCCTGGTTTTCATTTCTCTACTATTCACTGAATATTGGGTCATCTGGATGGATGTTTCATGCGATTATACTGAGATCCCACTCTCAGAGACATTTGCTGCTCTCTGCTCCAACCTACTGGGGTACAAAGGCTAGAATGATTCTGTCTGGCAAGGTGGGGCTATAACCATTATATTCCAACAAGCAGTCAACAATGCAAGGTGCTACAGACTAAGATGAAATCTATGAACGGTTAAGTAATGATGAATAGAGCACTGTACCTGGAGTCAGGAAATCCTGAGTTCAGATCTGGTCTCAGACACTTGACCCCCCGGGCAAATCACTTCACCCTGTAGGCCTCGGTTTCCTCACTTGTAAGATGAGCTGGAGAAGGAAATGGCAAACTACTGCTGTATCTTTGCCAAGAAAACCCCAAATGTGGTTGTGAAAAGTCAGACATGACTGAACAAGAACAACAAGATTAATTCTATTCCTTTGATTGCCTTTATCTGGGGCTAACTCAAGGTCCTTGGACCTAGACAACTATCTTACCTAAAGTTAGAAAACTCCTTGCAACTCTTATGTGTTCCAAAAACCCTTTCCAGGGACTCTGTCCTCTAGACCCTGATTAGCATGTAAGTGAAGTTAAGAAAAGAATAAGTCCTAGGGGAAGCTATTGAAGCTATAATCTTGCTTTTATTATGCATATTTCCAGAAACAAAAGCCCTAATTTAAAAAAATTTGATTTGGATTAATCCAAATCTTCCCAGTATCCTTATAATAAAATCATGGATTCAGAGTTGGAAGGAAACTTAAAAATCATCTTGTCTAACCTCTTTGTTTTTTAAATTATGAAGCTCATCCCCAGAGAAGTTAAATAATTTTCCCAAAGTTATGTAGATAATAAATAAAAGAACTGGAATTTCAACCCAGCTACTCTGACTCTAAATCTATCCAAATTTTAAGGATAATAATTATATCTTGAATAAAGCAAGTTATACTCAATCAATGTAATCAATTGGATATGAAACATCCAATTTTTAACAATTGTATTTTGTTTAGATTTTTTTCTCTAATGATAGCTAACATTTATAAAGTGCCTACTATGTGCCAGGCATTGTCATTTATATAGTGCCTACTAGGTGCCAAGCACTTTTTACAAATTATATACCATTTGATTCTCACAACGACCCTGTAAGGTAGGTGGTATTTTTATCCCCATTTTACAGATGAGGCACAAAGAGGTTACGTGACTTGCCTAGGGTCATACAGTTAGGAAGTGTCTGAGGCCAGGTCTTCCTGACCAAGTTCAGAGTTCTATCCACTACCCCATTCATTATTGATGAAATTGATAGATATCGACAAAGAACACTCTGCTTATCTGTATCTCCTTCTGAACTTCTTTTTTGTTCTCTTTTGTGTGTATTTTAAATGTTTCATTAATACTTCTTTCTTTTCTTCTTTTTTTTCCATTATCACTATCACTTCCCTTCTTTGCTTCCTCCTATACTTCTTGGCCCCTCCAAAAAGTAAAAAAATTATCTCTTATACCAAGTAAATATAGCCAAGCAAAACACATTTGCACATTGGCTACTCAGCATCTCTCCTCCATCTCTTTCTGTCAAGAGGTGGGAAGCACAATGCATCATTAGTCTCCTAGGACTGTGATTGATCATTGCATCCACTGGAGTTTTTGCTTCCTTCAATGCTGTTGTCATTTGCAATTCTGTAGTCATTGCATAAATTGTTCTGTTGGTTCACCTCACTACACTCTATCACTCCATATGAGTCTTCCTGGTGTTTTTCTGTTATAACTGTCACTTTGATGACACAATAATATTTTATTCATATGCTATAATTTATTAATGGTAGCTTTCCAAAGTGGGAGAGATTTCATCCTCTTCCTTTGAATTTCTCCATTCTAAATTGAAAAAACCATTGACAAATTTAAAAGCAGGAAAGCTTACCTCTTTTATAATCAATGATTACCCCAGGGGACACATAAATACACTGCATGTTGCCCAGCTGAAATATTTTTTCATTTGAAAATTTTTCAAATTTAAGTAAAATAATTTAAAAATTCAAAATATATTTGTTAAAATATTTGTATTTGCTATTAAGGAAAAATTTCTAGAATACAAACTTGTGACTTTTGTCAAAAATCCATTTTATTGGTGTCATATTTCTTCTTAATATAAATATATAATATAAGTAAATTAGGACAATTTAATAAAAATTTTAAAAATTAAAATAAATTAAACTAATTAAAATAAACCTGCTGCTGGAAATAGGTCACTTTTCAGTTACTTCCTGGGAATCTTCAATTGGCTTTTATAAAGAAAATAAACACATAATCCATAAAGTTTGATGCTTCTTTCATTGCCGTATAAAGGTGGTTCTGGGTTCCCAAAGGTTGTGGTAATAGAGCATAGCTCTTTCAGGTTCTACCAAGGTTGGAAAGATTTCAAGTCAGTCCCAGTCCTAGACTGTCTGCCTTTCTAAGAATCTGTCTTGCTAATGTGGGGAGGCTCATCAGTCACCAAGTGATGAACTGTTAGGCCCTGGTAACCCATGAAATAAAGAAAAAACCAAAATCTGGCCTGTAGTCTTCTGTGGCCCTTCCTGCATCTGCAGTGCCAATGCCAGAGAGACAGAAAAAGGGACTGAGGTTTATAATAATCAGACCATTATGCCTGTTAACGCTAACTTAGGCAGTGCTTTTCCAATTGTGAGACTCTCATCCAATGGCCCAAATACTATTGGGGGACCTGAATCATGTCAATCTTGACATTTTCACAGTGAATGAAACTGATGGAGTGCTTGGCTGCATGTACTTGGGCCTCAATTCTAAAATCACATTTCTCTTTAAAAATCACATTTCTCCCTAGCCTCAAAACACTATGTCAGGCAGTTTCTCCCCAGTCTAAGGACACAGCCTGCCCCAGCAACAACAGTTATTTCCCTTTTTGATACAGCAGCCACATGTACCTATGGAACTTATTAGTCGGAACTAATGGAATGGGCTGTGCATTGGGTCATAACAGTATTTACTGCTCACTGATATGTATCCTAGACTTAGACATACATATATTCCCTTACATTTATCTTGTCTAACAAGATATTGATGAGAGCAACTTGGTATTTCTGAGATAGCCCTGACCATTAGTTGACAGTGATATTTCAGGCCTAAAACCACACCTCCAGATAGCTTCCCACCCCCTGAGCTATTTCCAGATGAATTTTGGGTAAAATACCTGCACAGTAGACACCAAAAGTGCATGTTCCTTTAAGTACTAACCACTCCTTAACCAATCCCTAATCCCACCCCAAAACACCTAGCGAGCATATGGCTTTACTGTGGAATATCCTACATAAACTTTACCTATACCCCTCTAAGGCTGCAGGTTCTTTGAGAACTCTTGCCTGCCGAAAAGTGTAGTAATTCTTTACCTTGACCTCAACAATGCTTGAGTTGATGAATTCTTCTCCAGGTGACCTGTCCCTGTCCTTGTAGGGGTCTCACCACCCCCCCCACTTCCAGCCTTCATCAAAACCAGAAAGAAAAAAGAAAGCTGCTCCCTCATGGAAGGATGACACACAAATTCTCTGGTAAAGACAAATAAAGGAGCTGGCAGAATTGGTTTTATTGTGTGATGAAGACAAGATGAAACATCATTTCTTAGGACATTTGGTTATCTATCTGTTACAGTCCTCATGAGTATTTTAAAAAAAAGAAACCACCATGACAGTAATTGGAGTTTGTGCATCAACGTTGGTTCCAGATGATGAGGTGGTAGAGAGTTTCCATGAAGAATTTATTAAGACTTTCCAAGTTAAATACCATATACTTTGATATGGAGTGACTTCTTTCTTCTAGGATCAATGTTACCATCTTTTCCTTAACTTTTATTTATTCCTATTTTCCCTGTGTATTCCACGCTCTCTCTCTGGATTTGTCCCTTCTCCAGGGAGAAATTTAATCATAATATAATTCAATTCAGAACATGGAGATAAATCTGGGAGACTGGGGGAAGGCGGACAGCAGGGAAAGGTTTCTTTTTCTTTAAACAAATGTTGCTTGAGTAACAACCAAGATATGTTATAACACGTCTGTAGCTACATAATTGGTATTGTCTATATAATTCCCTAGATATTTTCCATCATCATTAGCTTGGAACTCTTTTCTTTTGTTTGCTTTTCCCCTCCCCTGGCAGTTTTGACAGGTCTCTGGGGTAAAGATAGTCTGGCTATCACTTGATAGAGATTTTGTCTATTTCTCCTCATGGGAGACAATTCCAGACAACACTTTTCCATTCTTCTGTTGAAAAGGAGGTCATAAGGTGACATATTTGGCATTCTTAACCTTTGCCTTGATGTTTTGGGAAATATTCACCCTTCGCCATCACTGTGGACAAGCTCATTGATTCCTCAGTTAGTCTGACAGAATTCTGCTCGTAGAATATTAGCTTGAATGTGGGACAGGAACGATTAGTAGAGAATAGGTTCACACGAAGAAAGGATTTGGATTTCCTTTGGAATATAAAAGAATCTGTGTCGTTTGACACTTGCTACATCTGGCACCTCCTTTCTTTATGAAGGAAGTATTTCTTTGTCGGGGTGGTAGAGTTTTTTTGGGTATTTGTTGACAAATATCCATTATGTTAAAATAAAATGCAAAAATAATTTTTAAAATTTTAAATGAAGTTTTTGTACTATGGCAGCATGAAGCTCTTCTCAGCTTTTACTGTTAATCTATGATTTTACGTAGCTTCCTTCAAGGCTCAGCTCAGATCCCAATTTCTGCAAGAGGCCTTTCTGGCTCACTCGCCCAGATGTGAATAGTTTTCCCTTTTAGATCACCTTCCTCTACTCTGTATATGCCTGTATTTGTCTATATACTTAGTTATTTATATGCAGTCTTCTTCATTGAAATGTGGGCTCCTGGAGGGAAGGGACTGGGTTTTTGTTTTGTTTTGTCTTTCTTTGTATTCCAGCACTTATCACAATGTCTGTCACATAATAAGAACTTAATCAATGTTTATTGACTGAGTGGTTAACTGAAACCTTTCCTTTATTATTTTTAAAGCAGGAATAGCTCAATTTATTCTTTGTTCATACAAAAACATTTATGTGGTAGCCATTGCCCATTGCCTGGATTCTCTGGCTAGACACTTAAATGTGAGTCTTTTTAAAATGGTGAATTTCTCAAAGGGTGGCGGACATAGTCTCTTTTTCTGAATCTAGGGTTAGGTAGCTATAGGTTTTGGAGATGCCATCAGCGATGAGGTGGCTCTTACAAAGTTTCTGAAAGCGGTCCCTAGCAGAAGGATGGCAGTCATTAATTCTGGTTATCATTAGTAGCTTCCTGGGTACAGGAGCTGAGATAACAGTACCTCAAAGGTCAGGAAGCAGGCACACTAAAAGTGATCTGCAATGTCCAGTGAACTTGCAGGGCACTGTATACGGGCCTGGACAGGAAAATACCACCACTAATAATTGTAGCTTCTTTCCAGGGAGGTTTGACACCCTGATCCATGTGACCTTTATGTCACCAACAGTTACGAAAGCTTTGAACCTAGTATTCAACCAGCTTTAGTTTGTTTCTAAATAGGCATAACCTTTAGAACTTCATCCTTTATGAAGGTCTCAGGAAGAAGCCCATGATCTCAGTCATCTTTACGGCAAGGGAGTCAAGACAGATCTCCTCCAATGACTTGAGCTAGTGGAAGTACCCGTGAGATTAATATATCTATTTTCTATGAGTTACTTTAATAGGCAGATGCACTGGACACAGAGTAAGTCTATTTGCTAAAAGAAGCCAATCAGGAGTCTTCAGTGAGCCAAAATCTTGCTCACTCCTAGATGCCTTTACTGATGTTCACTGGTTGACCTTGTGGAGCTGTGCCTTCCCCCACCACCCCCACCTCCCCACCCCCAGCTATCCCCAAAAGTACTTATTAATTCCAAATTACTCTTGTAAAGAGATGATGGGGAGGTTCATTTAGGGGTAGAATTGCCTTACTACAGATATTAAGAATAGGTGATTGTACTTCCTGGGATGTGCCCAATGACCCACTGTTGAAAGAGATGGGTAGGCCAGTCTCCCAGGTTTGAAAACCTGGATTTATCTTTGACTCCTCTTTTTTTACACCATCATATATCTCACAAGTTTCCAAGTCCCATTCATTCCTCCTCTACAACATCTCTATCACCTCTCTCCTTTTCATTATTACTGCCACCACCTAAATATAGACCCTCATTACCACAGTCTGCAATAACTTTCTTTTTTAATTCATTTTTTATATTCAATTTCAAATTCTCTCCTGCACTCTCCCTCCTCCACCCTTTGAGAAGGCAAGAAAAACAGAACTCATAACAAATACGTATAAACATTCAAAATCAGTTGCTACGTTAGTCATGTGAGGAAGGAAGGAAGGAAGAAAGGAAGGAAGGAAGGAAGGAAGAAAGGAAGGAAGGAAGGAAGAAAGGAAGGAAGGAGGTAAGGTAAGATGCACTCTGAGTCCATCACTTCTCTATCTGGATGTGAACAGCATGTTTCATCATGAGTCCTGGGAATCTTCAATAGTTTTCTGATGGATATTCCTGTCTGCTCTATGCTCCCATCCTTCATCAGACTTAACTTCTTTGTGTTGATTTATTCATGCCACTATTAAAAAAAATCATCAATGATTGACTATCTGTAGAGTTCAAACCTGGAATTCAAAGTCCTTCATAATCTAATCACCATACTTTTCCAACCTTAGCTCAAGTTACTTTCCTCCATGTACTCTATACTCTAGTCAAACTAGGCTATTCTTATCTCCCAATCTTCCCCATATTTTCCTTTCATTTTCCCTCCTCCATACCTATGTTCATGACATTTCCTATGCCTAGAATGTCTTCCTTCTTCCTTCTCCTACAGAATTCCTATTCATCCTCAAAAGCCCAATTCAAATGGTACCACCTATATGAAATCTTCCTTAACTCCTTTCATCTGTCAGGATCTTTTCTCTTGGACCCCATACAGCATTTTGTCATTTTGTACCCCTCTAATATAGTTATAACGTAACATTATGTATTATGGTTGCTTATATTCATATTTTATGCTCCTATTAGACTGTAAGGAACATGAGGGCAGAGATTTTCTCTTATCTAAACCTTGTAATTCAAGAATATTCTGTATATACTGTGTGCTCAAACAATGTTTACTGAATGAATACTGAATTCCTCCAAAAGGGGTAGATTCAGACTCTCCTAAAAGAGGTTTCTTAGAGGAAGCAGGACATATAAAGTTTGACATACCCTGAATCAAGTTTGTTTTTGCCCACTTTGGATTCCAAGGTGACAGAACAATGTGGTACTAGACCTTAAAACTTCCTCCAGAACTTACAACAACTGTAAAAGCACTCACATCCCAGGGCTGTTGTGAGAATCAAATGAGATATTTGTAAAGTGCTTAGCAAAGTGTCTAGCACATAAGTGCTAGCTATTATTGTT
Source organism: Potorous gilbertii (assembly GCA_028658325.1). Lineage (NCBI taxonomy): Eukaryota > Metazoa > Chordata > Mammalia > Diprotodontia > Potoroidae > Potorous > Potorous gilbertii. The sequence continues at coordinate 114,140,517 of CM053773.1, forward strand.
GGGACAGCTAAGTGATACAGTGGATATAGTGTTGGGTCCTGAGTCAGGAAGTTCTTGCTATTTAGTCATTTCAGTCATGTCCCACTCTCTAGGACCCCATTTTGGGATTTTCTTGGCAAAGATACTGAGTGGTTTGCCATTTCCTTCTCTAGCTCATTTGACAGATGAGGAACTATGGCAAACAGTGTTAAGTGACTTGTCCTAGAGTCATGCAACTAGTAAGTATCTAAGGTTGGAAATGAACTCAGGAATATGAATCTTCCTGATTCCAATCCCAGCACTCAATTCAGATGTGAACTCAGACACTTGCTAACTGTGTGACTCTGGGCAAGTCACAACCTTGTAAAACTTAGTTTTCTCATTGGTAAAATGAGCCAGAGAAAGAAATAGCAAATACTTCAGTATCTTCCTCCCAAAGTAGCCTATTCTACTTTTGTTAGGAAATCTTCCCTTGAATAAAGTTGACATATGTCTTCATGCAACTTTCCCTCATTTCCTCTACTTTTGTCCTCTGTGATCAAGCAAAGCATCTCTAATCTCTTTTCCTCAGGATAGTGATATTTGAATAAAGTTGTTTTATTTCCTTAAGTCTTCTCTAAATCAGGTTAAATGTCACTTCTCTTCTTCAGACTTTAGTTCTTTAACTGATTCTACTATGGCATAATCTTGAGACCTCCACCCTATTTATTGTCTCCTTCTGAACACTCTATAGTTTATCATTTTCCTTCCTAAAATGTGTTACCTAGAATTGGAGACAATATTCCTGCTATTGTATGATCAGGACATAGTATAGCAAGACTGCCAACTCCCTAGCTCTGGACAATAAACCTAAAGACCTTAATGCTTCCCCAAACTCCATTATTTTGATGACAGCCTTTCCAGAGGAATTCTTATCTACCTTCCACATTTTGTACTGATAACGTTGATTTTTTGATCCTAAGTATAAGACTTTACATTTATCTACAGATTTAGTATATGCGAAGCAGAGAAAAGGCCAGTCTGACTGGATCACACAGCAAGGGAGGGGTAGTAACATTCGATGTTTTTTTTTTTTTGGTAAAGACAGGTTGGGACGAAGTTGTGTATTTTAAATTTTTATTTATTTATTATTATTTTAAATTTAAAAATTTCAGATTTTAAAACTGAACAGAGTAGCTTGTGTTTTATCCTAGAGCCAACAGAAAATTCTAGAGCAGATTGAGTGGAGCAGTGATATAAAATGTTATTTTGGAATCAGGGAGTGGAATGGATGGAAGGCAGAGAGACTTGAGGCTGGGAGACTCATTAGGAAGGAGATAACAGTAAATACTTGAGATGGTGACATCCTGAACTAAAGGAGTAGCTTTGTGAGTAGACTGCATGGTAAATGAAATGGAAATGCTTGTTTTATTCCATAAATAAAAAAATAAAATAAATGTGGAGGGAAGAACCATAGGGTTAGATGTGAGAGTCATTGTAGAGGTGGAAACAGAAAGATTTGGGATTGGATATGTAAGGTCAGGCAGAATAAGAAGTCCAGATAAAACCAATGTTATAATCCTGGGCAGCAAACTGGCACAGTGGATAGAGTACAAGACCTAGAGTCAGAAAGACTCATCTTCCTGAGTTCAAATCTGGCCTCAGACACTTACTAGCTGTATGACCCTGGGCAAATCACTTAATCCATTTTGCCTCCGTTTTCTCACCTGCAAAAATGAGCTGAAGAAGGAAATGACAAACCACTCCAGTATCTTTGCCAAGAAAACTCCAAATGGGGCCATGAAGAACACAACTGAAGGACAACTAAACAATAACAACCACTAACACAAACTCCACAATAGTCACGAATGTACAAAATTCACAATTACTTCTATCCCAGTAATCAGCTAGACCTTGTTTGCTAAGAATCAAATTAGAATAGAAATTCCCCTTATTAATTTCTCCATATTTTGAAGGATGAATTATTATTAAGACAAATCAATAAATTATTAGCTGTGCTGTTTCTGGATGAGATTGTGTTCTTGAAGGTATCTAGATAATTGAAGTTTTCTATCCCTTCTATTACGCTGACATTGCTGGCTTCTGTTTCACTCATAAGGAATCTCCTCAGATTCCTCATCTGGTTCTTTCTTTCTGCTGTCTTTTCTAATGATATTATCTTTTGTTCTTGCTTCAGATGATCTTCACCCAAATGCACACCTTTCTCTGGCTCCTGTACTTCCTCATATAAGTATATCTTAATATACAGTGCCATTTTACCTTTCCTTTTAGTTTCCTTTAGTTTAAATTAAAGTTTAATCCCTTTGATTAAACTGTATCCAAATCAGTTATGGCTTTCATCTCACCAAGCTGCTGTGATTCCCATCTATAAAATCAAATTTATTTCTTGGCATTGAAATCTTTCATTCACGGGGCTTGTCACTCATACTTTGTGTATCTATGTATACATATGTGAATATATGGGCTTTATTGTTGTCTCCCCTCACGGATATTTTCTCTGATAAATTTTTAAGTGTCTACTGTCTTTTGTCCCGCATTCTAGAAGCTTTCTATTCAATCTTGCTTAGTGGGTTTAAGTAAGCAGTTTTTCCCTTTCATTTTCAGTTAAAATCCTTTGACCAGATTTGCAAAATCTAGTCTCCTAGCAAATATATTCTAAGTTTTCCTTGTAAGCAGCTCTTGCTAGGTGCATTTTGTCCCTGGCCGGAAGTCAATCATTCCAATATGGTACTGTCTTGACATTGCCAAAGAGATCAGGGCACTGGAAATGAATGTCCACTTCATCCACCAGCTCTGGAAATTTTCGACGGTTGTCCTCCATGCCTACAAAGCTCTCCTTCCTCATCTCCACCTTCATTTCATTGTTCATTCATTTACTTTTCAGCCATGTCTGTCTCTTTGTGAGCCCCCTTTGGGATTTTCTTGGCAAAGATACTGCAGTGGTTTGCCATGTCCTTCTCCAGCTCATTTTACAGATGAGAAAACTGAGGCAGAGCTAAGTGACTTGCTCAGGGTTACACAGCTTATAAGCATCTGAGAATTCATTTGAACTCAGGAATATGAGTTTTCCTGACACCAAGTCTGAAGCTCTACAGATTGCACCACCTAGCTGCCTTCAAGTCCCAACTGAAATCCTACCTTCTACAGGAAGCTTTGGTGTTTTCTGTCTGTTGATTATTTCCAATTTATCGCATATATGACTTGTTTGTACATAATCATTTTCAAGTCACCTCCTCCATATTACACTGTGAGCTCCTTGAGGGAAGGGAACTGTCTTCTACCTTTCTTTCAATCGCCAGTGTTTAGCACTGTTCCTGACACATTACATGTGCTTAATAAGTATTTATTGTAATCCCTCCTCAAATCCTGGAGAGCTTGCCCTGACTCTGGAACTGATGTTAACGGACAAGCTAATCCCTTTCATCCTAAGAGATTGTGTGGAGAAAAATCCAGGAGAGTTTGCAGAAGTGGAGGAAGGGAAGAGAAAAATCAGAGAATGGGAGGTTAAAGATGGAAGTAACACCATTACATGAACAGTGCAAGAAACCAGAACCTACCTACACCTATTCCTGGACTTCAGATCTCAAGGCAATGATGACAACTGCAATAATAATTAATCATATTATATATATATATGTATATATGTATATATACATATATATATAGTATATGTCAATAAGTGGTCAAGCAACAAACATTTATTAAGCATCTACTAGGTGTCAGGCATTATGCCAAGCTCTGGGGATAAAAAAAGAGACAGAAGATAGTCCCTGCCTTCCAGCAGCTCACAAATGAATAGGGGAGAAAACATGCAACAGATATATACAAACACTCTATATACAGGATAAAAAGGAGATCATTAGAAGAGAGAAGATACTGGAATTAAGAGGGGTTGGGGAAAACTTCCTACACTTTAAGATTTGTAAAGAGTTTTACGTGTTATTTCATTGGATACTAACAACCACCCTGTGAAGTAGGTACTATTTTTATTCTATCTTTAAAGACAAGGAAACAGAAGCACAAAGAGGTTAAATGACTTGCCCAGGCTCACACAGCAAGTAAGTGTCAGAGGCAGCTTTTGAACTCAAGACTTTCTGACACCAGGTCCAGCACTCCAGTTAGTGTGCCACCTTTTCCTTTTCAAGCTCTCTGATTGCCCTGACTAGAGAAGATAAGAGTTTGATGCCTTTTTTCCATGTACCTCAAGAAAGTCTGTTTCTTACAAATTTGTTCACCTTTCTTTATATACTTGCTTTGTCTCTTAAACTGGCAACTATGACTGTTAGCCACAGTCAATATTTATTGAGAATGCATTTGAGAGGCTAGAATTGTGGAATGGCTTCCCAAATGGAAGAGAGAGACTTTGAAAGCAGTATTTTATCCAGCAGCCTGATGGAGGGAAGCAGAAGATGGTGAGGGGGAAAAGAGGGATGAGGACATGTACAAAAATATGTATCATAGCTCTTTTTGTGGTGGCCAAGAATTAGAGATTGAAGAAATACCCATCAACTGGGAAGTGGCTGAATAAGTTGTGGTATATGAATGTAATGGAATACTATTGTGCTATAAGAAATGATGAACAGTCAGACTTCAGAAAAACCTGGAAAGATTTATATGAACTAATGCTGAGTGAAGTGAGCAGAACCAGGAGAACATTATACAGCCACAGTGTGAGAGAACTATTTCTGGTAGACCTAGCCCTTCATAGCAATGCAAGGAGCCAAACATTCTCAAAGGACTCTTGAGGCAAAATGCCATCCACATCTAGAGAAAGAACTATGGAATTAGAATACAGAATGAAGCAGACTATTTTCTCTTGTGTTATGTTTTGATTTGGTTTGACCTTCCTCATGATTTCTCCCATTCTTCTATGCAACATGACTAATGTGAAAATGTGTTTAATGAGCATGTATATGCAGAACCCATATAAGATTACATGACATCTCAGGGAAGGAGGGGAGAAAATTTAAAATTTATGGAAAGGACTGTTGAAAACTGAAAACAAACAAACACAAAACAAACCAATATCAATAATAAACATATGCTCTAAAAAAAAAAGAGCGATGAGGAAGTGAAAGAACAGATCTCTCAGGTGAAAAGCAGAAACTTCTGTGGGCAGAGCAAAAATACTAATTCTAGGCTCTGTCTAGGTAACAAATGAGTCAGCAGGAGCTGAGGAGGCTAGCATTAGCTGCGCTGGTACTGAGATGGAACTCCTGACATTTTCCCTCAGGGCTTGGTTCAACAGGAAAGTGCCTCCCCAAGGGGAAGAGATGAGGGGACAGGAAAGACAGTCACATACTAGGGGACAAGTAGCTGAACCTAGAAAATGGGACAAGTCAAAGTGAGGAACAACCAGGTTCACATGCTTGGTGTCACACCACCAAACCACGGCTAGACCTGTGTTTCAGCTGTGGTCTAGAATTCACTCATTCTCAGATGGCATCTTCTTAACCAGTCACTCATGTCATATTAATAACAATAACCTCATTATGACTGTTCATCTTCCACTAAAGTTTTATTCGAATGTTTATGGTGTAAAGTTGACTGGGAATTGTCAAAGACTCCACCAGGCCCTGTCCGATTGGAAAGGCTCAGGATACAAGCCTAATAATGAACTTTATACCTTTTTCCAAGGACCAATCAAGCTAAGTTTAGAGACATTTATCATCATAGTCATGATGGAATAAATTTTTGCAGTCATGGTAATGAGTCATTCAGTCAACAAACATTGATTAAGTGTTTACTATGTGTTAAGCATTGTACAAGGTACATAGTACAAGGAACTTACATTCTAATGCAGGTGAGGGGGAAGACAACGTAGAAAAGGGGACTTCCAAAGGGCTAGAGGGGAGGAAATTGTTTAGGGGCATGGCAGCTAAACCCAGAGAATGAAGAATGACTGGTCGTTGCCCCTACCCCTAAATGGAGGCTCCTGAAAGATCTCATCAACAGGGACCACAAGAGGAAAGTGAGACTGCAGCTGAGCAAGAAGGATGAGGAATATGAACAATCTTTGATGCATAATAAGGCTAAGATGGTCTTCCCTGTAGCACGTCAGCCCCCAGTCCCTCAACTAAGTCAGGATCCTTGAGGTGATGGAGCATTGCTGTTAACAAAAAGAGACATCTGTGAGTAAAACATACAGGAATTGAAAAAGCAGGAAGAAACATTTACAGCGTGACAAATGTTTATATCATTTAACATAATGATGACTGATTAATATTCTCACGACTTTAGCTTTAAGCTCGACTTTATAATTATTTTTGTTTTTACTACTTACAAGATTCTATCATATAATCTAGTCTATAAATGGCAATTTTAGTGAAAAGACATTTTGGAAAGGTAGCTTGGATCCAAAACGTCATTGATCCTTTGTTGTTTTTGTTTTTTCCTCCAACCCAGACCTAGCTAAAGGAGAGAAATGATCCTACAGGGACCTAGGGCAAACACAGTTTATAGCTGGTTTACTCCATAGTTACAGGAAGCAACTGTTGCTTCTGGTTTCACCATTAGCTTTGCAGATCATTGGGTATTTGCACTGAATAGAGCCCCTTGGACTCAAATTGGCCTGTTATCCTTTTTTTTGATTGGCACACAATAACAGTGGTTTATATTTTTAAATCACTTTATGATTTACTAAATTCCTCCTTACTAAGTTACTTACTAAGTAAGATGGAGATAATAGTAGTATCGACATCCCAGGGTTGTTGTGAGGATAAAATGAGATAACATTTATAAAGCTCTTCATACAGTGGTTGGTATATAGTAGGTGCTTAATAAATGCTACATCATCTCCTTCTTTCTTTTCTACCCCTCTCTCTTCTTCCCTTTTTCTTTACCTCTTTTTCTTCCTTCCTTCATTCCCTCTCTTCCTTCCTCTCTTCCTTCCTCTTTCCTTCCTTCCTCTTTCCTTCCTTCCTCTTTCTCTCCTTCCTCCTTTTTTCCTTCCTCTCCTCTCTATTTCCTTTTCTTCTTTCTACCCTCTTTCCTCCTTTTCTCCTTCCTCTCTTTTCCCCTTCCTTCATTCTCTCTCTCTTTCCTTCCATTCCTCCTTCTTCTCTTCATTCCTTTCTTCTAAAACTTTCCTCCTTATTTCCTTCCCTCTTTCCTTTCCTTTTTTCTTCCTTCCATTCTTCTTTCCTCCTTTCCTTCCTCCATTCCTCCTCTTTCTCCTTTTCTATCTGCCTCCTTTCCTTTCTCCCTCCCTTCCTTCTTTTTTTCCTTCCTTTCTTCCTTCTTTCTTTTCTTCCTTTCTAACAGGACTTTCACTTATATCTCTTATTTAATCCTACTCTGGAATTCCATCAGCTAATGAAGATAATCCTGTACTCTCAAAAACTGTACTAACACAGCACACAACCTCTGACAGCTTGCACCCACCTGGAAAGGCTTCAAGTATAGTCCTAGTGACAGATTGTGTCTGCTGTCTGAGGTCCAGCCCAGCTAAGCAGAGGAAAGCACTCTGCAAAGATGTGCTACCAGGCAATGAATTCTGTAGTCAAGGTGATCCATAAAAGAGAGTTAAAAAAAATTCTTACAACAACCTGGTTTGATAGGTAGGTAGTATAAATGTTATTGCACCCACTTTACAAATTTCATATGGAGCAATTGTGCCTTTAAACTCACACAGATTGGGTTCAGTCCAAAGGGATCTAATCCCCCAAAGAAGGAAAAAGGGCTTTCATCACTTTTTTTGCTCCATTAACCCCCACCCTAGAGTTCTGGTGAAAAGTAAAGTCAAGGGTCTCCCTTAAAAGTGATTAACTGAGTCCCTTCTAGGAACACAGCTCAATGTACAAAGAAGATAGTACATTAGGATAGGTATTTATTTCCTTCATCCCCAAAACAGCATTTATGCAGAACATGCATGTGATGGTCACCCACACTGTAGCATCTCACACTTCACAGAGCATGTGACCACCTATTCATTCTCTGGGCCAGTGGCTCACTTTGACCTGCCCTCACATTAGCAGGTATAGGTTCCCAGAGAAAGACCTAAATGTCACATGGCTACACTCAGATTCCCTTGGAGTATTCTCATGGTAGGAGAATACACTTCACCTACTCATCAGCTTAGTTCTCAAGCTTCCGACAATGTACTTCCAATTCTACAAAACCAATCATGCAATGACATATTTAGAGGTTAAACATAACCGTTTACTTTGCAATGAGGTAAAAGAAACAATGATCACACTATAGGTATTCCTATATTAAAGCAAATGCAAGAATAATAAAAGCACACAGCCCATACATAAACCTAGGTCACACTCTCCTGGCAATGCTATCTGCACGAGAGAAAGCACACTCCTGGGGGGGAAACACATAATTAGGAAAACCTATTTGCTCCAGATAACTCACAACTCAGAAATGCAGGTTTGGATGTTACTGGTCCACTCAGAAATCAGGAAGTCGTTTCTTTGCTAATTGTTTTTCCTTACCTCTCTCCAGCTCAGTAAATCCTCCTCTTTCCTACTCTTGAATCAATGAAATGTTTACAAGCACTTTCAATTGACAGTCACCAACCATTCTCACTGTGATCTGTTATAAAGAGTCAACTATAAGACATTCTGATTCATCATGTGTGAATATATCTCAATTCATTTAGGTCAAGCAGGTATCCAGATGGGCAATGCCTGCTGGGAGTTATATTTCCTGAAACTCAGCATCCAGATTGATGTGTAGATGTCACTGGGAAAAGAAATGGCTCCTTCATGACCTTCTGTGAAACTGGGGCTGGCAAGCATGTATACTAGATTATCTTTGTGGACCTGGAATCACTGTGACCAAGGAGTTCCAAAAACAACCCTGACTCACAATTTTTTCACCCAGAGCAACTCATCTCTAGTAAGGAGGATGCCTCTAAAAACCATGCTCATGGCCACTACATCATTGGAAAGACAACCATTTACTCTTTGTTGGGTCAAATGGCAAAGTGTCCAGACCAATGCATAGGACTGCAAGACTTTCTGGTATTCTATAGGTTTGGGAGTGGCACTGGCACTGACAGATGTCTGATGACTGTCTTATTATAGAACAACTTCCAGTTGACCATGGCAAGGTGTCCAAGCTAGAATTCATCTACATAGCCCTTCAGATGTCTTCACCTTTGGTAAAGACCTACAACTCCATCCTGACTACCCATACCAGCTTAGAGCAACAAATTGTGCTTTCTTAGTAGAAAGTGAGAGATTATTTATATCTGTCAAGAAATATGGACATCAAATACCCAAATCAAACCATCTCAGTAACCAAATTGTCTCCCTCATCACAGCTTCCCTTCATTTAGATGGTATCCTTAATGAAGATCTAACAGAGTTCCATATCTACCTGGTCACCTACCCTCAAATCTAATATTCTCTGCTACCTATAAATCTGTCATCTCTGCTGAGACTTACTTGAGTCACTCTAGCACTAAAAGACACTGATGCCAGTTTCAAGTATACAAACCAGATTGTGCAGTTCAACCAGCACCACAGAAGGTACACAGTTTTCTGCTCCTGCACCCAGGAGATGTGGGACCCAAAGCTATCAATGCTGTTATCACAACCATCTCAAGCAAGTGCAGTATCCAGTTTGTGGACTGGTGTCTCATTAGCTTCAAGGTTGACCTCAACTAACTATGCCCAAAGGGCTATAAAACTGTGCATACCCTTTGATTCAGCAACATCGCTGCTAGGTCTATATCTCAAACATTTGAAAAGAGGTGGGAAGTATAGCAACAAGCACCCTGATACATATCTAGGATGATCTGATGGCAGATCTGCTTTTCTAAAAGGAAAGCAACTTTTGAGGGGTCAACAAGCTTTTTTAATCACATACACCAGCAGAGCAAAGACAAGCAGAGAAATAAAGACCAACAGACAGGGCTTCTGCCTGTCTGACCCTAAGCAATACATACATCACAGATCAACAGAGAGATCCAAATGTATGACCATTACATACATGCATAGTTACCAAAGAGAGAAGCACCAATATCTGGGTTTTCAAAGGGAGGGAGGGACTCCTTAATGGCTACCCAGAGTCTCATCTGGTCACATCACTTGAACATTCCTCCAAAGAATAAGCCCCAAAACAAACCTCACCTCAGCATATATAAACACTTTTCAGAGCTGGAGGGAATGACCCTCATGACCCAGTGCTTCATTAATTAACAAAAGGTGTGGGTCTTCCTACAAAACAAGCCTCCCCTAATCAAGCTTCCCTTAATGGGCTCCACCTGAGGCCTATTAATGGGTGGGGAAGATCTTTAACTCCACACTACAGTATTGGACAGGACCAATCTGTATAAAAATATTTATAGCAGCTCTTTTTGTAGTGGTTAAGAAGGAATACCCATAAACTGGGGAATGGTTAAATAAGCTGTGGTGTAGGATTGTGATGGAATACTACTGTACCACAAGAAATGATAAGCAGGATGGTTTCAGAAAAACCTGGAAAATGTATATGAACTGATGCAAAATGAAGTGAACAGAATCAGGAAAGCATTGTACACAGTAACAGCAGTATTGTATGACAGAGAATTTTGAATGACAACTATTTTCAGTAATTTAATGATCCAAGACAATCCAATAATGAAGTACACTATCCACCTTCAGAGAAAGACCAGGTATTGTTTGAATACAGACTGAAACATGCTATTTTTTCACTCTCATTCTTTTTCTTTTGAGTCTTCTTGTACAACATTAACAATATGAAAATGTTTTACATGATTACACATGAATAATCTATACCTAATTGCTTACTGTCTTAGGGAGGGGGAGGGAGAAGATGGAGGGAGAGATAGAATTTGGAAATCAAAATTTTAAAAAAGATGTTTAAAAATTGTTTTAACATTTAATTGGGAAAAAAAGAAAATCTATTAAAAGATTCAAAAAATTAGTTTTTTAAAAGGTTAGTGTCAATTACGAGTCTGGTGGGGTACCAGGTAGGGATCTTGCCAAGCTGTAGCAAGTACTGTTACTGCTAAGCAACGTAGAGAGATTACTGTGTTTGCTTGGACTACAGATTTGACCTGACATAGGCTAAGATGCCATTTGTACACAGGTATATAGGTGAGGACATGGAGGAAGGAGAGTTTTCTAAGACTCAGGAGGACATGGCAGCCCTAGAGCAAGACTGTGAGGAAGTAGGCATTGACACCTATGAGGATGCAGAGGAAGAACAGAATGGCCACTGGGAACTACTTAATTGTATTTGTTGCAAAGTCCCTTTGAAATAAACAGAGTCTCTATCTTAAAACAACAAAAATCTTACAATCACCCTTAAAAGGACATTGGGAAAGCATCATTGATTTTGGCAGTGATCTGGATTTGTTTATACCTTTGACTAATGTAATCCCACACAGATCATCCAGATAGCCAGGGTTTATTTAAAAAATGAATAAAATTCCTAATCAAGCACACACATGTAACAGACCCGTCTGTGTTTTAGTTGAACCAAGTAATTTTCACGAGTTGCAAAAACTAAATGAGGAAAGGAACACATGAGGTTGGGTGTCCATTTCCGGCCTTTAATCTCTAAAATGCATGCCTTCTCACTTCCTGATGTGGGGAGGAAGGAGTGAGCAGCATCTTCAAGGGAGAAAGGCAGTGACAAGAAAACCCAAGAGATAATTAACTTTTCTTATCAGTCTACATGCAATTAGAACTCACTAGTCTAAAATATCTGGTTATTTATATATATATATATATATATATATATATATATATATATATATATATATATATGTCTTATCCTACCTTCCAAGATGACATAAACTCCTTGAAGGCAAGCACTATGCTGTTTTTCATTTTTAAGTCCCCAGTGTTCAGTAGACCACCTTGCATATGCAAGTAAGTGCTTAATAAATGTTGAAATCAATGATGTATGTTCAATCACTATACTTTGCCATGAGAGGACTCTTCTACCTGTGCTACCTAGGAGCACTGGTCAACTCACAAGACAAGTCCTCCAGAGAAAGTTACTCCAGTATTGATGTACTGATGCATTTACATTTGCTTAAGTCATAGATCATGAGTCTTTGTCAATCTTAACTCAATAGTTTGTCAGAGTTCACGATAGACATTTAATGAACTATTGTTATAAGAAAAGTAGTAATAAAACATTTCCTCCCATTAACCTGGTATATACTTTCCACACACCATCAGTAAGAAGGATGAACACACTTAGGGAACACATAGGCAAATAGATATATGAAAGGAACTTGTAGAACCAGAGCAGATGCACAGAGAAACCTTACATGTAAGATACAATTCTCAGGGCACACAAGGATTGACATTTTGTGCCTCTTTTATTGTGGAGCCACTGAAGTCCTCTGGTGACATTACTGTGTTGCTCCCACTGAGTAGGCTCCTCTTTGCTCTCCAAGGTGAGAGCATGCACTACCAGAACAGTCACTATATATTGTTTCTTCAATACCTTACACATGTCATGATTGCCAGCAGGTTTTTTTTAATTCCCTATGTACACCTCACTGGAATAAAGCTCTGAGTAAACATGATTCCTAGCTCTGCCACTAACTTTTGGGATCTAGACCAAATCATTTAAACCTTAATGCCTCATTTTACTTATCTATAAAGTGGAAATCCTATAAGAAAAATAATAATTTCCCTCCTCACTTTGTTTCCACCTCTCTTTGAACCACAGAAATATCATTAAGATGAATGATGTGTGTGTGTGTCCAGGAGGATCATCAGTTTGATTCAGTCATATGCAGATTCTCTACCCCCCGACCCACCCTAGTTCCATCATCTGCCAGAAGGCATCATCGTTGTCCCTCAGGACAGAGCATGAGGGTGGGAAAGCAGCAGACAAGTCTCTGACTTCATCTGGAAGTGGATTGTGGGAACTATGGATAAGGAGCCTTGATTCAAAGAAGGGCCTTCAGGACACTACCCTCTCAACCTTCCTGCTTTCCCTTCCAGGAAAAGGAGGGGTGAGGACCAAGATATGGAGGAAATACCCCCTGCAATGTTTGGCCCTGGGCATATAACTGACACTCCATGCCTCTATTGGTTAGCAGAAGTGACTACCAGGTTTGCATAGGAGAAGCTATTTCCACTATTTTCTGGTGCTGTGTATGGGGATACATATCCATGGGTATGATGGGGAGGGGATACACTCACTTATGGGATGGTGAGTATGTCCATAACGTTTCCAGTAGAACTGAGATACCTTCAGGGCAACAAGATGGAAATTTTCCAAGCAATGCCATAGCCAGGCACAGAAGATTAAGTAGATAAGGCTTTAAAATTCCACTCAAGAACAATTATATCTAATGGTGAAATAATCAGGTTGTATTTGCAACTTTTCTTCACATTCTCTGTATTTCATTAGCTATGATACTGCCTACTTGGAAGACTAGGATACAGTTTGTAATCACAGAGCCTTTCTGAATTGGAGCAGGTAAAGACACAAATGCCTTGTTTTTGTCTGTCTGCTGCAACAGATCATTAACAGAATTTTTCATTTCTTCATAGTAAGAGGGTCTGGGATTTTCCAGGGAAGAGAAAAAATCCTTGTTGAAGATGTAGAATGAAAGGAAGAACATGGAGTTTTCAACAGCGATGACACCTGGGAGGTGAGAGTTGCTTTGGCTGATAAGTGAGAGGTTGTGATATGGAACTGCAAGTTATTGTTGGGCGCAGGCATGGCAATTTGGTAAATGGTTGAAGAAATATTCTTGGAGTTTACAGTTCTTTCTGTAGTGATTCGGATGCTTTTTGTAGCTTTGGTGCTGCTGTAACTAGTGGGTGTAGCTGAGGTGTGATGCCTCATGGGTGTAGACGTCATGCTGTGGTGTAGCTGAAGGGTGCTTAATGGGAGTAACTGTGGCTATGATAACCAGGAATATCTTCTTGGAGAAGGTGGTGCTTGAGCTGAATCTTGCAAAAGCCAGGGATTCCAAAAGGCAGAGTTGAGGAGGAAGAAGATTCCAGGTACAGGGAACGGCCAGTCCCCTCTAAAAAAGCACAGAGGAAGAGAATGGAACAGTGTATGTTGGCAATAAAGTAAGCCACTATGGCTAGAAGGGATTGAAGAGATTAATGAATAAGAAGACTGAAAAGGTAGGAGTTCCCAAGTTGTAAAGAACTTTAAATGTGAAATAGGAAATTTTATTTTATTCTAAAGGAAACAGAAAGCTACTAGAGTTCACTGAGAAGGTGTGACACAGGTAAACCTGAATGTTTTTAAAAATTGCTTTGTTGGCTATGTGTAGAATAGATTGAAACGGGGAGCATTTTGAAGCAGGGAAAACAAGTAGAAAGTTATTGTTATAATAGTCTCTGGGAAGCTAAGTAGTTCAGTGGATAGAGTGCTAGCCCTGGTATCAGGAAGACTCAATTTCCTAATTTGAAGCTGGCCTAAGACACTTCATAGCTGTGTGACCCTAGACAAGTCACCTAACCCTGTTTCCTTATCTGTAAAATGAACTGGAGAAGAAAGTGGCAAAGCACTCTAATATCTTTGCCAAGACAACTCCAAATGGGATCACAAAGAGTCAGATGCAACTGAAATGACACAAGAACAAAATAATAATCTACTTGGGAAGTGATAGATTTGGCAATTTGAAGGGATATGGAGTCAGAGTGACGAGTCAAGGATGACTCCAAGGTTTTGAACCTGAATAACTGGAAAGTCAGTAATGCCCTTCACAATAATAGGGAAATTCAAGATAGGGATGGATTTGGAGGGAAAGATGATGAGTTATCTTTTGGACATGTTGGGACACTTGAGACATTCAATTCAAAATGTCCAACAGGCAGTTCATGAACTTGAACTGGAGCGTGGGAAAGAGAATAGGAGTGTATATGTAGATCTGGGAGTTGTCTGTATAGAGATGATAATTGAACCTTTTGGGAGAGGACCAGGCAAGATTATAGAGTAGAAGAAAACAATATAGTCCAGCTCTCCCCACAACTGCTCCAGTAAGGATCTAAGAAGAATGCTGAACTGAATAGTGATTGGGTAACTGAAGGAGAAAACACTATTTACAAATGACAGGGTCATGTTTCCAGTCGAGGAGCACAAAGTCAACTTACAGACAAATTACCAGGGCAGAAACTGTGGAAGGTGGGTGTGCCAGGATCGCTGCTGAGTCAATGCTCAGAGTACCACTCTAGGCCAGTGGAATGGAGATACCCAGAATGGATCCTGGACTCATCCCTGATCCAGATCAAAGTTAGCTGGGATTCCAAACCATGTGCTCAGAGCTCCAAAGCAGGCCAGATATATGCAGACACCTAGAGTTCATCATGGTCCTAGACCTGAGGTCCAAGAAAATATAATCAAGACAATAAAACCAAAACCTCAAACTAAAACACAACTTGCATACAAGATCAACTAGAGTTCCTAGAAGAAAAGATGCAAGAGTTTAAAATGAGATTTTAAAATAATGTTATGAATTAAATGAGTCTGATAGAGAAAAGAACTGGAAAAGAAATGAGAGCCATGAAGGAATGACTTAGGAAGAGACAAGACTTAGGAAGCACAAGAGGTACAAAATGCTACTCATGCAAGAGACTTCACAAAATTAAGAATGGACCAGACAGAGGTTAATGACTCCAGCAGACAAAAAGAAATGGGAAAATTCAGTCTAAAGACTGAAAAAAAACCCAGAAAGAAACAAGGTCTCTCATAACAAAAATACTGACCTGGAAAACAGGTCAAGGAGACAATAATTCTAAGAATTATTGAACTACTTGAAAGCCATGATCAAAAATAAAAACAAAAAGAGCCCGGATATGATGTTTTAAGAAATCATACGAGACAACTGCTCATGAAACAAAGTGAAAATAGAATCTACCAGTAACCTGCTGAGAGAAACATCAAAATGAAAATTCCTAGGAACATTGTAGCCAAACTCTAGAACTTCCAAGCAAAGAAAAATCCTACAAGAATCAGAGTTCAGGTAACATAGTCAAAATCACACATCTAAGGACAGTTTGGTGCAGTTAGGTGGATAAAGCCCTGGGCCTGGAGTCAGGAAGACTTGAGTTCAAATTCAGCCTCAGAGCCCTACTAGCTGTGTAAACCTGGGCAGGTGACTTAACTCTGCCTCAGTTTCTTCAGCTGTAAGATGAGCTGAAGAAGGAAATGGCAAACTACTCCAGTATCTTTGCCAAGAAAACTCCAAATAGGGAAACAGAGTAGGATAGGACTGAACAACAAAAAGGACCATTTGCTCTTCTCTTATCCCTTTAAATGGGTGATATGATCCCACCATTCTCCATTGAGATATCTATCAAATGGAAGAGGTCCTTTTATTCCGGGAGTGAGGGGAGTGGTTCAGGAGGAAACGAGTTTATTACTCAACTATCCTATCATTAACTACATAATTAACTACAAATATTATTATTAACTACAAAACTGTATATATGCATATGTATTTACCTATACATACATTTTCCCTAATTACATGTTGAAATAATTTAACATTTTTTTTAAAGTTTTGAGTTCTAACTTCTATTCTTCCTTTTCTCCCTTATTCTCTTTCCCCCTCTCTGAGATGGTAAGCAATAAGATATAGGTTACACATGTGCAATCATGTAAAACATTTCCATATGTCATTTTGTGCAAAAAAACTCAAGTAAAAAACAAAGATTTGAAAGAAAGTGAAAAATAGCATGATTCAGTCTGTATTCAAACAATATCAATTTTTTCTATGGAGACAGACAGTATGTTTTATTGATTAGTCCTTTGGGATTATCTTGGATCACTGTATTGCTGAGAATAGCTAAGTCATTCATAGTTCTTCATTCAATGGTAATGCTGTTACTGTGCACAATGGTATCTTGGTTCTGTTCATTTTACTTTGCATCAGTTCAGGTAAGTCTTTCCAGGTTTTTCTGAAATCATCCTGCTTGTCCTTTCTTATACCACAATAATACAATCATATACCACAATTTATTTAGTCATTCCCAAATTGATGGGTATCCCTTCAATTTCCAATTCTTAGCTACTGCAAAAAAAGAGCTGCTGTAAATATTTTTGTAAAAATAGGTCCTTTTCCCTTTTTTTATGTCTTTGGTATATAGACCTAGCAATGGTATTGCTGGATCAAAGGGTATGCATAGTTTTGGGCACAGTTTCAAATGTTCTCCAGAATGGTTGGATCAGTTCACAACTCCACCAATAATGCATTAGTGTCCCAGTTTTCACATATCCCGTCCAACATCCATTCCTGTGTACTGGATCATTTCCTGTTGTTTGCAAATATGCCATTGGCATGTCTTCTCTATGCTGAAAAAATAAAAAACAAAAACAGTCACTTAATCCTTCCATCCCTACTAAATATCATCCTCTATCTCTTCTGCCTTTTGTAACTCAATGTCTCAAAAAGGCCATTTATAATTGGTGCCTCTACTTTCTCTCCTCGCACTATCTTCTTAACTTCTTACAGTTTGGTTTCTAACATTATTATGCCACTAAAAAAGCTCTCTCCAAAGTTACTAATGATTGATCTCCTAGTTGCCAAATCCAATTGCCCTTTTAAAATGTTGTTCTCCTTGACCTCTCTACAGCCTTTGACACTGTAAATCACTTCTCCTTGATTCTCTCTTCTCTATATATTTTCAGGACACTGTTCTTTCCTGGTTCTCTTCCTACTTACCTGAGCACCCCACTGTCTTCTTTGCTAGATATTCTTCCAGATCATGGCTTCTAACCATTGGTGGCTCTCAGGATTCTACCCTGAATCATCTTCTCTTCTCCTTCTATCCTACTTCACTTGATGATTGTGTCAGCACTTATGGATTTAATTACCATCTCTATGCTGATGAGTATAAAATTTACCTTTCCCGCTTGACTTCCAATTTTTCATCTCCTACTACCTTTCAGACTTCTTGAAATGGATGTCCAATAAACATCTTGATATGTTCAAAACAGAACTTATTGCCTTTCCCCCTAAACCTTCCCCTACTACTACCTTCCCTGTTACTGTAGAGGGCAATACCATCCTCCCATCCCTTAGACTCACAACCTAGTAGTCACCCTATATTCCATCTCCCACCTCTCATGTCCAAGCTGTAGCTAAGACCTATTGATTCCACCTTTGCAACATCTCTCAAATACACCCCCTTCTCTCCTCTGACATTGCAACTACTCCTGTACAGGCCCTCATTAATTCATGTCCTGATGATGGCAATAGCCTGGTATTGGGTCTTCCTGCCTCAAGTCTCTCCCCACTCCAACCCATTTCCCATTCAGTCACTAAAGTGATTTTCCTAAAGACGAAATATGATCATGTCTCATACACACACACACACACACACACACACACACACACACACACACACACACACATTCCCCCATTGCCCACCCCTTCAATAAACTCCTATAGTTTCCTATTACCTCTAGGATCAAATGTAAATGCTCTGTTTGGTATTCAAAGTCATTAATACCCTAGTCCCCTCCTACCTTTCCAATTCTCTTCCATCTTAGTCCCCACCACTGGCCTTTTGGTTCTGTCAATCACCTCCAAGGATTTTCTCTAGCTGTCCCTAATGCTTAGCATGCTTTCCCTATTCCACTCTGCCTACTGACCTCCTCAGCTTCCTTTAAGTCCAAAATAAAATCCCATTCTTCTACAGGAGACCTCTTCACCTCTTAATTCCAGTGCCTTCCCTCTGTTAATTATTTCCTATTTATCCTGTACACGGCTTGCTTGGTATATATTTGTTTGCATCTTGCCTCTTTTTGCATCTCTAGCACTTAGCTAAGTGTGTGGTACATAGTAGGTGCTTCATGAATGTTTACTGGTTGATTGATATCATCCCTAATTTTACAAACAAGAAAACTCAGGTTAAGTGAGAAATTGTGATTTCGTCAAAGTCCTCAGCTAATAGATGGCCAGGCTGTGTCCATCTTCTGCCTCACAGGACAGTGTTCATTCCCTTGTATGATCTAATTGACACAGGCAATAAGTAGAAAGAAGAGAGAGATCATTTTGCCTGAGATGATTAGAAAAGGCTTAATGGAACAGCCAGAATTTGAAGTGAGAATTTAAATGTGAGTAGGACTATGACAGGTAGAGAGGGAGATGACAAATATTTAGAGTAAAAAAGCATTTTATCCATTGTATTTTTAAACTGAAAGTGGAATTAATGGAATATAATTCAGAATAAATAATACTGATAATCATGATATGAATAACAAATGATATTGATAAGTGACATTTTCAAGCTGTACTTGGCACATGGGAAAATAGCTGTATCAACATCTCTATATTTGTTCAGTTATTTTTCATTGTGTCCAACTCTTCATGACCCCATTTGGGGTTTTCTTGGCAAAGGTACTGGAGTAGCTTGACATTTCCTTCTCCAGCTCACCTTACAGATGAGGAAACTGAGGCAGACAGAGTGAAGTGACTTGCCCAGGATCACACAGCTAATAAATGTCTGAGGCCAGATTCAAACTCGAGAAGATGTGTCTTCTTGATTCCAGGCCTAGCACTCTATCCACTGTGCCACCTAGTTGCCTATATCTCTATATGCTGACACTTAATTAACGTTTATAATCAAAGAGAAAGCTACTCATGCATTTTTCTCTAGGGTGGCACACCCATAACTGACTAACATTAAAAGATTACACACTTTAAACAAATGGTTGCCTTAAACTCTTTAAAAATTTTTATTTTAAAAATATTCTAAGTCTAACAAACACCAAGTAAAATTAGAATTTCCACATATAAAATAGAATAGGAAAATAGAATTGTATATGAAAATGTGAATATTATGTACTACTTTTTTTTCCTTTTAGCCATAAGGGTGGGGTTGAAACCACTGCATTAGTTTTGATACCTTAACTGGGTGTGAATAGGTTTCAATCAATCAGAAGATTGAAGTTTGCAAAGTCTTCAAAAGTCATTGGATGAGGCAAAATAATTGCAGACAGAAAGTCTGTTCCAATAGGCTGAGAAATTTGGCTATATCTCCAAATGTTGTCTATAAGTTATTAAGTGAGTTAAGAAGGTTGAGGAATTCTAGAAATCAGTGTATTCCTAAGGAGGAACTGCCTGGGGTTAACCTTGGTTAGATCTCCTGTCCCTACCCCAACCCAAGGTGGATCTTCCATTTTCTAAGGATCCAGAAGATGTTGGGCTTCTCCTCTTCCAATCAGTATTCTAAATGCTGTCTTGGGACCAACAGTATCTGCATCACCAGTCAAAACCAAATTGGACACAGATTAATCATGCTTAAGGGGAACTTCTGGAGCATTCCAGAAATAGAACAGGACTTCCCTCAATGAGGAGTTGTGAGTTATCCCATTGCCACACATGTTCTCTTTACTTTTACTAGGACTGTGTATGTACTTGAGGGAGAGTGTGTCATAGACATTAGGGAGGACATTTTATACCAATTTTTAGTATCACCTTAGTAAATTTTCTTGTTGTTCAATTGTTTTTCAGTCATGTCCAACTCTTCACAATCCCACTTGGGATTTTCTTGGTAAAGATATCAGAATAGTTTGTCATTTCCTTCTCCAGCTCATTTTACAGCTGAGGAAACTGAGATGAACAGGGTTAAGCACTTGCTTAACATAGCCAGTAAGTGTCTAAGGCTGGATTTGAACTCTGAAAGATCAGTCTTCCTGACTTCAGTGCCAGAACTCTATCGACTTCCACCTCTAGCTGTCCATCTTAGTAATTACTCCTTTCTAAAAGCTACTTAAGACTGGCTTACTAAATTCATTCTCAACTAATAATTCTTGGCAGAGAGTACACTGGAATGAGGGCTTGGATTAACAGTATTAGAGAAGAAAGAACCCATTACCTCAAACCTGAGGGAGTGATAGGAGTGAACCTAACTCTGGGAAGGTGAGCATTCCCTCTTTAAATATATAATCAATTCAACTTGTAACTTTCACAACTGGCTTTACAGTCTGTCATTCCTTTTTTCTTTTTTTCCGTTTGCTTCAGGATATTTTTTAAATATTCAGTTATCTTTTTTTAGGTGGGGGGCAACCCCATTAGTACTCCTCTTCCTCCAGGAGGAAACAAAGCAAAACCTTTGGAACAAATATGTTCCCATTTTTCCCAGAGTTGCTAGTTGATCAGGTTAGCTTGATGATGTTAGGAGTAGGTGAGTCATTGTTTTCAGATTCAATTCCCTTTTCTTGTGAAAGGTGCCCTTTGGCACCTTGTTGAAAGGATGGAGGATGTGTCCTAGGCTGGGACACTTGTTTATGGTAATGTAAGACTTCCAACCTAAGGACTTGTGAATTATCGCTTTGCCACACATGTTCCCTACCATTCTCTTCTAAGTTTGAGCATACTCTTCCCATGGATACTGTCAGTATTTGTGGGAGAGTGCATCCCAGTTTTGGGGGGAAATGTTTTGTACCAGATTTTCTTACTAAAACATCTTAGTAATGCTGTTGCTAAAAGTTAGTTAAGTCTATTGGTTTATTATCAACAGGAAACACACTGATAGAGACTCCAGAACTACCATGCTAGAAGCTATCCACAGGATTATCAGTAAATTCTGAGATAGCAGTCACCCCTTCTGGGGACCCAATCTGTGAGTAGAAGTGAAAGTTGTGGAGTAATATAGAGGGGAATATTTACACATTGTTACCTTGATTGTGTACATGGGAACCAGGGGCTCTCCTAATCACATCTGTGGACAGAAAACTGAGTGGGAGAAAGGAGAACAAGGCAAAGTGGGGATGTAGGGGAGAGTTGCCCCCAACAATGAACCTTGGTCATATAAGCCCAAAACTCAAATTCTGAGACAGGAGTTATACTATCAAACACTCTTCACTTCTATGGCAGTGTAGGAAAAATAAGCCTTCCCTTTTTAAGACCTAGCAGCTTTTTACAAAGTCATTCCCAAGACTAAAGGAGAATAACCAAACATCTGCAACAAAATTAATAGTTTATGAACATCAGACATTCTTATGGTTGAACTCCATGACCTCTGGAGTCCCTTCCTGCTTTAAAAATGCTGTTTTTTAGTGTATTCTCCTCCGTGTGACTGCTAGTTACTTTCAATTCCAGGCGCCATCTTTTCTTAAGGTCTCTGAAGTGCTCCCTGATTTTAGTGTATGTGGCTCAACATGTTTTTGAAGGGCTTGTTTCCATTTTAATAAAGAGCTCCCTTAGCACCTAAGAGAGGAACTTAACATATGAACTGAGACTAGAGGAAATGGAAGGCTAGACAGTGAATGTAAATATAATCAGACGAAGAGGTATGTGATAGACAAAATCCTAAATGAGCTGTTATTTGGATTCCACAAGCAAAAGAATTTGAGTTGAAGGACAATCCTATTGCTAAGCCTTTAAGGATTCTGTCGCCACTACAAAGTCAAAGATTTGCAGTGTTATTAACTCAGGAAATTAGGAGAACAGTGAAAGTCTGATCGAGTCCCTCCCCCCCTTTCCTCTTCATGCAGACTCTTCTGCAGGCTATATGGTGGTTGCCTAGGAAACAGCTTGTACGTGAGATCCCAGAAAATGTGCTGTCAGATGGTAAGAGATGTGGAAAGAGGCAGCTTTATGCAGTCTCTGTCCTTTGGGAAATCTCTGGAAAAGGAAGAAGGCATATACACAAATAAATGTACTTTATTTCACAAAAAACAAAAAAAAAATCAATTTATAGCAACACATCTCTGCATATCTAGTGACACACAGAATAAAAGACCAGACAAAAGTGGTAGCCCAATTTCCAGTCCTAGCTCTGTCACTAACCATCTTAGATGTGGCATTTAAGGTGCACCATTTAGCCCTTCGTTCCCAGATATCGCAATGTATTACATGGAGTTGATAGATAACTTCTTCACCCCATAAGGACGTGCAAGAGGGACTAGAAAATCTTGCACATAATAGACAATATTTATTGAGTGAGGGAATGATTTTTCTGTTCATGTTTCCCTGGCTAAAAGTCATGGAATTTCATCATCTCAGAAGAATAAAAGTGTGTGGCCACCCAAAGAGCAATGGAAAGGTACACACGGCGGGTGGAATAAGCAGCGTGTGGTGTAATACCAGCGGTGACTTAGATGTTTGTAAAAGTCAGCAGCATCAAGACCGTATGCCCGACCAGGGAGGCAAACCAGACAGGCAGTGAGAGTGATGGGTAATATATGCTTCTTAAAAATTTTACTAGAATTCACAAAATACTGAAAGAACCACCTAAAGATTTGAACAGGAGGCACAGTGGATAGAGACTAGACAGAGTCAGGAAGCCCTGAGTTCAACTTTGACCTCAGATATTTAGTAGCTGCCTAACCCTGGGCAAGTTACTTAACTTCTGCCTGCCTCAGCTTCTTCAGCTGTAAAATGGGGTAGTAATACCACCTTTCTCCCAAGGGCTGTGGAGACGATAAAATGAGTAGAGTGCTTGGCAAACCCTAAAATACAAATGCCATGTGGTCATCATTATATTGACTATAGCTGACAATTATGAGATTATATGCTGGGGCGAGATTCCAAATATGGACGGATACAATCCAGCGCTTAACTGGATGCCGCCTGCCAGACATGGGTAGGGGCGCTGGCCAATTATGAGTTCAGTATTCATTATTAGCCCTGAAAGAACAACATGAACACAGATGCCTCATAGCACAGAAACCTTGGTGATCCCACAGAGAGAAGGAAGGCAATCTGGGATGCACAGTGAACAGTCACTGATACAGGAAAGCTCAGCTGAAAGTTTGGAATTTCACTCTGGAGGGCATTCTGGGAACAGAAATAAATGCTGTTATCACTAGACTAGTAGAGCTGCAGGATAAAGGCTTGTAACAGGCCAAAAGAAATGTGAACTCAGGCTTAGCTACCCACTGAGATCCCCTTGAGATGTCTTGCCCTTGAATCAAGACCATTGACCACACCACAGAAATCATCTCCTGTTTGGTTTGCTCTGCTCCTCGACATCCTCAGCCAGAAGTCTACAGCAATGTTCCAGGGATGAGGTGCTGAGGGCCTGCACCAGGTGGCAGTGTCAGAGGAAAAGAGGGGCCATAGGCAAGAGATGTAGTGTAAGTAGAACTTGAGAACAGATTGGTTACGGGAAGGTGAGAAATTGAAGAACTGAGAATGACGCCTAGGTTATGAGCCTGTGACTGGGAGGATGGTAAAGCCCTTGGCAGTAGTAGTAGAGAAGTTAGGAAATGGGGAGGACTTTGCGGGGGGAAAGAAATGAGTACATTTTGGGACAATGATTTTGGGACATCTAGTTCAAGATGTCCAGTAGGCAGCTAGAGGTCAGCAGAGGGGTTAGAGCCAGACAAATAGAACGGAGAATTTTGTTCATAAATACGATGACTGAATCCATGGGATCTGATGATCACAAATAGTATAAAGGAAGAACAGGTCCCAAGACAGAGGCTTGGGGGGATGCTCATGGTTAGAAGGCACAGGCTGGATGAAGATATGGCAAAGGAAATAGAGTGGTCAGACAGGTCAGAGAAGAATCAGAATAGAGAAGTACTAGAGGGAAGAAAGTATCAAGGAGAAAAGGATGATTGACAGTGTCAAAGGGTTCAGAGAGGTAAAGAAGGTCCTGCAGCAATGAGGCAAAGCAGCCCCCTGCTGCCTTTAGGAGAGGCAGTCTGCTTCTGGGGAGACAAGGACTGAGGAGGTGGGCTTTGTCAATGGACAGTTGGTATCAGATAATGGCAGAGAAAAAGATTCGGGTAAAGATTCAAACAGACAAGGAGCTGTATTGCATAGTGGCATTCATTTGAAATTGGGGGAAGTTTGACAGGACTGCCTTTGCCCAGACATCAGGGGAAGGGCTGTATTCAGGGAGGCCCATTTTCTATCTAACACTGTCTCTGTGATGACCCCAAAGGAACAGAGACCAACCAGAGAGCCTTACTTAGGAGCTAGAGCCAATGCTATTCAGCCTGAGCCAATCATAGGCCCAGCAAAGGACTGCACCTAAGTGGGACAGTGGATTTCAGGCTACTCACAATGGATACAGAGACTAGGAAGGCAGAACTGATAGGGGGTCATTGCAGAAATGCTAGGAATATCCAGCTAGTGACCAGGCTGGAATATGATACTGCAAGGGTGGTGGATAAGGAAATTATGTGTGCTGCCAGATGGTGCTGCAGAAGAACATGTGGAAAACACAATATGTGCTTCTTATACAAATGGACTATGGCATGTTCTTACATGTGACATGTATTTGGTCATACAACAGAAAATTATATGCCACTGTAATGTGAATGTTGCAAGGTAACAAGATATAATGGATAGCAGGCAGCCTGGTTGTTAGGAAAGCCTCGCTTCATGCCTTGTCTCTGATGCTGTGCGGCCACCAACAAGTCACTTAACTTCTTAATAGCCTCAGACAATTCTAACACTATGAAGTTCAAGCAAGTTAACTGGTTAATTTGGGGGAGAGAGTTTCCACAAAGAGGGTTCCCTACACTGATGAAATCACTGTTCTTACCTCCTCCTCCCTAAATGTATGTTACATACTATGTACCAGGTATGATGGTGCAATCAATGTCTATCATATGATATCTATACATATCTTGCATGCCATTAACCAGTATAATTTTCAGGGATTCCCTCCAAAAATGCTTTTAAGTGGAAGCTGGACATAACTATTAGGGAAATTGGAAAGAAGGACTTCATACTCCAGGATGCAAAAAGAAGGGAAAAGACAAGGAAGGACTAAGTTTCCCAGAATGGTTGGGACTAGAAGGCAAATGCTCATTGGGAGTAAAAGAACTTTAATTCCCATGAAGCCTATGAACCAATAGTGCAGACTCATTTGTTTGCCCCCAAGGGGATTGAGGGAGGAGAGTAAGGAAAAGGAAGAAAATGGAGGTTATTGCTGAGCTCATGACCACACGGATCAAACGAAGTTTCCAAGAACAGACATGTTCTGTAGCAATACTAGTTCTTTGTTGTTGGACTCAGCAACTATAGTTCTGCCTGGAGCAGAGTAAGGATATGAGATGTCTAGTTTTGAGTATCTGGTAAATAGTGACCATAGAAGCTGTAAGTAGTAGCAGTGACATATACAATCAGAAGCAATTTTAAAATACAGTTGCCAAGACTGTACACAATGAAGAATTCAATTCTGGTTAGAAAAAGAGAATGAGTCCTACCAGAGGCAAGACTCCTCTAGAGGTGCCTGTTTCTGAAACCACCTTGGCGATCTAAGAAAAGAAAATGAATTGGTAAAAATTGCTGACATTGTTTTCTGGGACTAGTATTCATTCTTACTCCAATTAAATGTTTTACTAGTCCAGTGGTGTTCTTTGCCTGGGCCTGTTAGTATGGTTAACACCAAAATTCTAGACAAGTTAATTTCTGGAATTCCTAGTTTTCTAACTTCATAGAGGGAAAGCAAGTCAGGGAGGTAAATTTCCATTTAAAAGCCTCAGGTTTGAACTTGAGTTTGTGAAGGGTCAGGAGTTGAGTACAGCCCCTGGGCTACAAGCACAGATATTAAGAATTTACATAGTATTGAGAAGACATGGAGAAATTATTTGCAACCATAAAAAGGGTTTATGTACACCAATTACATACACTAAAGGACAGCTAAATGTACGAGTTCTGAGGCTGAGGAAGATTTATATCTCTGAGTTCAAATCTGGCCTCAGACACATACTAGTTGTGAGACCCTGGCAAATCACTTCACCCTGTTTGTCTCACTTCCTCAGCTGTAAAATGAGCTGAAGAGGACCTCTGCCAATAAAACCCCAAATGGGGTCACGAAGAGTTAGACATGACTGAACGACAACACGCCAATTAAGTCCCATATCGATCCAAGTATCTCTGATAATATACACATATATATGTAATCACATGAATATACACATACATGTATATACATATGGGTGTATATACATGCACACATACATGGATGTATATATGTATACACAACCACATATGCATATATGCATACATATTGTGATGAGTGGAAATTCTAGTAGAGACACCCTATGTAAGTTTGAGAGCTCACTCTATTAAACCCATAGTGAGTAGGCTGTATAAAGGTTGCTATAGGTTAAAGCAAGTAGTGTAGGGCACCTTCAGTCATAAATCCACAAGCAAAGATAAATTGGAAAATATGTTGGGCCCAGTATACACTTAATGAAGGACCCCCACACACATACACTCATCCCATCTGCTTCTCAGCACTATTCTACTATACCTAGGGGCTTTTGATTCACTTTGGACTATTAATCTCTAATTACCACCTCTCCGGATTATCAGCTCAAAGTGACACCAAGGGGTTTGTGATGCTGAGGGAGAAATCACTAACTCTGCTATATCTCAGTGGGATATATCTCCTGCCTGTTACACAAACTTGCCCCTTTAACCAAAATCTCTACTGATGATGTTAAAATTAACCATACAACGAGAATTAGAAGAAACAGTAGAAATGAAAGAACAGGAAGTAGAGAGGAAGGGTGGAATTTGGAGATATACCCAATCAGTAACAAGTGCTTCTAGCTGCAATCGAAAGTTAGCTTCTTTAGGGATTTCTCTCTTGCAGGGAGGATTTAAGGGGAAACTCCAGAGAGGCAGGGCAAATAATTGCATTTGCTCATCTTCCTGGAGACCAGGGGTCTGATAGATTTCACTGATCATCTTCCGTTTGAGGTAATCTTTCTTTTTCAGATCTTGCTTCAGTCTGGTCAGCATAGCTAACACCCTTATTCCCAGAATTAGCAGTAATGCCTCATAATGGTCTCTCAGGAGGAGATAACTGGTAAGGACACTAGGACCCAATGGTGCCAGTCCACATGATCCCTAGTCCAATGACAGAAGATGAACTCTGAATTCTCACTCTCGACTCAACTCAAGTCTTTTTTTTTCTGGGAAAATTTTTCACTGTAGGTGCAGTGGGACAGCTGGACACAGTCTAAATGACTCCAATTTGTTGGCAACATCCAAAGCGTCATAGTCTGGAGCAAGCCGGACATAGGCTTTCTTCTCTCCATCAGGTCGAAACAATGGGTTGACCCTGGCTGCGTCGATGTCATACAGCTTCTCCACCACCTACTTGATCTAATGCCCGTTGACCCCAACATCCACAGTGAAGACCAACGTATTGTTGTCCTCCATTTTCTTCTTAACTGACTCAGTGGTCAAGAGAAACCCAGTAATGGCAGAGTGATCAAATTTGTTTATCTGAGGGGCATTTTCCAAGGGTATTTGGGCTGCCTTCTTAGTCTTAGTGTCTTGGGTCGCCAGAAGGTGGGGGAGGTTTGGATCTTCTTCTTTTTGTGGCTATGAACAGGCTTCAACACCACCTTCTTGGCCTTCAAGGCCTTGGACTTGGTTTCTGTCTTGTGGGGAACAATGGCTGCCTTCTTCGTCTTTGGTGCCATCTTGGGGGAAAGGGCTCAACTCAAGCCTTTCCAGCATCTTGTCACGGAAATATCCTTAAAGGATTTCTAGAAATTTTCACAAAGGCCCTTTCCAGTTCCATAACATCAATAGCTTAGGGGTCACAGGATTACTTTTTTAAACCAACACAGGTTACATAATGAATGAATAAATGAATGAGATACTTAGCTTTTATTTTTCTGGTGTAATCCTGAAAAGCTATGCTTAATTTTATTTTTTTAATGGACAATTTTTCAGTGCACTAAAGAAGTTCATTATTTTAAAAGTACCTTATAATGAATCTTATTTTAAGTTCAGTTTTTAAAAATGTAAATCATCACTTTCTAATTTATTCTTTTAATAAAATTGGGGGTTTGTATATGCTATATTAGTTTTTTTTATATTAGAGCCTTTGAATTCTTCAGAATTAAAGCAATATAAAATACAAGGTATGATAAAGACAGATATTTTTCTGGGGCTTAAGAAATTCAGAAGAGAGAAAATTGGTACCTGAAAATGAACACTATGCCTTGCACTGGCCTGGAAGAGAGGGGTGCAACTAATATTGCCAGAGTGAAAATAGGTCATGATCTTTTCTTTTCTATTTCCTGTAATTTTTTAAATCATATATCTAATGGATGGAGTTTTACTTAATGTAGACGTATGTGGGCAGCTAGGTGACACAGCTGATAGAATGTCAGACCTGGGGAAAAGAAAACTCAACTTCCTGAGTACAAATCGGGCTTCAGACACTTACTCACTGTGTGACCCTGGGCAGGTCACTTAAGCCTGTTGGCCTCATTTTCCTCATCTGTAAAATGGACTGGAGAAGGAAACAGCGAACCACTCCAGTATCTTTGCCAATAAAACCCCAAGAGGTGTCCCAAAGAGTTAGACATGATTGAAAATGACTGGACAACAACAAAAATATTACCTATGTACATCATATTATAGCAGATACTCTTTTTAGTGCATCCTCTTGAAATTCATTTAGACGTCAATTTCTAATAATAAAGGTTCAAAGTAGGAGGTAGAGGGAGATGAAGAGGGAACAGTTTTCTCTGAGGTCTCCAGGCTTAGGAATTATCTTACTTTACTCTCTTAATAGATCTAATTTTGTTGGTCTTCAGGATCTTTTCTGTCATTCAAACTGTTTTGCTCTAGCTATAAAATTATAGTAGTTCATTGTTCTATGTACGGAGCCATTAGCATATAAGAAGAGCTTCGGATTAAGAGAGACACCACCCATAGAACTAGATTCCATTGTCTTAGGAACCTGACACAGACACTCCCCTTCATCCAGGGATAAATCTTTACTCTAGGACAGAATTTACTATTGGAAAATGAACTTTTGGAGTACTACCACTATTTTTAATAAATAAAATTAGGAAATAGTTCACTTTTTTCAAAGGTCACTGGAAAGAGGGGAAAAAAAATCTCCCTTTCTTGTTGTCAAGATCTCTGAAAGCAAAGCAACCTCAAAACATTAAGCTAAGAAGATTTAATTAAGATTACATTATTACTATTCTGATAGCTTCACTAGCACAAAAAACAACTGCCATTTACGTAGCCCTTTCAAATGCGCAAAGTATTTCATACATGTTATCTCATTTGAAGCTCCCAATAAGCCTATGAGGTATGCCCTACAGATATTATCTCCATTTCACAGATGAGGAAACTCAGTTTCAGAAAAGTTAGACGACTTCTTCATCACACAGCTATTAAGTATAGTATCAGAATCAAGATCTGAAGTCAGAGCTTCCTGATGTCAAATCTAATATTCCATCCAGTGTAACACACCATCTTCTTGGAATAAAAACATACATTCAGCCTCAAACTAAAAATCCAAATTTTGATCTCTACATTTTTATTAAATAGAAAAAGAATCAACATATATTTGGCTCAATGTAGTAAAAACAAAAGTGTGGATATGGATTTATAAGAACTGAATTCTAATCCAAGCTCTTCCACTCAATATTTGTATGACTTTGGACAAGTCAATTTACTTCTGGACTTCAGCTGTAAAAATGAGGGGACTGAATGAATGAATGAATGAATGAATAAAGCACTTACGTTTACTACGTGCAAAAGTGCTGTGCTAATTTCTGGGGCTATAAACAGAATATTCAGACAATCCCTGCCCTCAAAGAGCTCACCTTCTAGAGAAGAGATAACATATGGAAAATTTAAGCTGTAAGTCAGATGGAAAAGTCCCATGGTCCTTAGGGTGTATTGACACAAGACAGATAGTAATTCCTCTGATTTAATGTCATTTCCACTGATAAAATCATATCAGTTTCTGATGTTGAACCATTTGATACTGAAATGAAAGTATTACTAATCCAAAAGCTTTTGGCAATAGGTTCGTGAACTGTCTTCATCAGGGTCCTAGGGAAGATGGTCAAGGAGGTGGTGGAAGGAACCTGTCTGGTTCATGCTCTCTCTCCCTCGGCATGCCTTGTTGCTTCAGCTAGGTTGGCTCACTAGGTGATGCAGTGGATAGAGCACCAGTGCAGGAGTCAGGAGGACCTGAGTTCAAATCTCACCTCAAACGCTTGATACTCACTAGCTGTGTGACCTTGGGCAAGTCATTTAACCCCAATGGCCTCATCCTGGGTCATCTCCAGTCATCCTGATGAATGTCTGGTCACTGGATTCAGATGGCTCTGGAGGAGGTTGGCTTACCTGCCCTGTGAGTGGCATTTGGTGGGAATGGCTGTTCCCTTCTCCAAAGGTTCTACCTAAGCAGATGATGTCTATGAAGGTTAGGAGGGAAGCAGGCTCAGTGGTCTAAGGAGTGCTGACATTCCCAGGATTCTTGTGCCTTTCTGATTGGAACTAAGAAGTTGTCAAGCTCTAGGTCTTATGATCTTTATACTTTAATACAGTCTTCATACTTCAATAAAAAAAAAATAAAACAAAAATGTTCATATTTGTTCTGTGACTCCTTAATTCAAATTTCAGTAAAATTAGTTTTATATTTCATATATTTAAATTTATATACCATGATTTTTTTCTCTAAAGTGAAAAGATAAAATGGAATCCCCAACTGGCTTACAACTAAGGGAATGAACAGTTTACAAGCACGTTTGGAATGGTGGTATGAAGAAAATGTATGGAAAGATATGGTTATTTGTTTTGACTACAAAAATAACTGAACATTTTACATTTCAGACAATCTGCTTAAACTACTGCAAGTCATGTTCTTTTCTTAGTTTTCAAAATCAGAAAGTCTTTTATTTACTGATAGAGAACCATGTGAAACTACAGCGAAATTGGTGCCTCTGCTTGATGAAAGAGAGATAAGGAAGTTGTGATGAGAAGGGAAACGTTTTCAAAATAAGGCCTATAGAACTATAGTGAAACCAGGCTAATAGCCCTTCCTCCTCTTATGTTGCAGACAGCTGGTTTTACAAAGTTATCAGAGTATCCTTTATCGACCTTGCCACCCTGGGTCTTGTGATATACTTAAAGCTCTAAGAGGAACTGAATTCAGGGAAGTCAGAGGGAGTTCTTTGCAAAGGGAGCCCTCTAGCATTAAAAATGAAATGCTTTTAGAAAGGAACGTGGAAGAGGTTTCTCTAAAAGGAAAAGAGCCTTCCTTTTATTTTTTAATTTTTTCTCATTGTAAAATTGACACACATGAGCAACGCATGAACATTTCTACATACAAAGAGCAGGAAAATAAAATCGTATATTAAACCATGAATCTCTGTTATTTACAGCTTTGAGTTTGGTTTTTTAAAAAGCCTAGAATAAAGTCAGCACACCCTCTCCAAAGCTGTCCTGTTTGTGTCTCCCTCTGAATTTCCTTGTTTTCTTCTGCGCATTTAAAAAAGCTTCATTGATATTTCACCTTCCTTTTCCTTTTGTATCAATATTACTGTCCTACCCACACTGGACACACACATACTCCAGTCTTCCTGAATTCTGTTCACTCTACTCTTCAGCAGTTCATCCAAGTCTTCCCAGGTCTCCCTGCATCTGTCACATTTGCCATCTCTTTTGGCATAATACTCCATTAATTCATATGCCATCTTTACAGCCAGCCCTAACTGATCAACACTCCCTTGGTTCTTAGTTCTTTGCTACAGCAAAAATGCTATAAATATTGTTGTACATATGGGTTGTTTCCCTCCTTATATTTCTCAGTAGAGGTATCACTAGACCAAAGGGTACACATAAAATATTAATGACTTTAGGATTTTTGAATTGCTTTATAGAATATTAGACCCATTGAGATCCATTTATAGTACATTAGCTTGCCTCTCCTCCTATATACTACCTTTTAAATTTTAGTAGTCATTTGCATAGACAGTTTAACATCCAACTAAATATCATTATGGATAGGTAGGTGGTGCAGTGGATACAGTTCACTGCCTGGAGTCAAGGAGACCTGGATTCAAATGTGGCCTCAGACACGTACTAGCTCTGTGACCCTGGGTGAGTTATTTAACCCTGTTTGCCTCAGTTCCTCAATCTGTAAAATGAGCTGGTGAAAAAAATGACAAACCACTCCAGTATCTTTGCCAAGAAAACCCCAAATGGGGTCACAAAGAGTTGGACACAACTGCAGTGAATGAACACCAACAACAGATATGATTATAAAATGTAACCAGTGTTACAGACACAGGGGAGACTACCTCATGCAATCCATCTCTCCCTCCTTTGGTCTTGTACATTGTTAAATAAAAATAAAAAGGAAGCCAACGTTTGATGCATTTGGAACTAGAAGTTTTTTTTTCCTTTAAAACACACTGAACATTTCATCTTGAAACTCTTCACATGGTAACGATCAAATGGAAACTCTTGCTTTTTCCTACAAGAAGCCAGGACATGGATGAAGTATTTGGCCGCCTGGCTGAGGACCACAGTGGTTTGATTCTGCTGGTTTGATGGAGGGTGGAAATAGGACCTGAGTCACCTAGAAAACATCAGACAGGAAGTATTAGTCATGGAATGGCTAGAAGCAGGCTTTACATCAGCAGCAGTAATAATTTTTAAAAACATTTTGTAAAACATATTCTAGTCAGGGAGTTAAAATAAGCTTTATGTAAATTCCCTGATTATATGCCTTGCAAAATTCTCTCCACTGCTTTCATTGAGCCCCCATCTGCAGGTCTAAGCTACTTCCAGGAAGCCTTCACTTAAAACAGCTGAGAGGGAAATGTCTGATTCATTTAATTCTGGTGACTTATGCCTCTGAACAGTGTAGAAATACAGCAGAGAATTCAAAGTTATATTCTCCATAACATTTTAAAAATAGCTTTATTGTTATTTATTCTTTCATGTATACATGAATTGTCTTTTCCTAACTGTAAACTTTTTGAAGGAAAGGGCGTTATCTTAAGCCCATATTTCATTACCCACAGTCATGATCCTTTTCTGTAGAGTCTGCCACAAAGTAGAAATTAATAGTTTATTTACTTATTGACTATCATTTACCCTGTCCCCTAAAGTCAACATTTATTGACTTTCACACTATTCTATGGTTGTCTTTTTCCAGTTGTAAATGCTCATGCTTTTTCTTTCACCAAATCCCCTGTACCCCTTTTAGTGAAAGTTTTCATCCTAGTAACAACTTTTTTTAAATTAAATAAATTTATTTAACTTTTTACATTCATTTTCACAAAATTTTGGGTTCCAAATTTTCTCCCCATTTG
>CM053773.1:114174558-114190140 GCA_028658325.1 Potorous gilbertii
GTCTATATTTTTCTAATTTCCCACATTTCCTCGAAAGGATAGTCAGAAGATCACCTTACAAAACCTTACCCTACAAAACAAATAGTGCTATATTTCAGACTTCCCATGAATAGAAAGAACTTCATCGACTGTTTCTATTTCTCCCCATCTTCCACCTTAGGTGACAGAATATTGGAAACAGAGTGGACTTCTGATGAATAAAAGGAACAACCAAGGGGAAAATTGGGGACCTATATGGTATATAACTGGTTAGAGCACATATCCCTAACCTTGAGAGAAGTTCCAGAATCCATGTTATTCCCAAAGAGATAGACACTTTCTCAACAAATTTTAAAGCTTTAGGAACTATCCTGAAGAACATAATTATGAATTATATTTTCAGGGAGACTAGAAAACATAGGTGAAGAAACCTAGACAATTGCTATTCTGAGCATGATTCTAATCAGTAAAGCGAACCTGGTTACCCAAGTAGACATGATAGCCACCTTGGAACCATGCCATTTTAGAAATCATATGAAATGAGGATCTTGCCAATGAAATTCCAGCCCTCATAAGCATGCACAGTGTGCTCAACCTGAAGCAACCTTCCTTGTGGACTTTGTGGTATTTTATGTCTGTTTGTTATGTAACCTCTGTTTGTTATATTATGTCTGTTATGTCTGCTATGTGGTGAATAAGAGACTTTTTAGTTGGCTACTGAGCTAGAACTGAGCATGCCTACATGTCTCAGTTCCACAGAGGGACAGTAGGCTAGGATGGTAGCCCATTGGCCTCATAAGCACATGGTTGTGCTGCTGCTTATTTTCCCCTTCTGTTAATTTTTCCCTGCCTTAGGTGACAGACTATTGGAGATAGTCTGCAACAATGATCTTTGAGAGGTCAGGAGAACACCAAAGGTTCAGGAACTGGAGTCTATGCCAGAATTTTCTAGTAATTGAATCCAGTGAGATATGATATCTGCTTGGTCCTGTGTAGCAGATGGCAGCCAAGAGAGAAAGAATCATTGATTGTCTGTGCCATATTTGGCGGTGAACCTGGTGGGTTAAGACTTTGTAGTATCAGCTTTAAATCTGAGCCCATTTTCCCCAGGGACCAAGGTCATTTAGGGGAGAGTTTGGAGAGATGTATTTGTACCTCTATTCTTGCTGTATCTTCCCAGTAAATATCCCTTTGTAAAATTTAATTGAAGTGACTTAGTATCTAAGTATCATTTAGTCAATCACCGGGTCAATTAATGATTTGAGGGAGGTGCTAAAAGTAGCTGATGAATGATGTTGGGTAGAAGATGTCAGAATGGGGGATTGAGCTGATAATATTACAAATAATAAACCTAACCCTTTAAGGGGTACTCCTAGGACCTTACCTTGTCAAGTGTTTTGCTCTAATACTACCTTTCATTTACACCATATATACCATAAACATCATATATATATATATATATATATATATATATATATATATATACACACACACACACATACATACATATATGTTAAATAACTTACATAGTAATTTACATATTGTCTCCTTCATTAGAATGTGAGCTCTTTAGGGTTGGGGAAAGAATATTTTTTTTCCCTTTTGTATGCCCAACACTTGGCAAGCTTGGATAACTGGGAGGATGGTGGCCCTTGACAGTAATAGAGAAACTGGGAAAAGGTGAAAAAATTGGGAGGAAAGATGAGTTCTATTTTGTTTGTGTTGAGTCTATGTTAGGTTTCTGATGCCTGTGGGACATCTAGTTTGAGATATTCACTTAGCAGTTGGTAATGCAAGACTGAAAGTCAGAAGAGAAGTTTGGGCTTGATAAAGAAATATGAGAATTACCATAGAAATTATAATTAAACAAGTCTTGAGAGTTCAACAGGAGATGATGGGAGATCATCAAATGAGATAGCATAGAAAGAGAAGAGAGCCCAGGACAGACCATTGTAGGACATTCAAAGTTAGCTTGCATGACCTGAGGAACATGCAGCAAAGGAGACTGAAGAGTGTTCAGATAGGTAGGAAGTAGCAGTACCAGAATCTGAATGAGAGTCCTTTGCTTCCAATTTCAATTCTCTAGTCCAAACGTCTTGTTTTATATATTCAGGATTGAAGTCTATCTTTCAGCTTAGAGTGACAGTGAAAAATCTGGAAGCAGTTGCATATGGAATGGAAACAAAGGAACAAAGGATGTTAAATTTTAATTTAATTCAATTTAAATTTAATTTAATTAGAGAAGACTTCAAGGTAATGACAGCTGACCAAACCATATAAAGTTCTTGAGGTCCAATATTGAGGGAAGGAACTGAACAGACACTGTCCAGATTCGTTTGGTAGGTCATGCTGATGACCCTAAAGATGCAATATTATCTCTGTAAATCTGACTCCTAGATCTTCAAAGATGAAAATCTTTGATATGATGCTGACTGAACCAGAACCAGAACCTGAACCTGAACCTCCTGGCTCCTGGCTGCCAGGGAAGGCAGTCCTCTTTGGAGGTGGGACTTTCCGGAATTCCTGAGTCTTCCATTTATAGACTACACTTCACCAGGAGAAGGAGTCAGCACAATTTACTCTCTCATGATAAATCCTGGTTTTTCATCAGAGCTCAGGCAAATTTTTGTCTTCCTACCTCCTCTTCCCTCCTTATTATTAAATAACTTACATTTGTATAATGCCTTAAGGTTACAAAATGCTTTCCTTACAAGAACCCTAAAAAGTATGGAGGGTAATATTATATATTTAATGAGGAAAATTATAAATGATAAAAATTATATATAATGAATAAGGAAAGGGCAGCAAGGTGGCAAAGTAGATAGAGTGCTAGGTCTGGAGGCAGGAAGACATCTTCCTGAGTTCAACTCTGGCCTCAGACATTTACTAGCTGTGTAACCCTGGTTAAGTCACTTTTTGACCCAGTTTCTCAATCTTTGAAATGATCTGATGAAGGAAATGGCAAACTACTCTCATATACTTTATATTAGATACTAGTATACTCTAGTATCTTTGCCAAGAAAACCCCAAATGGGGTCATGAGGAGTCAGACATGGCTGAACCAATGGATGAGGAAACCAAGATTTTTGAAAAATAAAATGAATGAGTAAGTGACCCTGGATAAGTTCCTGGGTGGGATGCAAACCCAGGTCTCTAATTCCAAGACTATACTCTATCCATTTTGCCATGCTTTTTTTTTTTTTTCCATCTGTCTTTTTCAATTTTTCTGATCCCATGCTGGCTTACTTGCTAACTGCTTGATCTGCTCCCTTATTTTTGTGAAAAATTTCAGCCCTGCTTTACTCTAGCCTGAGCTCTGATTGGTCCTTTATTTCCAAGTTCAGATGCGCCATAATATACTCTTGGAGTTTCAATATGTTTTTACAAGATTTAGAGTCAGAGAAAAGCAAGAGGACCCTAGGCTCTAGAAACTAGCACAGTGCCTGCATAAATTCATCAGCTCCCATGTTGGTTAATAAACATTAAGTGCCTACTTACTGTAATAGTCACTGGGGCTGGGGACAAGAAAGGCAAAAAATCCTTACTTCCAAGAAACTCACAGTCTAATAGTATAGTTTAAAAACAATGACCTTAGAATTAGGAAACCCTGGTCCCCTAGTAAATCTAACTTGGTAATGACTCAGCTTGTCACTTAATGTGTCTGGTTCCTCTTCTGTAAAATAAGATTTGTAATACCTACTTCACAGGTTTATTGTGAGGAAAGTAATTTATAAGTCTTATATAAATGTCAGTAATTAGTGTTAATAGCTATGGAAGAGATATTTTGGTATCAAGGAAAAAAGGAGTCAGAAGCTTTTTAGTGAAATTAGACACGAGTCAATACTGTCAACCTCTTATATCCTTGAAAATGTCCACGAGCCTCTCCAGAGGGTGCACAAATTCCAGTGAAAGGTGAACTGAAAAGTTCTGAGAGGTCCTTTCCAACTCTGAAGTTTTGTGATTCATTATATTAAAATTAAACATATTTTTTTGAGCAATAAAAGTAATTTCTTATTCATATATATATATAGACATGTATAAAATTTCTCATTCAATTTCATGTTTGTTTTGTTTTTGAATGATATTATTAAAATAAAACTATTGTAAAAACACAATGGTTTAAAAACAAATTTTTCATTGCAAACCTATAGCATTTCAGCTACCTTATAGGTTTTGTGGATTGACCCAGGAGTCTTTGCATCATTTGTAACATTTTTCCCTATGCATTCCTACTTCCAGACAACTGATTTAAAAGCACACACTTGGAATATAACCTGCCTCTATTAAGGAATGTCTAATGTCTGTCTGCTTTCCCAGCTGTAGTAGAGTCTTATAAAGTCCTAAATCATCTGTGTTCCGGCTGGCCACTCCAGTCTAATCAACTATTGTTAACACAACCCAGCACAAACCTTCACAAACCATCTACTCCTAGTAGACAAATCTTTATCCTTCCAGATGCATAGGGATTGGGGGCAGGGGACAAGGTGAGGGTAGGCAGAAAGAGAACAGTCAATTCTGTGAACAATGTTGCATATGATTGTTGTTGAGTTTTATTTCAGTCATGGCCAATATCTGAGACCACATTTATTTAGGCTGTTAATGGGGAGGGGGGGGGGTGTCATTTCCTTCTCCAGCTAATCTTACTTATGAGGATCTGAGGTCAATATAGTTAAGTGACTTGCCCAGGGTCACACAGCTACAATCTGACCTACAGGTCTGAGATCAAATTTGAACTTGGGTCCTCCTGACTTATGACCAAGCACTCTATCCGTTGTACCACCTAGCTGCCCTGCATGTAGCTTGTTTTACCTATACAGTTATCCTTTCCCATCTCAACTTTCCCATCTTGGTTTCTATATATGTTACAGGTTGGCAGAAGAAATTAAATGGGAATTTTGGGGGAGTTTTGTGAAAGCTGCAGACAACACAGGAAGGCCAACAGACACAGGAAAAGTTTAGAAATTCAGAAATATATAAAATATATGTATAGCATTGTATAATATCAACATATTTTATCTTTTAATACCTAACAATTCAGACTTCTTCTCTGGTATGAAGGGAGGATCAACAAATGTTACTCAGGGGCGGCTTCGCCCCTGACCTCCTCCATATGGAAGAGATCATTGTACTTGTTTGCTTGTTGTCTACCCCGTTAGACTATAATCTCCTTGAGGGCAGGGACTGTTTTTTGCTTCTTTTTGTATCGCAAAGTGCCTGGCACATGGTAGGTGCCTAATAAATCTTTATTGAATTGAATTGAGTTAGCTTACAAAGCCAATGCGTTGAAGTGGAGCAGGGAGTACAAAATGAAAACTGGGGTCGGGGTGGGGGCCAGAAAAAGATAAAGAACCTCTTTTAATTGAGTTATGATGAATAACTCTGCTTTTAATTTTTTTTTAACACTTCTGTGAACCCAATTTTTCTTTCTGGCTGCTTAGTTTCTCAATTTTCATTGACCCTTTAAAAATTCCTGCAAGACCTTAGAGACGTTGGGAAATCAATATAAATAAAAATCAAGACTATGGTAAATATATGTACTAAAATGTATCCTGTCTTCCCTACATTGGTCACAACTATGCTAATTAAGGACATGTTTTTCCATACCCATAACCAATTCCTTTCCATTCCCTGCTTTTATCCCTCAAGATCTGATCTGGAAATTAAGAGGAAAAAAAATCCTGTTTAACTGAAGTCACTTATGACAAATATAAACAAAAAACCTCTCAGTATCTGGCAGAAAAGCAGTTCTCTAGCAATGCTATCTAAAAGCATCAAGTATATGAAACACTTGAGAGACACAGGATCAGAGCTATGAATATACTAGAAAATGATACATATAATCATACCAGGATTTGATATGTTCCAGGAAATTCAAGTGAAAAGTAATATGGTATTTATGGTACATTATCATTATTTTTAATGAAATTAAAATTGGGAAAAGGGAGAATTCTAAAATTAAAATTAGACCCATCTTCAAACTTCTTTAAAAGAATGTTTTTAATGTTGCTTTGAACGCAAAGCAATAGTCCTTTATAATATGTAAAATTTTGGCAAAATTATTTTTGATAAATTTCATAGGAATTCAAATGAAATTGGGAGTAACTAATTCTCTGGATCCCCTGTGCAATGAATATCCCTTTCCTAAGGTCAAAATAAAAATGAATGAGACTGAGTGCTCTTTAATGGGACAATTTCCTTGTTGGAAAAGTTAGTTTTTATTATTATAGCAAAAAAGCTGCCTGAAGACAAATTTGGGCTCCATTACCTACGTAAAACATAAATTTTGCCAGGCTTATTCTTGTACATGTCCTATAATTCTTCATTACTTACTTAGACTAAAACTATTTCACCTAAATTTCATCTATCATATTTAGGACAAATTGGATGAGAAAGCAAGGTAGCATTTTTCCCTGAATCTTCTCTGGAGCAAAAGTAGAGGCCAAGAGGTGGCATCACTTTTAGTTTGGTTTTTTTCTTGCTTTTTGTTTTTCTTTCAAATCTAGGTCACATTATATATTCATATCATGAAAAAGGGAGACAAAGACAGAGAGAGAGAGAGAGAGAGAGAGAGAGAGGGAGAGAGGAGAGAGAGATGGATACATTTTTATTTTTATGGAGCCGTTGAGCATGTCTTTATTTCTAGTCTGAATTCAGCTTTGTCTAATTAATGCCACTTGTAGAATTTTCATATTCTTCTAAAGGAAATGACATATCAGGGAGGGTAGGCTTAATCGATTTCTATTTCCTTCCACCCATCATCCAGCAAATCTGGTTACTCTTGTAAGAGAAACTTCTCTGTCTCTTTTTTCTATGAAACAAAGGGAAATGCTGGGAAATAAAGGGCTAAACTGGGAATTGTAGGTGACATTAAAAAAACAAAAGATAGCAATAAAATTTTGAGAAAAAAGAAACAAACGAAAAAAGTGAGAAGGAAAAAGCTTGAGGGTAATGTATTTTTTAAAGAACTCTCAAAAGTCTAGAGAGGAGGGATGAGAAATTGTACTGACTGGTGTTTCTCATAGTATAAACAATAATTTAAGGACATAATAATGCTGTTTTATAACATGTAATATTAAAATTAGTATCAAATATAATGTAAGGGGGCAGAAGAGCTAAAACATAAAATCCAAAGATAACATATTTGATTTAGATGGAAAATAGATATGTGTAGTTTTACTGTTGGTTCTATTTCCTCTGACAGGTCTGTCTTTCTCCCTATGTTGGCTTTCTCAGAGTATATGCAAAGAAGCAAAACTGAGACAATTAAAAGTATGCTGGATTGCAGGACAAGGTGCATTGGCATCCCTAGATAAATGTAAAGTATGTAGCCATCTACATGGTGAGATATAAGGGGTGCTCCAAAGGACTTACCAGCCTAAATGTTGATATCCTCCTATCCTGCCCTCCCCTCCTACACAACTGGAGACTTTCTCCTCTAGTTATTCTTTTGAGTTAGATAACAAAGAGAGTGGCATTCTCTCTAGAAGGCTATTGTTTACAATCACATTCTTTAATGTTATCTGGAAGTAAAGGAGGTTCCTGGAGCAATCCTTTAGACTTTTCCAATAAACCATCAAAACAGAAGACTTTATTACAGAACTTTAGAGTTGAAAGGGCCCACAGAGCTCAGAGTCAAACTTAAACCTGAACAGGAATTCCTTCATTGAGAACCTCTAAGAATCCTCTCTTTCACTTAAAAAAAGCTATAAACAATGACTGTTAGCGATGAAGGGCAAAATCTTACCTGGAAAGTGTCTTAGACTTTAACCAGGCAATCCACTAATAACCAATGAAAAGAGAACATTTCTTTGTTCTATGTTTCTTCTTGACCTACCAAAAGCTCCACCATCTTTTGATCCATTTTCCTTTTTTCTCTCTTTCCCTCTCCTGTACTTCCTCCATCTTTCTTCTTTAATAGAATAATTAGTGTATATGCAGCTTTGGTTCTGCTAATTTCTTTTTGTACCACCACCTACAGATCTTTCCATATTTCCTTGCGTGCTTCACCTTTATCATTTCTTATTGGATGTAGATGTTCAATTATGTGGATAAAACCATAATTTATTCAACCATTCCATAATCAGTGAATCTATAGGTGGTTTCTAAGGTTTCCCTAGTACAAATACAACAACTCTAAATATTTATGGGGGAAGTGATAGACCTTTTCTCCCCACCCTCCCTCTCCAATGGCGTTTTTATGATAGAGCTTTGGCCATGGAATTGCTGGATCAAAAGGTATGATCAGGGCTCTTCAAAAATCATTGCACCAGATTGCAGCCCCATTAAACACAAATGTCTGTTACCCCATAACACTAGAAACACTGAATTTGTTGTGATGATTAAATGAAATGATATGTATAAAAAGCTTTGCAAACTTTACAGAAATATACGCTAGCTACTTGTGGTCATTTTTTCTTTTTGATATCTTACCATTTTAATGAGTATAGATGGAATCTTTAAAAAGAGTTTTTATTGGTATTTTCTGTTTTTTGCATCACCATAGTTATTCTTTCTTTCCTCTGCCCAGAGAGCCATCCCATATGATTTTTAAAGAGAGGGAACAAAAGGGGAACCTCTTATCACCATGAGAGGATAGATTAGGGGTGTCTTCTTACCTCTCTTCATTTGAGTCCTGCTATCAGGGGTGGGTAACCTTGAAGTCACACGGGGCCTTCTAGGTCTTTGGGTGCCCCCTTTTGACAAGTTTTACAAAACAAATCCTTTTATTAAGGGGATTTATTCTGTGAAATCTGGATTCAGTCAAAAGGCAGCACTTGAAGACCTAGAGGGCCATATCTAGCCTCAAGATGGAAGCTCCCTACCCTTTCTTGACCTTCATAATTGTTACACTTACTTTTGACTTTTTAGTGTGTCATGCTTTCCATTTACATTGCTGTAGTCACTTTGTATTTTGTTTTCCTGGCTCTAAAGATAGTATCTTAAAGTTGCCTCCCTTTGCATTTCTCTGCTTATTAAGAAGCTTGAGCATTTTTCCATGTAGTTATTAGTCTATTTCCTCATTTGTAAATTGTCTGTTCATGTCCTTTGGGTGCATTGAAATATGTAATTTTAACCTCATAAATATGCACCATTTTCTTATAGATTCATTATTTCAAAAATCTATTTCTCCCTGCAAGGCTGTGAGGTTTTCCTTCCTGAATTCTGCTGCAGAATTATCAGATGCAAATATATTTAAGATGGATACATTCTCATTTTTATGGAACCTTTGAGCATATCATTATCTATTTCTAGCTTGAATTCAGCTTTGTCTGATTAATACCACTTGTTTTTCATGATTTAACAGGAATAAAAACAACCATAGCTCGCATCCAAGCAGAATTTTAAAGGTTTTCATAACAAGCTTGTGAGGAAAATACCAACACCCCCATTTTTACAGGTGAGGAACCCTAGGAAACAAAGTAAAATGACCTCTTCTGGGTCATACCACTAGTAAATACCTAAAGAAAAACTGAACAGTATGGCAAGTTTTCGCTCCAATTTTTACTTGTCAATAGCTTTGGTATACTTTAAAATTGCAAACTAAATGTCAACTGCTGCTATTAGTTATTGTTAATTTTTTAAAATTGATCTTT
The DNA here is from genome assembly GCA_028658325.1 of Potorous gilbertii. Classification (NCBI taxonomy): domain Eukaryota; kingdom Metazoa; phylum Chordata; class Mammalia; order Diprotodontia; family Potoroidae; genus Potorous; species Potorous gilbertii. Next base: position 114,184,131 of record CM053773.1, read on the forward strand.
ATTAATCAAATGTTTCCTATACACAGCATAATGCTGGAGTCTGACTTTCTATTCTTTCTGTAATTTTTTATTTTGGGGGAGGAATGGATAGAGGAATTTATATCTTTCATTATAATTCTCAGATTTGCATTTTCTTCAACCTTTGTATCTGAAAGGAATATGTGTAGCCTCAATATTGATATTCCTATTATTTAGAATTATCTGAACTTTTCTTGATAGCATTATTTTTTCTTCCATTAATAATCAGAAAGACACTTTAACTGGTCTTTCTCTTTATTGAAGATGGGAGTTTTAATTTGGATCACTTTGCCCCATTCCCTTTCCTGCCTAATGTTTCCCTTCCCAGTTAATATTATAGTCAATAAAATACCTCTATACCTCTTTAACAACGGGGTTTTCTTTTAGTTGTTTTTAAATGATCTTTTTTTTTTGCTACAATTTTGTTATCTGAAGACTTCCTGTAATTGCTGTAGATTTTTTGTAAATTTTTCAAAGTCTGTTTTCTTTTCAAACAGGCATCTCCTATCTTCATAAAATACGTGGAGTTTTGCTAAGTAGATAATTCTGAGTTCATGGTCCATTGGCCTTCCAGCTTATGCTACCTTCCCTCACCTTCTTTGAAAAATCCATTTTGATACTAATTGTTATTCTTTGGTAAGTGAACTCTTCATTTCTGGCATTTTCCTTATCTTGTAGTTCATGAATGTATCTATGACAGACAACAGTAATATCTCCTAACCAGTCTCCCTGGTTTAATAATCACCTTTCATCTCCTTTACTTTACAGAACTTCCAAAATGATATTCCTAAAGCACATGGCTTCCTGCTCAAAAGCATCCAGGGGAGAGTCTCTCTGGCCTCCAAAACAAAACATAAATTTCTTTATTCAGAATATAATGTCCTTTACCATTCTAAGCTTGTTGTGCTTTACTCCCTTTTAATCCTACTATATTCTGGACAAACTGGCCTTTCTGCTGTTTCCCTCCACATTCTATCTCCCATCTCCATCCCTTTGTCCATCCCTGGAATTCACCCCCTTCTCATCTCTACATCCTGGAATCTCTACCTCCCTTCAAAGCCCAGCTCAAGTAATACTCATGGAAGCAGCCTATCCTGATCCCTTTTCTAATGCTCCCCACCCCATTACTCTGTACATATACATTATATATTTACTTTTCTGTGCATAAAGTTCCCTGCCCCTCCAATAGAATGTATTTTCCTTGAGGGCAGGGGATTTTTTTTTTGGTTGTTGTTTTTGTATCTCATCTATAATCCCTCCCTCACACCTACACAAAGCAGAGATTTAATAATTGCTTGACTCATAGATGTGTCTAGGCCTGTTTAGTGATTTTTAAAAACAAATGTAGGATTTTAAGTTTACCCCTATTCAATTTCAACAAGAAATTCAACAAATGTTTATTAAATGGTTATTTGTAGCACTCCAGAGACAAAGTCAAAACAAAATTGTTCCTGCTTTCAAAATGCTTTCATTATGCTGGGTGGATACAACACATAAACAGATAAATATAAAAATTTGAGGGAAAGCACATCTGAGGAATGGGGAGAATTAGGCAAGATTTCACAGAGGTGGGACTGAAGCTGAATCTTGAAGCTAGGGATTCCTGCAGCAAAGGAGAGAAGGGAATATATGAAGGACACTAAAAATGGAATGCTGACTGCTGGCAATAGTTTAGATGAAATACAGTGTATATCAGGGCAAATAGAGAGTGAATCTAGTAAGCTGGGCCTGTTAGAATCATTTCTGATTTGATTGGACTTGAACTGTCCAGTTAATTATTGATGTTAACTAACCCTTTGGGCTTTGTGTCCTCTGTCAATTTGATAAGTCTGTCATCTATATCTTCATCACAGTCACTAATAAAATGTTACCCAGCACAAACCCAAGAATATATATCCGGGGCATCCCACCAGAGACTTCTCTCCAAATCAATTACTCTTTGTTTCTGGTCATCAATTCATTTCCAAAGACACTTACATGTACCAAGTGCACTCATGTTATAATCCAGCCCACATCTCTCCATCTTGTCAACAAAGACAGAGGACAGATGTTGAAATCCAGTTCTATTATGTCTGCAGCATTCCCTTGATCTACCAGACCAGTAACTCTGTAAAAAAAAATGTTTTTAATTTAAAAAGGAAGCGAGGTTCATTTGGCAAGTCCTGTTCTTATTGAAACCACGCTGGCTCGTTGTGATCATAACTCCCACTTCTAAAATATTCACAAACCCTTGTTTTAATATGTTCTTTAATTTTACAAGGAATCAAAGTCAAATTCACCAGCCTGTAATTTGCAGATTCTTCCCTCTTCCCATTTTTGAAAACTAGGACATTTGTACTGCAAAACCAGGAGAGAGCCTTCTCCCATTATCCGTGATTTATCAAAGACTGCTCTGCCAATCCTTTTCAGTATCCTTGTCCTTTTCAATACCCTTGTATATGTAATTCACCTAAACCAGAGGTTCTTAAGTTGGTTAAGATTTTTTTTTCCTGTAGCTATTGGGAGCTTTATTGATGCAAAAGCAGTGGACCTGAGGTTTAGCAAGAAGCTGAACAAAGGCCTAGATGATTAAGATTTAAAGGCATCTATTAAATTGGATGGGGAAAAATACATTTCTATTTTCACTGATCTCTACTGAAATTTAGTGTTTCTTTCCTTAGTGAATGTAGAAAAACTACAGATCTATTACGTTTCATCAGACTGCCAAGAGGGAGCCATGATTCCACTAAACAAAAAAGTTAAGAACTCATGACCTAGAACCTATTGCCTATAGGATAAAATATCACCCTCTTGGCCTGTATTTAATGCCCTTCAAGTACTCCATGCTCTAGTCAGAAGAAACAATTGGCTATTCCCTTTTTTTGCTCTCCTCTCTCCTGTCTCTGCACAGGTCCTCTCCCTTGCATGAAATGGATTCCTTCCTAATCTTTGCCGCTTTAAATCTGTCTTCCTTTAGGGGGTCAGCTCAAGTACCATCATTTGTTTCCATGATGACTTTTCTTATCTTTATTCTCCCAGTCCCCTTGAAATCTCTCCCTCTGATTTTTCTGTAGAACATTGCCTGGTTCTTTCAACCTTCTTACTCTGTGTTATACTCAAGGTGAAAGACAGTGCTGTGGATAGCTGGCCTTGAAGCCAGGAAGTTCTGGGATCAAGATTTTCTCCTGATATATACTGTGATCCTGGGCAATGAAATTCTTAGTGCTCTAGATTCTCTCTAAAAATAAAATGCAAAGAGCCTGTACTGCATTGGTAGAGAGAGTTCTCTACATCAATAAAGTCATAGTTCCATTTCCTAAGCTTGAGTACATTCAAGGGATAGAAGAAAATGGCCTAATTTGGAATCAAGAACCTGTGATAGTAGTGTTGGGATTAAAATTAGAAAGATGAGGTTTCAAACCATGAGAAAATCATATTCTTTTTTGAGCTTCAGCTTTCTTATCTGGAAACTGGTATGAACAATGCCCACAGTCCGGACTTTGTAATGAGAATCTAAGATGTGAACCTTAAAGTGACATATACACATCCATTATTATGTCACATCCCTTCCTCTATCTCTTAAGGAGAGGGACTATGCCATTTTCCATCTTTGCATGTCCTGCATCTGGAACTCTTTTCCTTTTCAGCAAGGACAGACTGAGATTTTCTTAAGATACGGAGCCCTCAGTGTGGAAATTCCTGTTGACTGCACATTGGCAACTCCATCAACAACTTAGAAATTTAGAGATCTGCCTGGGGCACACAAAGGATGTATGAGAAGTAGTACCTGAACCCAGGTCTTCTACACTCCAAAAACGTTCTACCCCACCATATTCTCCTCCTACTTTTTCTCCCATTCTGTAGGCTCTAAAAAAAAAAAGTTTGTTAAATGAATAATCGCGTTTGTCAAACAAGCATTTATTGAGCGCTTATGTGCTTGATATACTTTAAATATGTATGTAGAAATATCATATATTGTACAATCCACTAACAGGCAAATCCATTTACCAAATGTATTAAAGACCGAATACTGCTGGAATACTAGGAGGAAGATTCTCTTTGGAGGATATGTATATGTATATTCAAGTAAACAAGTATAAAGTTATACAACGTAACATCAAGACGGAGGGAATGCCAATAACTAGGGGTGGGGTAGGGGGAGAATCAGAAGGCCCTTTACATGGCATCTTTTGAACTACAAGCTCGACCTTAACGCTGGGTTATTATTTCTCCATAGCCTCTCATCTTCTACTCACAAAACACGGTTATGGAGGTGGGTGTCACCCACATTTTATTGTTACAGACGCAGGGCGAGGGGAGACTGGTTCCCAGGGGTCGATGTGACTCAAAGATCAATGGCGAAGCGGGCCTGCCCCACGGCCCTGCCGGCCAGGCCCTGGAGGAGAAGCCCAGCCGGTCATTTCCCAGCCTCCCACAGCGTAGTTGCAGAGCCTCACCTCTGCTCTCTAGGTTCCAACCTCCGCCCTTCACACCCTACCCCCCCAGCCCATTTTTCCAGGCTCTGCCCTCGGGGTTCTGGCGCGGCTCTCTCTACCCTACAAGGTGAAAGGAACGCCTCAAGAACCAGGGGTCGAACCCTGGCACCTGCAGAGGCCTCCTTTCCTCCGCCTCTTACAGACCGAGCCACCCGCGGCCCTTCCATCCCGGGGGCACAGTCTCCAGCCCCTCCCCGAGGACCGTCTCTTGGGCAGGAGGCCGGGAGGGTGGGCCGCTCCGGTTACCCGATCCAGTGCGCGGCGGGCTGGTCTTCAAAATGGTCCCCTGGCGCCCACCCGCGGGGCAGCCCGAGACCTCCCCCAACGGCACCACACCCCTGCTGCCCGCCGCGCTCCACCCCTTCTGGGGCCCCAGCCGGGCCCAGAGCCCGGTCGAGGGGCAGGCAGGAGGCAGTGGGGAAGGGGAGGCCTTCGGGAGAGCGAAGTCAGGCTGGGTCTGATTCCTGGCCCGGGCTCCCAGACCAGCCTGGGAGGACGCCGGAGGCAGCGGGGCGGGGGTCGGAAGCGGAGGGGGGCGGGGAGCGGGGCGGACGGTCCCGGTCCGGGCGAAGGAAGCAGGGCAGCCCCAGGAGGAGGGGCCTGCACCGCAGTCAGCCGCGGCCCACGCCGAGCTCCAGACCCCTCCCATCCATGCAGCCCGGACCGCACGCAGACCCACCCCGCTCCCCAGTCCGCGCCCCCGCGGCCCGCCGACGCCCCGACTCCTCACGTCCTTCTCCGCGTCTCCGGCCCCCCATCCGGCCCCACCCCTCGCCTTTCCCCGGCGCCCGGGACAATGCGGCACCGGGACCCGCCCCGCGCCCACAGGGGCTCGCCACCGCCTCCCGGCTAGCGCATTACCTCACCCGGGCAGCCGGGGCGGGCGGCGCGGAGGCGGAGAGGGAGAGCCGCGGCTGGCTGGCGGCTGGCGTGTGAGCCGGGGGCGGGCCGCGGGCGCGCTGCCTCCGCCCCCCGCTTAAAAGGCTCCGCTCGGGGCTGGGCCGCCCTCAGCCGCAGCCTCGCGAGCCGCAGAGCGGGTGCATCGGCGGAGCTAGGGCCGGCTGGGAGACGAGGCGTCGCCGTCGCAAGCGAGCAGCATGCGGGAGATCGTGCACATCCAGGCTGGCCAGTGCGGCAACCAGATCGGAGCCAAGGTGAGGCGCGCGGCGCGCGGCCCGGGCTCCGGCGAACCCCGCCGGCCGCTCGGGGCCGGGCTCCGCGAACCCCGCCGGCCGCTCGGGGCCGGGCTCCGCGAACCCCGCCGGCCGCTCGGGGCCGGGCTCCGCGAACCCCGCCGGCCGCTCGGGGCTGGGCGTACCTTCGCGCCGGGGCCGGCCGGCTCAGCCCGTGCCCTCGCCCCCCGAGGCTGAGCCCGTGCCCCCGCCCCGAGGCTGAGCCCGAGCCCGTGCCCTCGCCCCCCGAGGCTGAGCCCGTGCCCCCGCCCCGAGGCTGAGCCCGAGCCCGTGCCCTCGCCCCCCGAGGCTGAGCCCGAGCCCGTGCCCTCGCCCCCCGAGGCT
>CM053773.1:114190640-114212970 GCA_028658325.1 Potorous gilbertii
CGGTGCCTGAGCTCACCCAGCAGATGTTTGATTCCAAAAACATGATGGCTGCCTGTGACCCCCGCCATGGCCGCTACCTGACTGTGGCTGCCATCTTCAGGGGCCGCATGTCCATGAAGGAGGTGGATGAGCAGATGCTCAACGTGCAGAACAAAAACAGCAGCTACTTTGTGGAGTGGATCCCCAACAACGTGAAGACGGCCGTGTGTGACATTCCACCCCGTGGCCTCAAGATGTCTGCCACCTTCATTGGCAACAGCACGGCCATCCAGGAGCTGTTCAAGCGCATCTCTGAGCAGTTCACGGCCATGTTCCGTCGTAAGGCTTTCTTGCACTGGTACACAGGGGAAGGGATGGATGAGATGGAGTTCACTGAGGCAGAGAGTAACATGAATGACCTGGTATCTGAATATCAGCAGTACCAAGATGCCACTGCTGATGAACAAGGGGAATTTGAAGAGGAAGAAGGCGAGGATGAGGCTTAGGGCCATCTGAATACATTATGCATCTTACATGGACTGTATACTATTGTGCTTACGCATGGTCTTTCTACTTGTATACTATATGGTGCTCAGTTCTGCCACTGTCAGAAGTTAATTGTTGATGTAATAATGTGGAACACTTTAAAATTATGGTAATATCTATGTGAAAATACCTATACTCATAAAAGGCATGTACCTAAAGCCTTGTCTTGACTGTTCTTTATCATTTTATAACTCACTTTCCCTTTATTCACACATTTAAAATAAATAAGCGGGACTCTTAGAATTTCTGGCTACCTTCAAGGTTAAGCTCCAATACCTCCTCTTAGAGAAGTCTTCTTGATTCCCCCCCATTGTTAATATCCTTCCCAGCCCCAAATTGCCTTGTACATATTTGGTACTTACTTACACTTCCCTGTGGACATGTCCTCTCCCCTACATCCTTTCCTCTTTCATCAACCTCCCAAGTCTACCTCATAAAACTACTACTTAAGTGCCGTATAGTACTATCAGCAGGCTCAGTCATGTCCTGCTCTGGCCAGGCCTGGAATGGGGCATGTTGTGTTCATCCTTCCTTGACAAAGACCATGCCATCAGATAAATGATGACATGACTTGTACTTGACTTTGTTTTGAGTGAGGGAGGGCTGTGCAGGTCACCAGTCTCACTTCTCCTCCAGAGCCATCTGAATCCAGTGACCTGATATTCCTTAAGATGACTGGAGATGTCCCAGGATGCACTGGGAGACCTTGGGCTCTTTAAGTCAAGGTCTCTGCAGGTACTCACTTAGGGTGAGGCAATGCCCATTCATTGAATAAGCCTGTTTAAGAGGTAGCCACGGCATTGCCCCTTTAATGAGGTCAAGGAAAAGAAAAACATCAGGCTGGGTGGGAAACAGTTACTACTGATAATCACTTTAAAGCTAGGAGGGTCCAGAAGAGTCCTTAGGGATACCCCATTGGCATCCCAGCTTCAGAGTGCAGTAGCTTTAAGATTTTGGAACAGGACATGACAGGAAAGGAGCCAGTAAAACCCAAGACAGTTAGGCATCTTTTAGCCATCCAAATTTACCTTCTTTTGCAGAGAAGGAAGGGGAGGGGGAGGCAGACAGGAGAGAAGGAGATGAGTTATCCAGCTAGCTGGGTCTAGTGGGGCATGTAACTTGCTGCTGGACCCTGTGAGTCAGAGTGGAGGTAGGAAGTGAATGCCGAGGTCATTAACACAGCTCCCAAGCCTGCTTTTACTAGGAGAAAGAAATCAAAATTCCAGTAGTGCCTGGATTTCCCAGGGAACATGAGGGACTCAGAAGAAAAGAAAGAGTGGGTTGAATTGTCAGATGGTTCCTCCCTGTAATTAGTGATGAGACTTAACTTAGACCTAACAAAATTGGGCTTGGGAGGGGAATCACAGGATCAAAGATTGCAAGCTGAAAGGGTTCTCAGACCATCAATCCAACCCCCACATTTTACAGATAAGGAAACAAGGCCCTGGGAGTCCTGTGCCTATGGCCTTACACAGGTAACTAGTATACTCACCTATAATCATAAAAGGGTATCTAAAGCCTTGCCTTTATACATTTTATCATCTTAAAACTTATTTTTTCTTTATTCACACTTTTAAAGGAAATCCTGGCAGCAGTAAAAGAGTATACCATGTAACAGCCTTCTCTGTGTCACAAAGATCAGGATTCCTTTTTTAAAACTGTGGGCCTATCGAAATTGACCTGGAGGAGCACACCATGCTAGACAGGGACAGAGAAAACTGCCTTCATCTCTAGTTACAGTTTGCCTTATTAATAAGCTGAATAAATGATTGTTAACTAACTAGTTGCAATTGTACCAAATTTCTTCTACTGATAAGTGGACAATATATTCCTTTCCTCTCTGAGGGCTCTTGTGAGTGTAAATAAAGCAACAGGAAAAGTGCTGTTTTTTTCAAAGAAAGGTATAGCAGAATTTCAAGATTTTGTTTAGTAGCAGATATGAAAAATAAATGGCCCAATCTACAACAGTTTATTTAGAATTAAAGGGATTTTACAGGAAGAAATACACAATTTATTAGTAAGAAATTTCATTAGTAAGATTTACTTTTTGGGGATGGGGTAGCTATTGCCACAAAATTAGAGTGCTCTCATAAACATGACTGATCCTGAAAATTCTTATTTTTTTATAAAATAAAGGCAATTTACAATATGATTTAAAGATAGATGTATGTAAAAACCATTAAGATTTTGGTCAACTTTTTTTTTTTACTGTAGGAAGTCTTCTACTAGTTTGTTGAATTCGTCTGCAAAACGCAGATGCAGGTTGTGCTTGCCTTCTGGCATCAGATGTAATCTAAAAGAAGAAAATAGTGAATATCAAAAAATAAACATTTACTTGGCAGTAAAAAATACATAAAACCAAGATCGCAGCATAACATATTCTTTGGAAAAACCAGGATTTGATTATTTTGATTGATATGAGTGTTCTTTCCCTCAGAGCAGACTGTAGTTTCTTAAGCCCTACTATGCCTTTTAATCTGAAATTCTTTTGCATTCTTAGTCTCTGTAAGTGCCCCATTAAAATCAATTGGACTAGTTGTTTTCTGGCATCTCTTACCATTCTAAAACTATTCGATCCTGTTTATAAACAGTATTTGGGATACCAATGCTGACCATAACAGGTTAGCCTACTGTTTCACTCTGTTGACTGGCCAGTCTCTGCTACATTCATGTCCTTAGAGGCAGCAGGGTATAATGGACATACAGTCAAGAACTGGGTTTGAATCTCAGCTCTGCCTACTAGTATGATGGCATAATAACTCATCGTTGAGCTTGGTGTCCTTGTCTACAAAATAAGGTTTTGCTAAATGAGTTCCAAAAACCCTTCTGTCTCTTGGTCGTATAACACAGAGAAAGGACAGCATACCACCTCTTACATGCAAGTCTTGGTTGGTCACATGTTACGACCTGCTCACACCCACCATACATCTTTTCACTGCACCTTGGGAAGTTTGTAATTTTAATTCTTTTGGCAACTATCAGAAAATGGCCAATGAGCTCATAAAATACTATATTCAAATCCATCGAGTAGAGGAGAAACTTATTGTACAATAATAAATAGCAGAGGTTCTTAATCATATATTTTCTTTAATGTCATGAACTCTACCAGACTTGTTAAGCCTATGGACTCACAAGAATAATGTTTTAAAACATAACGTATGTAGAATTACAAAGGAAACCAGTTATAATGCTATAGTCATCGATTTTTTTTTTTTTAAAAAAAGCTCACAAACCCCAGGCTGAGAAGCCTTGATGTATGGTGAAGAAAATATAATACATCCATTTATATTAGTTTTTTGGGGAATGTGGAATAACTTAAAATAACTAGAAATACGGTGTGTGTACAAGCTCTTGAAAGTATGCTTAAGTAAGATGGCTTCCCCCTAATATGAGTATTATGCAAAGTAAATGCTGTATTTGTTATGCATCATCAAGCAAAGGAATTTTTTTGGTCATAAAATTTATTGGAAGGGAAGAAATGATTAAAAGGGGAACTATGGTGATTCTCTAAGGCTAGATGAGAGTTTGTGCAGTTGATTCTTCAAATAAATAGATGTTTAAGGTCAGCTAATGAATGGCTTCTGCTGTTGAAGAATGGGAAAGCTAGAATCAGAACTTAGAAGCTTCTCGGCTCCTACTCAAAGGCTGAAAGTTCCAAGTCACGCTATCCTCCTTTGGTCAAAAAACACTTAGAATCTTAGAATGATAATCTCGGAGTTGGAAGGGACATAAGAGACCATTCTAGCCTCTCTGTCTCTCATCCTGAATCTCACCTTACCCATCCATCCTTAACCTTCACTTCTACATTCATTGCCCCTACTTGCTCACATTTCAGTATGTTCCTGGAAACTACTTTCTCTGATGTTGCCAGTAATCACTTAAATGTGAAGTCCTTTTCTAGGTTCTCAATCTGTTTTACCTCTCAGCAGTTTAGGACTCTGCTAACTCTCCCTCCTCTTAGATTAGCTTCTCTCTTATCCCTTGTTATCTATAAAATGAGGGGATGAGATTAAGTGGCCTGTGAGGTCCCTTCCAGCACTTAGAGCTATGATCCTATGTTCTATCATACTATTCTCTACCTGTTCTCTGCCTACTCTCAGACCACTTCTCATTCTCATCAGTCATGTCCTGCCCATTAACTTCTGGGTCACCCACAACTAGCTCTCCTGTGCTTTCTTCTCTTCCTCTAGACTCCCTCAGTGATCTCATCAACTCCCATGGGCTTGATTATCCTATTTATGCAGAAGACTTCCAACTACAGATCCAGCTTTGTTCTCTATTTAACTCTCATTGCTGGTTCCTATTGGACATTCACCTGGATATTTCACTGGCAGGTCAAACTAATCACGTCCAAAATGAAACTCCTATTTGCAAACCCATATTCTCCTCTATAACTTCTTTCCTATCACCCAGACTGACAACTTCAGAAATGTAGGTTAAAAAAAAATTACAATATATAACAAAACTCACTGAGAATTCCAAGCATGATTAATCAATTTATTAGGAGTTCAAAGGTCCCTAATCAACTGGGTCCAAGATCTTCCTCACTTTGGGTTCTAGCTACTTTTATACACTTGGGAGAGTACTAAAAAATACAAGGAGGTATTACAATTCACTGATTGGTCAAGTGCAGAAGTAGAGAAATCTTACGGTTGACTAAGGGAAATGTCCATCAATCATAACCACTTTGTCAGCAGTCTTTTCACAGGGCATGAGAGCTTCCAAGGTCATCAATTCCAGGTCATCTCAGCAGGGACTTTCCAAAGATCACAAGACCCTTTCAACAACATCTCAGGGCCTTTCAAAAGTCGTAAAACTTTAGTGTTTAACCAATTTAAGCTTCCTAGTGTCCAAGGAAGTTGTGGGTTTGAAGCAAAGGTCACAAGGGAGTGAATGTAGTGATTTATAGGGGTGAGGGGATATTGTACCAACAAATGAACCTTATTACAGCATGTTTGGGTTGCGGGGAAAGAGGTGTTCAGTAATTACATTCTTATTACATTTCTAACTAACAATATGAATCTAGCTGATAAATCAAATACAAGTAATATAATCATTAATACAAGGTAGATTAATTATTTACAATGGGGGCAGCTAGGTAGTATAGTAAATGGAGCACTGGCCCTGGAATCAGGAGTTCCCAAGTTCATATCCAGTCTTAGACACTTGAAACTTACTAGCTGTGTGACACTGGGCAAGTCACTTAAACCCCATTACCTCACCAAAAAAAAATATTCATAACGCTTATCCTAACAGCATTCACATACATAACTCAAACTCAATCTTATTCTGCTTAATTCACTAGTACTGTCACTGATCCCTTCAAATCACAATAAACTGAATGAATAGTGATTAATTTGAGTAGGGTATATCAAATTATATTTACAGAATAATTCTTGATGTTGTTAGTGCTCTCTCACTTCCCCCTCAATCCAGTAAGTTGCCAGGTCATCTGTTCTACCTCTGTAACATGTGCCTTTTTCTCTGTTTAGTTTATTCAGATCATCACCCCCTACCTGGTCTATCAGAACAGCTTATTTGGCCTCCCTGCATTCAGACTCTCCTCTCTCTAACCCACTCTCTACTCAGCAGCCAAATAACTTTCTAAGCCACAGGTTTGACCATTTCATTTCCTCACTGAAAAATCTCCAGAAGCAGCCTACTGCTTCAAGGAAAAACAAAACAAAACCTCTTACTTTGTCATTTAAAGCCTCTCACAGTCTGGCTCCCACCTACTTTCCAGACTGAATTCATATCACTCCTCCTCATACACTCAAACAAACTGGCCTACTCACAGTTTCCAAAATTTGACCTGAGATTTCCCATCTTTGTGTCTTTGTAGAGGCTGCCTCTTACCTCACTCCAGTATGCTTGGAATTTACACCCTCAATTCCACTTCTAAAAGTCTCTAGTTCCCCTTCCCCACCCCACCAAAAAAACAAACAAACCAGCCTATTCTTTTTCCCTTCCCCTTGGATATCCCACTCACATGCTTTTTTTTTCATTTTTAAATGTTTACCTTGGGTTCTGGTCTTTTCTCCCCACCTTGCACTTCTGCCTTTCAATTATTAGCATTCTCTGCTTCCAAAAATGACTATATTTACCTGAGTACAAATTATATTTCATACACCACCCTAGTCCAGGGGTGGGGAACCTGACCACATGTGACCCTCTACGTTCTCAAGCGTGGCCCTCTGACTACATCCAAGCTTCACAGAACAAATCCCCAAACTTCACAAAATGAATCCCCTTAATAAAAGCATTTGAGAAAAAGACTGAGAATTGGCAAATACTTCTCAAAGAAGGAGGGACATAGGCTGATATATGAAAGAAATTTGGGAAGTCAGGAGGCAGAAATGAGAAGAACTTGGAAGGCACAAGGGAGAGTCAGCAAAAATATTGTCAGGTGATGGAGCTCCCTGCGTCAGTAACAGCAGAGAGACCAGTGTCACTGAAACAGAATATAGAGAGGGAAGTAAGGTGTGAGAAGGCTGGAAAGGGAAGAGGGGCTCAAGTTATAAAGAGCTTTCAAAGTCAAACAGAAGATTTTGTATTTAATTCTAGAGGTGATGGGAATGGACTGAATGAGGCAGGGAAGTGATATGGTCCTTTAGAAAGATATATTTGGTAGGTAAGTGGAGAATGGAGAGTGGATTCGAGTGGGTAGGGAGCTCCCTACACATGGTAGGGAGCAATAGTCCAGGTAAGGCAGTGTGATGTGAGGTGACGAGGACCTACAGTAGGCTGATGGCACTGTCAGAGGACACAAGGGTTCTTATATGAGATACGTTATAACGAAAGAATACAACCATGAGCTATATATGGAGGGTGAATGAGAAGTAGAGGGTAACACTGAGACAGCAAGCCTGGCTGGGTGGGAGGATGATAGTTCCCTCAATAATAGCAGGGAATTAAGAAAGAGAAGAGAGTTTAGGGGGGAAAGATAATGAATTTCGTTTTGGATATACTGAATTTAATATATCTATAGACACCTAGTTCAAGATATTTAAAAGGCAGAGATTCGAGACTTGAGATTCAAAGAGATGTTGGGGTTGGACAAATAGATCTGAGAGCCATCTGTATAGAAATGATAATTGAATTTATGGGGAACTGATGAGATCACCAAATAAAATAGGATGGAGGCAGAAAAGGAGTCAAGACAGAGCCTAAGAGGTGGTTAATGAGGGCGACATGGACTGAGATCCACCAAAAGAGAGTGAGCAGTAGTGAAGAGGGAACAGCGTCATGAAAACAGAGCAGGGTGGGCAACGATGTCAAGGGCTGAGGAGAGGTCAAGAAGGATGAGGACTGAGAAAAGGCCATCAGATTTGGCAAGTAAGGGATGCTGCACAAATAATACATGGGAGGCACCAGAGTTTTTGGACTCCAGCCTCTAACAGGTTCACTCTTGATCTGGTCAGACAGGAAGGGCAGGGAGACAGCTTCGGAAGGCTTAATAATCTTACTTTAGTCTATTCTTCTCAAGAGGGGTTGCTGCCAATGACAGCACCAACTCCTACAGCTTCCTGTAATCACCCTTCTTTCAGGGGATAGTGAGAATATAGTAGGAGTTACAACTCCTACAGAATCCTCTAAGCCTCAAAGGGGACCAGCTGAGGCAAACACAGATGCCCTCCAACCCTTGATGGGGGCCAGTCAAGGCAGACACAGCGTTATACTGTCATGTTCCCCTACGGGTTCCCTGCTCACTGACCAGTGCCCACTTACTTTATAGGGAAACAGATAAAAAAGGCACATTGCCAGCAATAAATAGCCCCCCAGGTTAACTTTAGCAATATTGTCATTCAGTGCAAGCGTAGTAAGAAGCCACTCCATATTATGTCACTCCATATATCTCACCGCGCAAGCGTGGAAACTGTTTTGAACCATGATCTGAGAATTATTATCTAGCACTTGGAAACTAGAAATTGCTATGGCCATGGATCCTGAGAAACTAAACTAAAAAGGATAACAAAATCCTCTTTACTTACAAGAGATCATCAGTAACTTTGCGGAGAGCAATTTCAGTTGAAAAATGAAGTCAGAAGTCACTCTGTAGAGAGTTAAGGGAGTGAGAAGGCAGACAATGAAGACACATATTGCAGACAGACTTCTCAAGGAGTTTAGTCACAAAAGGGAAGAGAAATATAGGTCAGTTATTATCAGGGATAGGAACAGCTAGGTAGCCCAGTGAATAAAGCACCAACCCTGGAGTCAGGAGGACCTGAGTTCAAATTCAAATACCTGACAATTAGTACCTGTGTGAACTTGGGCAACTCACTTAACTCCTATGGCCTCACCTTTCCTTGCAAAAAAAAAAATATTATCAGGGATTGACAGATCAAGTAAAGGTTTTTTGGGGAGATATGAAAATCTTCATAAGCATAAGTGAAGCAGCCAATAGGGAGGGAGCAAATGGAGATTATTAATAAAGGTAATGGGGGGCAATCTGCTAGAGAAAATGAGATGGAATGGGATCACTTGTGCTTGTGGAAAGGTTTGCCTTGGCAGGGAGAAAGTATACCTCTTATTGGGAAACAAGGGTGAAGGAGGAAATAGTGGCAGAGCACATCTGATTGATTTGAGAAGAGGAATAGGGAGAAAAGGGAGCCAAGATGGAAAAGGTGAAGATTATAGCCAGTACGGGGGTCATGGTCTACATAAGAACTGAGGGGTGAGGGAGGTCAGGGTGACGATGAAGAACGAGGTTTAGTGTCACAAGGCAGGGGAAAGGTAAAATAGCAACAGACTGTGATTGTCATAGACAAAGCAACTGCAAAGACAAAGCAAAGCAAAGAGTTCATGAACATGGATGTGGAACACTGGCAGGTGATAATAAGCTCGAAGGGATGATATCTCTGGGTGTCACAGAGGAACAGGTCATAAGAAATGAGTACTGAAGAGCTGGGAGCTAAGGGAATTTGAGGGAGTATCAATATGTGTATTGAAGTCCCCTCCTCAGAGGGCAGGAACTGGGGAGGATAAGATTGTGGGCCAGGCACTGAACTTACTAAGGAAGGAAGGAGACAGTCCTGGAGGTCTGTAGACAACAGCTACCGGAATCTTGATTGGATTGTAATTATGTATTGGATGAACCTCAGGAAGGAAAGTTACTGAGTGAAGGAGGTAAAGGTGGAATTTAGGCATGGCAATGGGGAGCAAGAAGGAATCCAACACCCCTACCATAACAAATAAGTCTGGGTGAATGAAAGTTCAATTCGTGCTAGAAAGAGTAGCCAGGGAGGCTGCTAACAGGAGGGAGTCAGACCTGGTTGAGTTCAAGCAGAGAACAAGAAAGGAAAGGGTTCTTAGATGAATTCTAGTTTCCAGTAATGGGGCAGCTAGGTGGTGCAGTAGATAGAGTGCCAGGCTTGAAATCAGGAAGACTCATCCTCCTGAGATCTGGCATCAGATCCTTACTAGATATGTGACCCTGGGCAAGTCACTTTTAACCCTGTTTGCCTCATTTTCTTCCTCTGTAAAATAAGCTGGAGAAGGAAATGGCAAACCACCACAGTATCTTTGCCAAGAAAACCCAAATGGGGTCACTAAGACTTAGGCACAATTAAACAACAAATTTTCTAGTAATATGGAAACTACTTGGGTTCAAAGGAAGATTCTAGGGAACTCTGGGTCTGGTGTGAAATTATCAGGTGATAATAGAGAGACTCTGTAAGAGGCAAATGAAGAAAAGAAAAATTAAATCCATATGCAGAGAGTTCTTTCTCCTTCTCTGTCCCTCATTTCACATCATTCAGATGCCTGTTTTCTGCCACTGGTTTCTCCTTCACCCTTATTTCACACGAAAAGGTAACTTTCTTCTATGCCAAGGTAGAGGGGCCTCAGAAGGAGCTCCATGCAGGAGTAGGAACACCAAATTTGGAGCCAAAGAAACCTTCCAGCTCTGCTCTTAGAACTTACTAACTGGGGGCCATTAGCCAAGTCGCCCCACCTCCATGGGTCTGAGCCCGCTTATCTGTACAATGAGTGGGCTGGATTAGAGGATGACTCAGGTCTCTTTCAGCTCTATCTAGATCTATGATCCTATCACTTCTTTTCTCTTTGTATGCCAGTGTCTAGAGTATTGAGACTTCTTGTTTGTTGAACTGTTATGAATCCAATCCAATCCCATACCTCAGCAGAAATTCCCTCTACAATGTTTTTCTACAAAGTGACCTCCCAATGACAGAGAACTCACTGCACCTCCTGAACCAGCCAGGCTACTCCAGTACTGGACAGCTGTTCATGGTTATAGAGTTTTCCCTAATATTAAGCTGTAATCGGTCTCTTTGCAACTTCAGCTCACTATTGTCATTTCTGCCTTCTGGAACCAGGCAAAACAGGTCTTGGAGAAACTTAAATCTGCCTAAGATTGCTATGGAGAATTGCAAAGGACTCCCCTGCAGGATTCTATGTCTAAGCCTACAAACTGCTGCAGCCTTAAGCAATCCGTTGTTGAGCAAGTAGCTTCTGCAGCTGTCATAACACATTTTTTTTGTTCATAAGCTTCACTGCACTGTTAAGATATTTACTTTCAATAGGATTTTGAGTAGGAAGTCAAGTGCAGTCTGAATGAATTATTTTCTTTAATAAAAGCAGAATTTGGTGAGTTCAAGGTTACATTTACTAAGCATTGCTTTAAAAAAGCGAATGCATAGTAGACTCCCAAACAAACGGGAGCTTGAGATGTAAGTTATAATAACTGGAAGTCAGTCAGTTGGTTTATATTGGAAACTGGACATCAGAGAGAATGTATGGAGGCCAAAAGTCATTTTGTTATACCCACTTACCTTACCCTTCTAGTCCTGGAGGTAGATCTGTTCCACCTTAACCTTATGGTAGAGATCTGGGAAAACATGTAGTTGTTCAGTCATTTCAGACTCTTTATGATCTCATTTGGGGTTTTCCTGGAAAAGATCCTGGAGTAGTTCACCATTTTCTTCTCCAGTTCTTGTTACAGATGAGGAAACAGGTAAACAGGGTGAAGTGTCTTGCCCAGGGACATATGGCTAATGTCTGAGGTCACATTTGAACTCAGGAAGATGAGTCTTCCTAACTCCAGGCCTGGCACTTTATCCACTGCACCACTTAGTCGCCCTCAAGGAAAACCAGGGCAGGACTTTTTGGTGGGGTGGGAGATCTACTTTACTCTCAGCCAGGCCAAGGTCATTCCCCAGTCCACAGAATCTAAAACGCATGACCTTCTCTGGAATGGTGCACAATCCCAGACCTAGCTGAATCTTCAATTTTGGTATGGGTCTTCATCCAGCAGTTCTTAAAGTTTTACCTGGTAGATCGTCAAGCCTACTACAGATATTGCTCCCCACTTGCTTGCTCCTCACTCTTTCCACTGTTTGCTAGGATTTCCTAGCAAAGAAGGAAGCAAAACCAGGACAGTTTTCCCTCTTCTGTTCTGCTTGAGTACATTTTATTATTTACTTATTCCACACCTTTCTCTGGCAAGGATCTCTTTGGGGAAGAAATGGTGGGTAGTTCCTTGTCTTAAAAAGGATGAGAAGCATTCCTTGAAGGCAAGTGGTTCTCAAAGTGTGATCTGGGGACCTGCGGGGAGGAAGGGTCCCTAGTTTCCTTTAGGGAGTCTTTAAAAATAATTCTGTTTTCATTTCAAATGCAGTAAATAGTATTAGATACAAACCATATAAACAAAAGTTTTTTGGGGGGCCTCAACAAATTTTAAGAGTATAAAAGGTCTTGAGATTTAAAAAAAATAACCACATTCTAAGGCATAATTAAGAGTATAGCTGATCTCTGGAATGAAAGGATAAGCATATGATCAGAATTACCTTTCTTAATTCTTTTTCATTCACTAACCAAAGGCCCTTATTGTCCTACCATCATGTTCCGATACAAGACTGAATGACTTTCAAGTATCCTGTTATTTTGTATTCCTTTGAAGGCATAAAGAAAGAGAGCTGTAATTACATAGTTGTTAAAAGATGAGTAAACTCCATCTGGGAATTATGTTCATATTATTATGCTAAAGGCATCTAACTAGACTTCATAGCTGCTCAGAGGTGGTGATAATGAAACAATGGAACGAGGAAAGGAGGGATTTGGGATCAAGAGAGTCCTAGATTCAAATCTCACCCAGCTGTGTGACACAGCTGTAAAACAGTTGACTTCTCTGCACCCCAGTTTTCTCAAATGTAAAGCAGGGATAACAATACTTGCCTTCTCTACCTCACAAGGCTGTTGGGAAGGTTAAGTAAGACAATATACATGAAGCACTCTGCCAGCCTTAGAGTCCTATGTAAATGCAATTCATTGACATGTGTGCCAATGACTACTACCGTGTAAAGAATCAAACATTAAAAATACCAGAACTAAAACTCATGCAATCATCAATCTTGTCCCCAGAGAACTGAAGGTGAACCATACTGCTTTCCTCTTTATAAAGAAGTGTTAAACTATAGGCATGGAATGAGATGTACAATATCAGATATCATCAACATATTGCTTTCCTTTGCTTAACTGTACCTTGTAATGAGGGAGGGTTCTACTGGAAGGCAATTATCAGGAAACAGCCATAATGTTAAGAAGCATCATTGAGTCATCTTAGATATGTCATTACACTAGCATACAATAATTTATTCAGCCATTCTCCAATCATAAGATCCATACATTATTTCCATTCTTTTAATAAATTCATCTGACAGTTGTGTAAATCATTTGATTACTTGTTTTGCTGACTGTTAAAAGAGCCTTATGGTTCTTTCATAACAGAGCTTAAGTGCTCAATTATGTCCAACCTTTCCATCTTTGCTCCTCCATCCCATTCAGTAGTAACCCAAAACTAGAGATGTGACTGATTGGTATATTAAGCTGAAAACTGCCATTCTACAACTTCCACCCACTGCTTCGCATTCCATGCCTTAGGACCAAGTTTAGTCTTTCTTCTAATCTTTCTTTAATAGCCCTTCAACTACTTGAAGACAGCTATTATGTTCCCCCAATTCTTAAAACTGATGCTTTCCACCTCACCTTCACTAAATCTTGTATTCTTCTATTTCCTGTTTCTAGAGGAGACAATCCAGGACTACGCACCCAGGACTCCAGAAGTCCCGACTTTGACCCTTTACACCATGACTGAAGGGAATCCTCAAGGATATGTACAGCAAATACAGTTTCTGGATACTCACAAAAGCAATTTCTCACCACCAAAGTCCTTGGCACTGTCAAAAAAGGATATGGTTTTTATTGATGGAAAGAAGATGCAGTACCATTTGCCTTGTGCCAGTGCACTCTAGGAATCACTGGGCCTTTCTACCTCAGTTGCATATGAAATATGCTTTATGGGTTGTCTCTTCCTATGAAAACGTGAGCTCCTTAAGTGTAGAGGCTCTCTTGCTTTTCTGTTCATACCACTAGAGCTTAGCCCAGTGTTTTATACGTGGAAAGCGCATAGTAAGGCTTTTTCATTCCTTCAACTATTCATTCAATTGAGTTTTAAACGACATGTTCTGTCATGCTCTAGATCATCCTGGTTGCCCTCCTCGGGACACTCCAGATTATATTAACCTACTCCTTAAAATATGACACTTGAATCTGAATGCAATTCAATTCAAAAAACATTTATGAAACACTATCTACAAGGTACCATGCTAAGCTGAGGAAACAAAAAGAAATAGAATAAAGCTAGCACTTGCATAAAGCTTTGAGGTTTACAAAGCATTTCATATATATATATATATATATATATATATATATAGCACCTCTTTTGATCCTCACAACAACCTTGCAAGCTAGGTACTATTATCATTCCCATTTTATAGATGTGGAGACTAAGACTGAGAGAGGTTAAGGGACTTGCCCAAGGTCACTCAGCTAAGACAATATCTGAGGCAGAATTTGAACTTAAATCTTCTGACTCCAGGTTTGCCATTGCATATACTCTACAACTAAGCTGTCATGCAGTATTTCAATGTAGTCTCCCTTCCTTTCTTGGGGCAGCTAGGTGGTGCAGTGGATAGAGCACCAGTGCAGGAGTCAGGAGGACCTGAGTTCAAATCTCACCTCAGACACTTGACACTCACCAGCTGTGTGACCTTGGGCAAGTCACTTAACCCCAATGGCCTCATCCTGCGTCATCTCCAGTCATCCTGATGAATATCTGGTCACTGGATTCAGATGACTCTGGAGGAGAAGTGAGGCTGGTGACCTGCACAAAGTCCCTCACTCAAAACAAAGTCAAGTGCAAGTGATGTCATTATTTCTCTGATGGCCTGGTCTTCTTTGGCAATGAAGGACAAACACACACACTTGTTTTCTATTCCCACTGCTGCCTCTGAGTTCAATCAATCATTATCTCTCACCAGGAGATAACCTATTAACTGGTCTTACCTCTAGTCTCTCTCCTTTCTAATCTTTCCTACATATCATACCAAAACCTAGATGGACCTTCCTAATGTATCCCTATCAGAAACATTCCTTTGCTCCAAAGGCTTAAGGGCTCTCTGTCACTTCATGCATAGAATAAATCCTGGCATAGAGAGCCTTCAGTTAGTCAGTTAACAAACATTTATTAAGTGTTAATCTCTCTAGTGGGAGAGATAATAAGCAAACACATACATACAAACAAGCTGTATACAGGAAAAGTAGGAAATAATTAATAGAGAGAAGGCACTACAATTTAGAAGGACTAGGAAAGTCTTCCTGTAGGAGGTCAGATTTCAGTTGGAACTCTGAAGGAAGCCAGGGAAGAAGCCAGGAGGTAGAGACAAGGAAGGAGAGTATTCTAAGGATGGGGGACAGCCAGTGAAAATAGTCAGACCAAGATGGCATTTTGTTCATCAAATAGCATGGAGGCCAGTGTCACTGGATAGAATACGTGGTGGGATGGAAGGTCTAAGAAAACTAGAAAGGTAGAAGGGGTGGCGGGGCTATAAGGACTCTGAACTCCAAATAAAGGATTTCCACAGTTGGATTCTAGTCTACCATATCAGACTGATACCATTACTCTTCACATAACAGCAATGAGAGCTAGCAATTATATATAGGACTTTCAGGTTTACAAAGATGCTTTAGAGTGATCTCATCTAATCCTCACAACCCTGGGAAGTACATGCTATTATTTACCCTTTAACAGTTAAGGAAACTGAAGCAAACAGAAGTGAAGTGATGCTCAGGGTCTCCCAGCTTGTAGTCTGAGGCTGGGTTGCCATCAGGTCTTCCTGACTCCAGGCTCAGCCCTCCATCTACTGTGCCACCCTCTTGTAAGCCTTCTTTGATTTCCTAGCTGAAAATAATGCCCTCTTTTCAACTCTCACATCACTTACACTCAACTTTTTACTTAATTTATGTGTGTTTGATTTCCCGCACTAAATTGTAAGTTCTTTGAAGGCAGAAACTTTGTCTTATTCATCTTTATCTCCCCCTCAACACCTGTTATTTTGTTCCTGTTCTGTCCTGTCCAACTCTTTATGACCCCATTTGGGGTTTTCTTGACAATACCATTTCCTTCTCCGGCTCATTTTATAGATGAGGAAACTGAGGCAAACAGGGTTAAATGACTTACCCAAGGTCACATAGCTAATAAGTGTCTGAGGTTGGATTTGAACTCAGGAAGAAAAGTCCAACTTCATGGCCAGTGCATTATCCACTGTGCCACCTAGCTGCCTATGTCTCTCGCTGGCACAAAATCTCTAGCATGACATTTTATAAAGGAAACATTCTTTGAATGAATAGCAAAAGATTGTTTTAAATGAACTTACTGAGGAAAGTTATCAATATTCCTTACTTTTACTCACTGACAGTAACCATTTCTAGAATGTTAGTCTAGGAGGTAAGCAAGTAGGTCATCTTACCAATTAAGTCCAAGATAAACTTTGCCTATCATCTTCACATAAGATGTTCACTAAAAATTCAAGCTATGCACAATGAAATAATTACTATTGAAAGTAACTAGAGTAATTATCACTACTTACAAACTACCATGACTTTTCAGGTTTTTATCTTAAAATGGGAACAATTTCTGCCAAATATCAAGCTTACATTAGATCAGGAGAGGAGATGGATTTTTTTTTTTTAAGCAAATGGCTCAAATTCTTAAGGACTTTGTTTGTTTCTGTTTCATGTCTACCTTATAACATGACCATAAGTGGAATTTTGAGTGAACTGTTTTACTTCAGTCATAGAAGCAAACAGTTGACTATAGACAGCTAAAAATAGTACTGGGAAGGGAGGGTGTGGTGGTAGTGGGGAGTGGTAGTGAGTGTTCCTAGGGGCAGCTGGAGTGGGATCACCCATCACACACTGTCTTAAGGATGATATGGAATCACAGAGGTGGGGGAAGCCATACTTCTTCAGTGTCTCTGCTTCTACCAGCATGCTGACCCCTATTAGTCTTCAGAGTCAAAGACTAACAGGTGGTTTAATGGAAAATGTGCACTATCTGGTCCTGGGTTGGTAAGCTACTCCAGTCAGATCAGTCCTCTCTGGGTTAGGGTACAGTGGGTTTTCACCAACTTGCTTCAGCTTCTACCAACTAGCTGGAAGTCACTCAGAGAATTCTTAGGATGCCACGGGAAGTGGCTCTTCTCCAGATTCTAGAATTTATAGGACAGAATCCAGACCATGTCCTCAAGAGGCTCAGCTCACTTTTACTCTGGCCCCAAAGCACATAGACTTAACCTATGCCATAATCACTTCCCACAAGTACCTGTAGGATCTCTGATGAACACTGTCTACCATCTTCCAGTTCTTGTATACCTGAATTAAGGAGAGAAGTGAACCAGCTCCTGTCTGAGGATCAAGAGTTGTAACTCTGTGATGTGAACTCATTCACTTGTACCAAGCTCTGAGACACTATCTCTACTCTCCCTCTGAGCACTCTGTTCCTTCAGATTCAGCTTTAATCCTGGATGCTGACTCCTGCCCTTGATACCTGACATTCTTCTCATGTCTAGCTTTATATTATCTGCACCCATCTGGAGTTCTGGACTCCTACTTTGTCTGGCATATTTGGGTGCCACACCTTGACCTGTTTTTGGTTTTAGTCGTTGGACCCTGACTCCAGCCCATCTATCAGGACTCATCTTGCTTTTACTGTTCTCTCTACTATGTCTGGAAGATACACACTGAACTCAGATTAACTGTTTGTGTTCAAGGTTCCTGCTTTCTTTACTATCTGGCCTCCCATTTCTCAACTCTTTCTGATAAATTATAGTATCTACTATGACATACTGACTAAACCTGGTTCCCTCAGACTTTCAGGGGCAGGGAAGGGAGGGGAGAAGAAGTGAGAGAGTTCATTTAGTTCAGTCAGTATTCGATCAAGAATTTTGCTTCTCATAGATCCGAATCCACACCTTTCACAACTGCTCTCTTATATTAGTACAGCCATCACTCCAATTCAGGTCTTCATCATCTAAGAAGTATTAAAAGTATGGGCCTGCAACACTCCCGAGGTATGGCCTGAAGCAGATTAAAATATCTAAAGTATTTAACACTGACATATTAATAATATAGTGTATATATATATATATCTGTGGCCACATATTGACTTAGAAAACCATAAATGTTCATATATATATATATGTATGTGTGTACTTCATAGTTTATGGTTTTCTAAGTCAATATAACTACAATTTAGTGACTCACTTCTATTTGAATTTGATACTGGACTAGACTATTGCTATAACCATTTAATTGAGCTCCTTTCATCCGGTCTCTTACCTAGCCAATCCATCCTACACACAGCAGTCAAATTGATAGTTCCAAAGTACAGCACCACACCTGTGGTGCTCACCTGATCAAGAAATGTTAGTGGCTCTCTCATGCCTCTGAGACAAATACAACCTCCTCTATTTGGCATTTGAAGTCCTTCACTGTCTGGCTTCAGCCCATTTTTCCAGACTGATAAGGCACGACTATGTTCTAGCCAAACTGGCCGGTTTGCTGTTACCCTTATATAACTTTCCATCTCTTCCTCTGTTCCTCTGTATCGGTTGTCTCTCCTGTCTGGAATGTTCTCTTCTTATCTCTGTCTATTTGCCTTTGAAGATAGGCACCACCTCCAACAGGAAGCCCTTCCTGATCCATTGAGTTAAGAGTACCTTCCCATCCTCCCCATCCTTCACACCTACTGAAATTACTTTGTACTCACTCTATATATTGTTATACGATTATCTTCGGACATTTCATCTGACAATGGAATGTATCGCTTGTGTCCTTGTATCCCTAGCATTCTTACAGGGCCTGGCGCATAGAATGCACTCAATAAATACCAGCTAAATGAAACTGAAGTGGTGATCCAGGGAATTGAAGGTTCATTTGAGCTGGATTTCTCAGATTTCCAAGGTGTATTCCTGAGAACCTGCTTTAGATGCTTGCTCTGCTGTGGATCTTGTCTGTACATAGTTATTTTCCTTTTCTCTTTCTCATCAGACTACGATCACCCTTTTTCATTCTTTTCTTTGTATCTCCAGTACTCAGTACAGTGCATGACACACAACAGGTGCTTTAAACAAACAAACAAAAAGCTTGTCGGCTAACTTGAAGAGCTCCTCCTTCCCTCCCTATTTAAGCCATTCTACTTTCCCATAGCTCTAATTATCTTTCCCTACTTTGAGCTGAAATCTGCCTCAGTAACTTCCAGCCATTGCTTCTTATTCAAATAACTTAGCATCATGGAATCATAGAACTTGGGAGTTGGAAGTGATCTCAGTGGCCACCGACTCCAGCCCATTGAGAAAGAAGTTTCTCTGTGACATACCAAAAAGAGACTGACTAGGCTTGACTTGAACATTTTTATTTGGGAACCCATGGCAGCCCATCTCACTTCTGGGTACTGCTGTTTAGGAAGGTTTTCTTTACATCAAGCTGACATCTGGCTCTTTGTAACTTTCAGCTGTTCCCAATTTTGTCTTCTCAGGGCAAATTAGAGCAAGTTTAATAATCCCTTTTCCTTAAGAAAGCCTTTCTCATACTTGAAGATAACTAGCATGTTCTTTCCAAGTCTTTTCTTTTTCCAGGCTAAATAACTTAGGCTCTTCTGAATCTTTATTACAAATACAATTTCAAGAGGAATAAAATTGTTCGCTGTAGAAATCATAAATATTCAATGAAATAACCTTTTTTATACCTGAAATTCCCCCTCTGTAGGGAGAGAGGAAGTTATGAGAAATGTCCTAGACCTGCACAGGGATTTGGAATTATATGACACATTCAAAGCCAGGATATATAACAGAGCTTTGGGGATGAGGATAGAACCTGAAAAGAGCCCACGAAAAGAGGGGAAAATACCAGTAAGGGAGGGAAGAAGGCCTGACAGTGGTGATAGTATCAACACTGGAGCAAATAAAAGCAGCTGAAAACAGCAGTTTCCTATTTTCAAATCCAGAAGGAGAAGTTAAAGCTAACAGGGCCACTGGCTTGGGTGGCTGGAGCTCTGGCTAAAAAAAACCAAACTGCTTGTTGGGAGCAAAAGGGAGGATGAGATGTGGAGCACCTATGTCCCTGTTGCTCCCCACCCACCCCCTCCTCCCCACCTTTTTTCCAGTTGGTGAACGGATCTGTGATAATTTGTTTAATTTGTCAAAGACTGAATTTTACAGATTTAATCTTACTTCTCATAAGCATCTATGACAGACCTAGGCATGTATATTTCTTATATTGACTAGTTTCCAGCATGAGACAAGTCCCAGAAGCAATATAACAGAAGTCAGCTTTTCCTAGCCCAGGGATCTCCCAGCCTATAGTTAGAAAATGTCTCCGTCTCAGTCTCAGTATAATTCAAAAGGAAGAACAGAAACCAAATTGTTGTGTTGACTTGTCTGACTCTTCATAACCCCAAAGTTTTCTTAGTAAAGATACTGAAGTGGTTTGTTATTTCCTTCTCGAGTTCATTTGACAGATAAGGAACTGAAGCAAATAGCGTTAAGTGACTTACCCAGGGTCACACAGCTAGGAAATTGGATTTGAACTCATGAAGATGAGTCTTCCTGATTCCAAGCCCATGCTCTATCCTCCTAGCTGCCCATAGAAAACTAGGCCTTTAGTTTATTCTGTCCCACCAGACTGAGAAGGTAACCTTTGGTTCTGCCACGTAACTAAGGTACACAGCTCACACTGACTATAGAAATAGAGATACAAGAATAGTTAGACTTGATATAGTAGTCGAATTTAAGCCTAATTCTAAATCCGAATGGAAACAAAATTATGCTGTCAGGTTATGCCAGCTGGCTGTTAGTCTAGTCAAAGTCTAAAAACCTGAAAGCAGATAGGGTAAAAGATTTAGTTTCCCATACATCTTCTCTTCTTTAAGACATTATTATTTCTTTTATCTGATCCGTGTTATG
This sequence comes from Potorous gilbertii, assembly GCA_028658325.1. Taxonomy (NCBI): domain Eukaryota; kingdom Metazoa; phylum Chordata; class Mammalia; order Diprotodontia; family Potoroidae; genus Potorous; species Potorous gilbertii. The sequence continues at coordinate 114,211,484 of CM053773.1, forward strand.
ACAAGATCTTGAAATCCTACATCATCCTGGTGCTGCCCTCTGGATGCTCTCCAGTCTATGGAAAGACTAAAATATAGCTCTCAGTACTGAACCCAATACCCTAGCCTTGATCATCTGATAGCTGAGTTGTGTCTTACTCTTGGTGACCCCATTTGAGGTTTTCTTGGCAAACATACTGGAATGGTCTGCCATTTCTTTGTCTAGCTCAATTTACAGATGAGGAAACTGAGGCAAAAAGGGTCAAGTGACTTGGCACAGGTCACACAGCTAGCAAGTGTCTGGGGTCAGATTTGAACTCAGAGAGACAAGTTTTCCTGACTTCAGATCTGGCACTAGATCCACTGCACCATCTACCTGCCTCATCTAATAATAGATATAGTAAAGATTATTCGAGGGGTGGAGCCAAGATGGCGGAGTAGAAAGACTCACATATGCTAGCTCCGAAACCACAGCCCATGGATTTCCTCTAAAAAGAACTCCCAAAAAATTCTGGAACAGTGGAAGCCATGCAGCAACACAGTGAAGGAGATTTCCATTCCAGAGAGCCCTGAAAAACTGATTCCAAAGGTCCGTCGCACACCAAGCAGGAACGGAGCCCAGCCCTGCCCTGGCTGTGCAGCACTGAGAGGAGCGAGCAGATCTGAGCAGGCTTCAGGGATGGAATCTCCAGCAGCCACGAAGGTCCCTCCACCCACAGATGCACAGGTCAGTGAGAGAGACATCTGGACGGGCTGAGAGGGGAACGGGGTGTCTCCATGACTCAGGCCCCCTCAGGAGGCAGTGGCAGAGGCAGCAGGTGGCCAGAGGCTCCCTGAGCAGGCAGGAGCTCAGGAGCAGCTCCATTACAGAAGGTCTCTGCATAAACTCCCTGAGGGAAGTGAGCCTAGGAGGTGGCCCTGCCCCACCTGAGAACCTGATTTAATCTTACCCTGAATAGCAGCCAGGCCAGCTGCCGAAAGCCCTGAGGCTGAGGAGCAGCATTTGAATCTCAGACCCCAAGCACTAGCTGGGTGGACCTAGGCCAGGGGTGGAGAGGACTCTCAGAAGTCAAGTAACTGGTTGGGAAAATGTCCAGAACAGGGAAAGAAAATAAGACCATAGAAGGTTATTTTCTCGGTGAACAAATGATTCCAACCTTCCTCTCTGATGAGGAAGAAAACTGCTTACCTTGACAAGAGTCAGGGCCTCTGTATCCCAAACATCTGAAATAGATATCCAATGGGCTCAGGCCATGGAAGAGCTCAAAAAGGATTTTGAAAATCAAGTTAGACAGGTGGAGGAAAAACTGGGAAGAGAAATGAGAGAGATGCAAGAAAAGCATGAAAAACGGGTCAATACCTTAATAAAGGAGACTCAAAAAAATGCTGAAGAAAATAACACCTTGAAAAATAGGCTAACTCAATTGGCAAAAGAGGTTCAAAAAGCCAATGAGGAGAAGAATGCTTTCAAAAGCAGAATTAGTCAAGTGGAAAAAGAGGTGCAAAAGC
>CM053773.1:114213470-114300191 GCA_028658325.1 Potorous gilbertii
TGATAGGGGAAATTAGAATGCTCAGTGTACTGGGGTGGGGGGAAGGGACAAATGGGGAGAAAATTTTGGAACCCAAAATTTTGTGAAAATGAATGTAAAAAGTTAAATAAATAAATTTATATTAAAAAAATAAATAAAGATTATTCATCTTCCTTGTTCTGGAAACCATTCCTCTCTTAATGCAGCATAAGATTTCATTTTTTTTTCTTTTTTGGATACCAAATGGTCCTGTTGATACATATTGAACTTGGAGCCCACTAAAACCCCAGATATTTTCAACACAAACTATTCTTGTCACATCTCCTCTATCTTGTATTTGTGAAACTGTCTTTTGAACCCAAGTGTAAGACTATTTCTATTAAATTAAATTTTATTACATTATGCTCAATGTTCTAGCTTGTTTGCATTTTTCTGGATCCTTACTCCATCACCCAGCATGTAAGCTATTCCTTTTACGTTTGTTCCATTTACAAATATTTTGAGTATACTATCTATGCCTTTATCCAAGTCTGTTAAAATAAAAAACATTCATTTTTTTTATCTACTACATTAAGAACTTTTTGGGAATAAGAGCCATAAAACCTCACAACCATGGAGTAATTTATAGTTTCCAAAGAGTTTTAACACACAAAAAATGCATTTAACTCTCATTACAATCCTCTGAAATGGCAAGGCAGGTCGTTTCCTCATTGCATAGAGGAGGAAAATTAGGCTCAGTGAACTTAAGATAGGCCTGGGATCAAAAGGCCAGTAAATGAAAGTTATAGAACTAGAACCTAGGCTTTCTGACTCCCAGCTACCTTACCATGCCACATTTCAAAATATGACTGCAATTAGACTGGTGATCCAAGTGTTAATATCCTAGAACTTAGCTATAATTCTGTACTTGGCATCCATGCTGCCATCTTAGTAGGTGAACTGACTTCCTTTTTGTTACTTAAGGTTATGGGTTTAGAGCTGGAAGTCACCTTAGAAGTCTTCTTCTGAGGGAAGTATAGTCTCCTTTTTATAGATGAGTCTCAAAAGGTAATAATTCTCTTAATTTTGGATCAAAGATGGATCCAATAACTACTTGCATCTTTTCTGTTTTGACCATATCCACTTCCACCATCAAGAAGCCCACACTTGCTCTATCCCCCTTTTTCTCTTTCCTGTCATTTTATAATCTCTCCTCATTTTGGTGTCTAAAGTGCTCCTGAGAAGGCTGTCTACACTTGCCTCCACTTCCTCTCCTCTCATTCTCTTCCCTATGCTCTGCCTTCTGACCTCCTCCTTCCAACTGAAGCTGCACTTTCCAGAGTTACTGAATTGCCTAATCTCATTGCCTTTTCTCAATCTTCATCCTTTTTGACTTCTCCTCAGCCTGTAACACTGTCAATCACTCTTTTCTCCTTGATACTCTCTTGTTTAGGTTTTCATGACACTGTTCTTGCCTGATTCTTCTCTCCCTGCCTCACCTCTTTCTGTCCCTTTTAGTGGATCTTCATTCATGTCATACCCACTAAACACAGGTATCCCCCAAGGCTCTATCCTGGTTCCTCTTCTCCCTCTAAGTTATTTTTCTTGGGGATCTTGACTTTACTAGATTCAATTATTACCTCTATGTAAATGATCCTCAAATTTATCTATCCAGCCCTAACCTGTCTCTTGACCTCCAGTCTCTAATCTCCAAAAGCCTTTTGGACATCTCAAAATAAATATCTTATAGATATCTTAAAATGAACATATCTACAATTGAATTCATTATCTCTCCCCCAAAATCCTCCCATATTCCTAACTTCCCTATTACTATCAAAGGTATAACTATCCTCCTAACCACCCAGCCTCAAAACCTAAGTAAGTGTCATCCTCATCCTCATTCTCAATCCCCAAGCCAATAAGCTGCCAAGTCTTACAATTTCTGCCTTAATACTTCTCTTGTATTCACCCATCAAACTGACCCTAGTGGAGGCCCTCATCATCTCACACCCTAGAGTATTGCTAGGTCTTCCTGCCTCTAGTTTCTCCACAATCTGGTGCATCCTTCACCAGAATTGTCAAATACATCTTCCTAAAATGCAAATCTGACCATATCACTCTATCCCCTCCCCATACTCAACCAACTCCAGTCCAATTCCTCCAGGATCCAATATAAAATTCTCCATTTGCCTTTTATGCCCTTCGTAACCTGACTCCTTTCTCCGTCTCCATTCTTCCTTATACCTTATCCCCCTCTTTCCCTTTTTTTGTGTTTCAGTGACACTGATTCTTCTCACACTGACACTCTGTTTCCCATGCTTGGAATACTTTCCCTCCTCATTTCTTTCTTCTGGGTTTCCCTCAAGTCTTAGCTAAAGCCCCACCTTGTCAAGCTACTGCCAGTCCTTAGCCTTACTACCTGCCTATTGAGACAGTTGTTATCCAGTTGTTTTTCAATCACGTCTAACTCTCTGACCCCATTTGGGGTTTTCTTGGCAAAGATACTGAAGTGGCTTGCCTTTTCCTTCTCTGGCTCATTTTACAGATGAGGAAATTGAGGCAAACAGGGTTCAGTGACTTGCCAGAGTCACACAGCTGGTGTCTGAGGCCAGATTTAAACTCAGGAAGATGAGTCTTCCCCACCACAGGCCTGGTACTCTATCCAGAGCATCACCTAGCCACTCTCTGAGACTACTTCTAAGGGCTCCTGGATATGTCCTGTTTGTATGTTGTCTTTTCCATTAGACTGTAAGCTCTTCGAGAGGTGAGACCTTTTTTTGGCCTTTCTTTGTATCCCCATTGCTTAGCATAGTGCCTGGTATACAGTAATCAATTAATAAATGCTTGTTAACTGAGTGACTGCTATGTTTTGTTATATGATACGAGAGGCATATTTAGGGGACTGGGTGGGCAACACAATATTGTTCCAAACTCTGCTGTTGTTATTTAGGCAAGGAAACTTGATTTTTAATGGCATAGTCTCATAGGTTATTTCATAGGATATTTAATGGCATATGCTCATAAGTTATTTTATAGGATTTTTAATGGTATATGTGCATAGGTTATTTCATAGGATATTTAATGGTATATGTGCATAGGTTATTTCATAGGATATTTCAGTTTGAAAATTACCTCTTATTTAAAAAAAAATTAACACCTGAATTTTGAGGGCAGTAACCAATTTATTCTGCTGCTAGGAGATAGGTCTAGAATAGAATTTCTACATTAGATTTATTTTGGAAATTGATTCCTTTTTAAAAGACTATATTGAGTTTATTGTGGGACTTAAAAGTGCCCAACCATGTAATTTTGAAGCTCAAGAACATTTCATTGTCAGTAGGAGAGGATATTTTAATATATGATTAAAATATACTATTTTAACATACGATTGAAAAGAGAGAAAAGGTTAAAGAGAAGTGGAATTTTACTGTAGAAATAAATACATGACAATCATTTTTCTTACTTAAAAGTTTTTATTTTTTAGAGAAATTGGCTTTCAATGTATGCATATATGTTTTCCCCAATACCTTTTAAACATATATTGACAGTTACTGCAGATAGTAGATAATAACCGAAGACAAAATACAGGTGATACCATTAAGAATCTGAATGTGGCTACTGTCCATATATATCGGAGGTTAGACCTCCAAAAGAGTGACATTCTCTTCCAAGAAATTTTCACTTTGAAAGCCAGTTAGCCTGTCTGTTGTTGTTTTTATTTGTTTGTTCTGGCCTGGACCTGTGCGAGTTCACTGGTGTAGGGAACTCCCAGTTAGGAAACTCCCTCCACCAATTCAGGTCTGCTTCTGCTCTGTAACTTGTGGGCCACTGAGAAGATAGGAGACTTCCCCAAGGTCACATATTTTCCTCAAGGTCAACCAATATTTTTTCAGAGTGGTACCTGAATTCAGTCTTCCAGACTCTGAGACCAAGACCCACAAAGGAGAGGGTGTTTTTGTCACTATGCTACTGGAGTGCATTAAATAATGTTATTGGTTGATACATGGTAAAAATTTAAAGAAAGCCGTGCTGGAAATACTAATCTTTTTTACGATGCTTTTTCCTCTTTATGGTTCCTTCGAGTTTTCTTCTTACACATCTAGCAATGCATTACTAAAGCCGTGAATAAGGACTTACCGTGAACCTTTAACATGTTTATGGATAAGATCTGCATGAAAACGTGGAACCAAAGGATCTTTCTCGCCATGTATTATTAAAGTAGGACACTTTATAAGGGGTAAGAAATGTCGACAAATGTTACCTGAAAACAAATGAAAATAAAATTATGCTCTAATTATAACCAATACCAATTATTTAGATGCTAATCATTACAGAAGATTGATTTGGGAGGACATTTTTGGTCTCTGGTTTTGACTAAACATTTTATCTCCTCATCCCCTCGCTCTGCATGCTGTTGGTTCTTTAAAAATTGTTTAATTGAGTGCAAAACCTTTATACTTTAGCTTTAGTACTGTTGTCATAGGTCTATTATTATGGTCTCCCAAGATTCAGTCTTGATTTTCAAATTAAATATTGAATTTTCTACTTTACAAATATCTAAACAAATAAACCAAGTAAACAGGTAACCAAAGCTGAGCCCAGAAAAAATGCCACATAATTATGTAAGAAAAAAGCAGAAAATTGAGTACTGATCTTCCTAAGAACAACACATTGTTTCTGATTTACTTTTACAATTCCAGATTGAGAAAAATATATTCTCCACATTATTACTACTAGTGATAAATAAACTAGTTAGTAGCAGAGGCTGGTTCACAGAAAAAGGTTAGTTTTCCATGACTCTATCACACCCATAACTTCCTTTTGGTACCATCCACCTCCACCACTCAGTCTAAATCCTGGCTGCATTCACCTCCTGAGCTTCAGAGTCATTCTCTATCCTTTTCTATGACAATGGTACAAATAAAATGTGTCTAACTGTAGGAGGCAAAGGCAGACAGATGATAAGGAACTAGAAAAATCAAGAGAAACAGTGGTCAGAAAGCCAGGAGGTGAACCATGAGTATGGAGTGCCACAGATGCCAAGTGAAAAAGTTTTATTTGCCACAAAGAGATCAAGGAGAATAAGGAGAAAGAAAAAAGGTTCACTAACTTGTTAGCCAAGGTAGTGATGGGGTACTTGGTGCATGTACTTGGAGCCCAATTCTAAAATCACATTTCTCTCTAAAAATTGCATTTTTTCCTAGCCTCAAAACATTATCCCAGGGAGAAACTCCAGCCCAAGAACAGCCTGCCCCAGCGGCAACCATTATCTTCCTTCCTGCTGCAGTAGCCAGCTGTACCTATAGAACTTATTAGTCTGAACCAGCTGTGTACTGGCTTAATGGGCTGTGCACTGGGTCATAACAACATTTACTATTCATTGATCAATCATATGTATCCTAGACTTAGACATTAGTATACTCCCTTACATTTATCTTGTCTAACAAGACATTGATGAGAGCAGCCTTGTAGTCCTTAGTTAGCCCTGACGTTAGTTGACTTAGTGATATTTTAGAAACAAAATCATACCTCCACATAGCCCAGCTTTCGGCTATTTCCCAATGAACTCTGGGTAAAATACCTGTGCAGCAGTTACTAAAAGTGCATGTTCCTTTAGGAACTAATCACTCCTTAACCATTCCCTAATCCCATCCTGAATCCCCTAATTAGCATATTTGGCACATGTTTTACTATAGAATAGCCTATATAAACTTTACGTGTACCCCAATAAAATTGCAGGTTCCCTAAGAATTCTTGCCTGCTGAAAAGTATAACAAATCTTTACCACCTTGACTTCCAGGTAACCTGCCCCTGTACTCAGGTGTTAGGGGGATTTCAGAATTTCATCCATTCCCATCCCCCTTTCCAGTCCTCATCAAATAGCAAAGTGAAAGGTCACAAATCCCACAAAAAACAGAGAAGTTCAAAAGAGAAGGAAAAGAAACTTACATAACCCACCACAATCACAAACACACACAATAAATATCATCTATAACAGAAAATAAGCAAAGTCAAGAAAATATAAACAAAATAACACTGACAAAGCACCACATAACAGCTGAGACAACTAAAGTACTAGAAGCAATAGAGGTAGGAGACATATAGGATATGCTCAAATGGATAATGGTGTACTTAAAAAAATTAGTCAATAATTAATATGGGTAAGAAAATCACAAGTCCAGACAGAGAGCTTATAGAGAGCATAATATCACAAAAGTCAAATAAGAATTAAAAGATGATTTTAAAAAATAGGGCAAAGAAAAATGGGAAAACTGGTCAATATAAAGAGCACAATAGAAAACCTGAATCAGTAGAATAAAACAACAGATCTGGCACAAACAGAACTGAATAAAATAGGGCAACTGCACAGGCAGGCACAGAATATCAATGAATGCGTAAGAAATCATGCCAATTCACATGATAGACCTGAGCTGTTATCCCCTTTAGTGGTAAGCTCATTATGCCACTTCACTTATAAGTTACAATGCTAATATGAATACAGTTCAGTTCTTTCAATAGTATATCAACCCAAATGTTAGATATGTATCTCACACTTAGGTAAAATTAATGTTTTAGATGCTCTCAAAATGCGATTCTTATCACCTAGTGTCCTCCCTTTGACTACTGCCATCAATACAGAGGGAGACCTCACTGAACTGAGGGTCATTTTAAAATTCACATAGATGCAAAGCCTTCTAGAACCAAGGGCCACTTTCATACTTTGATGTGTCATTACAATAGAATTTCTGCGGAGGAATAATAACAACACTTCCTATTACATAGCACTTTACGGTTTATAATAGACTTTGTTCACACAACACCATGAAGCGGCAGCGCAGGCATTGTTATCCCAGGGCAGGATAGGTATTAACCAGGTTTTCTGACTCTAAATCCAGTATTTCATTTTGGCTTGTTTTTCTATCAGACATGTAGGGCTGTCTCTACCAATAAAAACAATGTAGACTCAAGAAACATTTTGCATGGAAAAACACTCACTGATTCTGGAGTCAGAGGACCTGGGTTCAAATTTATGTTCTGCCCCTTACCACCTGTGGGATCTTAGGCAAATCACATAACCTCTCTAGATTTTAGTTCATTTGTAAAATGAGAGGGTTAGACCAGATGACCTCTAAGGTACCTTAAAGTGCTGAATCAATGATCCTACTATTAAATATACATAGCTGTATATGTATGTATATACATACACATATATACACAATACATATGTGCATGCATGTATAGTATGGATATGTTTTGTTGTCTGTCAAATCATTGTAGCCATGTCTGATTCTTTGTGATGCCCCCCTTGGGCTTTTCTTGGCAAAGAGCAGTTTGCCATTTCCTTCTCCAGCTTCTTTTACAGATGAGGAACTGAAGCAAACAGGGCTAAGTGATTTGCCCAGCATCACAAGCTAGTAAGTGTCTGAGGCCAGATTTGAACTCTTCTTGATTCTAAGCTCTAACCACTGTACCACCTAGTTCCCAATACACAAACACACACATACACACACGTATACATGTATGTATGCACATACACATATTTATATTTATGTATCTATATGTATATATGTGTGTGTATATCTTGAGAGAGAGAGAGAGAGAGAAAGAGAACAAGAGAAAGTTCCTCAAGAATTCTTGCCTGCTGAAAAGCATAATAAATCTTTACTGCCTTGACTTCAAGAATGCTTGATTCCTTGAATTCATTCCAGGCGATCTGCCCCGGTACTCCCGTTTTAGGGGGATGCTTTCGTGGACTAACCAGATAGTTGGAGTTCAAGACTGTAGCTACATGGGGTCTGAGATGAGAAAGTACAAGATGTGAGAGAGTATAGAGGAATATGGTTGGAAGATGATGTGCCTGTGGCTGTGGAGAATGGGAAACAGAAACTTTTAATGTGGTAGAAAACCATCAGGCTCCTCCTAGGGCATCCAGCAGCATCACCATGACAGGCAGACAGATGTGCAGTTAATGAAACTGGAGGAAGGGCCTGATCAGCAGTAGACTATTTGCTGGTAACACAAAGGCTGAGGTCTCCTTTCTCCTCACCTCTGAACACCTACCTTAAGTTTAGAACTGAAAAAAAAACCAACCTATGTTTTATTTTGCTGTCTACCATTGCTGCTGGTATTTTCTAAGCCTGATTCTCTTTTTCTAAATTAGTTCAGTACTGTCATCTGTGCACACATTATTACTTGAGATTAGAATGTATAGTGGGAAGGCCCTCAAGGATTTTGTATTTCATAGACTATGCTAGGACTCTGCAATCTTAGGATGAGAGGTTAAAAATCTCTCCCAAAGGCTACTAAGTTACAGTTAAGTTTTACAAATAATTCATTCTCTCTCTCTGTCTGTCTGTCTCTCTCAATGGCTTGAACTCAGGGCTCAATTAGCTTTCCCTTGGAAGAATGAGCAGCATGGTGCTGCTGAGGATATTATTTGGGGACCCAAAGGGTTAACTCTGCCCCTGTTACCTAAAGGGAAGGGAAAGGTTCCACAGTAACATTTAGAATTAAATATTTCTTAAAATAAGGTGTAGTACCTTCTTCACGAGTACAAGATAGGGGAAGTATAATTAAAGAGTAGTTAATACAATAAAGATTTGGGGCTGTTTTGGACGGAAAGTTCTGTGAGTTAACCATGTGATATGACAGACAAAAAAATAATGCAAGCTTGAGATTCATTAAGAGAAACATAATAATCAAGGTTAGGGAGGTGATCGTTCCACTGCTCAGTTCGTTCAGCTAACATCTGCAGTGTTATGCTTAGTTCTGCGTACAACACAAATGCGAAGAGAACAGCTATTAAGAAGATGGTATCCAAGAACAGGTTTTAGATTTCTGGACCAAAGCTTAAAATATGATAGAAGAGTACTTCGTTAGAAATGGAGCAGCAGCAAAGCCTAGTAAAATGTATTTGCCTAGATTCTTGAAAATCTAATCAAAAGGACTTTAAATAAAAATGAAGGGAGTGAGAGAAAACTGCCTGTGTATTATCTACCAAGTTAGATATAATACAGAGTAGCTACGGTGAAGAAAGTAGCAGAAATTTACAAGATTAAAAAATCCAAGGAAAGAGTCATCAATAAAATCAATGGCTCAGAATCACATATACAAATGTATGGGGAACATACATGGGTACGGGTAAAATATGGGTAACAACCAAAGTGAACGAAAACCTTTAATGCAAGACAGCAAATACTACCTCACAGGTATCACTGAATAATGAGAAGAAGAATTAGAAAATGATTCTTTAAGGCACATCTCATTAAAAGGAGGATGAGGTAGAGAGCAGCATTTAAGGCAATTCTTCTATGAGGAAATCCAGAGGGTGATGCTGGAGAGAGGGGCTGCATGGGTGAAGCGTAGAGTTGTGTGAAAATCCGGGGTAAAAATAGAATTTATAGTGTTACATGCTACAGAATGCCCAGGAAAACGGGAAAAAGATGAGGGGTGGAGGTAAAAAATCATAATCCTGGCAAAGAATGATGCCTTAATGATAATTTTATCCTACAAAAGATGAAGGAATCATTCCGTTCTAGTTCAGAAGTGGTTGGTGAGATGAAAATGACACTGACCTGGGAAGAGAAGTGACCAGTCCTTTTAAGAAAGAGGTGGCCCCTCCTGTCCTTCCCAGTCACCCAACTTCGTAACCTTGGAGTTCCCTTTGACTCTCCCCTCTCCCTAACCTCTCATATCCAATCAGTTGCCAGGTCACATCAACTCTCCTTCTCCATCTCCTGTTCTCCACTCGTGGCTACTATCCTACTTTGGATCTCATTCCCTCATACCTGTTTTACCACAACAGCCCATTAAGAACAGATTGTTCTTAATGACTTTAATCTCTCCCTTCTCAAAACCACCCTCCACACAGCTGCCAAAATAATCTTCCTGAGGTGCAGACTGGATGACCAAATCACTTCTCTGTACAAAATCCTTTAGCAGATGTTCCCTATCACCTGTAGGACAAAATACACAATCTTTAGCCTGGCATTTAATGACTTCTATAGTCTAGCTTTAATCTTACTTCCAATCTAATTCAATAAATATTTCTTAAGTGCCTACTACTTGTCAGATTCTATGCTAAGCACTAGGAATACAGTGAATATAGGTCCTGCCCTCAAGGAGCTCACAATCTAATGGGGGGGAGGAGGAAGGAAAAGTGGAGGAGAACCAGGGGGCATCTTGTTCTATGGAGCTGAAACCAGACAGAGCAGCGGATGTAGAATGGAGTGAGCCAAAACGTCTAGTTTTTGCCTTCAGTAAAGGGGGGCATGGGGAGTAATTTGGTAAGAGAAGGCAAGGCAAGAGGAGGCAAAGGGAGGTGATGCCAATCAAGGCTGGAGTTAGGAGCATGGGGGTGAGTTGAGAAGTGATGAGTTCATCCTGGGAGGGGCATTTTGTTCCAAAGATGTGAAACCAGGCAGAGCAGCAGATATATAGAGTACAGTGGGTTGAAAAGTCCAGCTCCTGTCCCCTATATAATCCCCTTCACACACGCTAAGTTCAGCCAAATCAGCCAACTATTTGTATTCCAATCTTGACATTATCTCCTAAATTCCCTGAATCTACAAGCTGTCCCTCAGCCTGGAATGTACTGCTTTCCTCATTTCTACCTTTTAGAAATTTAATCTTTTTTCAAGGTTCAGCTAAGGCTTCAGTCCTCCACAAAGTCTTCAGTTAATATTCTTTCTTTCCTTAAACCTTGTATTACACTCACCTCTCTATAAATTTTACCTCCAATAAACTCCTTTGGATCACAGATCATTTCATTTCTGTCTTTGTATCCCCAGTACATGGCACAGGGCTTTGCCAGACAGAATAGGCATTTCATAATCGCTTATGAAATTAAATTAAATTTAAACCAAACCAGCACAACCAATTTTTGTTTTCAGTTGTAATTCTGCTAGAGTCTTTGTTAGGCTGAGGCTCAAGAAACACATTTACCTTCTTTGGATAACCACAAACTGTGGAAACAATAAGAGGTCTAATCTCAATTCTGTCTAAGTAAACATTTTACAAAGCACCAAAAAATTCTGGAGTTAATGCCCTTATTGTTTCATGGGGCTGATTTGTTTCTAAGATTACCTCTTCTACATTTTGAACATAGGTATATTAAAAACCCTCAGGGAAATTATTTTGCCCCTAAATGAAGGAAGCAGTATCAAAAGAAGGGGAAAAAATCTATGTAAAATCCATTTTATGGGACATTAAGCTACACAGTTTTGGGCCCTGGGAAAAGTAAAAGTTAATGCATTTGTGACTTGTAACTTACAGCAAAACCATTCTGGAGTATCACTGAAATTATGTCTACAAAGACGTGTGAATTATTACCAGATAATAATGGCAGTTTTTCATCTCCTACTTCTAAGAGTTTAATGAGATATTTAATTCATGGTAAAATCTTTCCTATTTTGCTATTTGTTTTATCAGGCATTTCATGTAACTTACCATCTGGTAGGTCTTTAAATTGCAATATTCCATCCACCCAATTCTCACAGGTTTTGGCTAAGTATTCATATCCATACAGTGCTTCCAGTGGTTTTCTTGTCCTCTCACTCCACTTTGAAACATCTCGGATGCCTGAAAAAAAATAATAAAATTGCAATATATGCCTTTAACCTAAAACAAAGACCCTTGGGTCTTTGGGTTAGATTTGTATTTCATTTTATATATTTGAATAAACCATACAAGAAAACTGTCTTTAAGTATCCTCATTTGAATGAAAGGGATATTTTTTGAAGACTTGGTTTACTATATCAGATTGCTTACTGTCTCAGGCAAGGGAGAAGAGTGGAATGTGAAACTCAAAAACTTAAAAAATCTTTTGGAAAATGTTTTAACATGTAACTGGGGGGGAAACAGAATATATTAAAAACTTGTAAAAATAAAAATTAAGGTGTCATGAACCCTGTTAGTAGTCTTGTAAAACTTAGAACCCTTTTTCAGAATAAAAGTTTTAAATAAAGAAAACAAAATACATAGAAAAAAAGATGTAATATCCATAGTTTCTGAAATGACAACATTTAAAATCACAATTCTGAAATATGTAATTCAATTAACAAAAAAAAAGACTGTGTTTAAAGACCTGATTATTTTTATACAGTATCTATACAAGAAAAAGGATAAAAACCATACTTCTTACAGCTGAAAAAATACTATGGGTACAAAGCATTACAACTGTTCACAAGAGGGTTTATAACATAATGCAGGCTAAATGTATAAATAAAAGTTACATTTCTTAAAAAAAGAAAGCAAATTCAGTTGCTTTTTTTGGTCTTCACACAAAGGTTCAACAACAAATTTAAGCAATAATCAAGTTACTGGAGAGCCAGAATATACTAAATCCTGTTAACACAGAGGTTTGTCACCTGATAGTGGACAATGTCTATATGGATTCTCCATGTCACTCTGACAAAAATGCGTAAAATGCACAGCTCAGTGTTGGCCATATAGCAGGCACTCAATAAACAGCTGAAGAGAATTAAACATCTATATCTGAACACATTTTAAAGTCACTTTGTCCAAAAGTGCAATTTGAAAGTTTATTTCAGGGAAAAAAAAGGACTAGAAAATAATTCAAAATTAAATCTTCAATACCCAGCACAGTGATTTGCACGTAGAATGACTGATTCAGAGCCAAAAGGACCTCTAGGCATCAACTTTTTTGATAATTTTTTTTTTTGATGGAGAAACTGAGTTTCAGAAAGGTTAAGTGATTTTATAAGCTTGCTAGCAGTAATTAGTAGAGCCAAGACTTGAACCCAGGTCTTCTGACCCCTGGGTATTTCAGAAATATTTGTTATATGGATAGATAAATTAGGCAAGTTTTTAATTGATAACGGAGTCACTGGATTTTAGAATTTACACAATCACAAACATTTAATTAATTTATTTGTACAAGCTGTCAATTTTGATGGTTGCTTTTCATTTAAGGATATCAAAGCCCTTTCTTTAATGGTAATACTGGGAGAATTAATTGGATTTGGAGTCCAAGTACCTGAGTGAATCCTGGCTCTGCTATTTAGCCTCTGTATGATTTTAGGAAAATCACTTACCTTTCTAACTATTGTTTCTTCACTGATAAAATCGAGAGACTATTCTGGAGGACCTCTTAAGGTCTCTTTAGTAACTCATTTGCAATTTATAGCTTAAGAAAGTTGCTAGGGAACACCAGGTTAAGTGACTCACACACAACTTCTACGTGTCAGAGGCAGGACTTAGACCCAGATCTTCCTGCCTTCAGGGTCTCTCCTCTTTCTACCACTTCATTTGTCCTCTTCATAATTACACTTTCAAAATAAAACAGGGAAACATTTAAATCAGTGCCCTAGTTAAAACTACCTTTTAAATATTTCTACCTTAAAACTCAAGAATTACAAGCATAGGTGTTAAATGAATGTCATACAAAAAAATGAGATGGAAAGGGGAGAAAAGCTTCAATTGTTCTACATTTTTTTCTTTCCATAACCTACCATGATAAATCATTTCATCCTCATCAGTAACATAGGCATTTGCTCCCCAAATTACCAACTTGTTGATATAAGATGGGTACTTTGCTGCTGCGATGAGCGCAGTTATCCCACCATCACTCCATCCCAGCAAAGAAACCGTTTTAAATTTCAGTGTCTGTAGTTGGTAAAACAAAATGTACAGTACAAGTTATTGGTCCTTCTGCTATATTGTGAAGAAGAAAAATCTGCTAATATCCAGTTACACTAGTGTTTCTAAGTGCTTGGATACTTCATAAATAATTATGAGGTGGAGCAAAAGGAATTTTTAAAAGGAGAAAGAAGGATTTACCTTACCTAGAGAAGGAATTTAGAGGTTAGAGAAGTAGTTATCAGACAAGAGAGCCATTTAAATCCTTGCTCATACAAGCATACATTCTGGGGTTTTAGTGAATTACGTTTGAAAATTAGACCTCTATGTATAGAATGGAGGAGCTACTAGTTACTTTTTTGAAGGGGAACATCATATAGGATTAGATCACAAGAGAAAACTCATTGAAGTGGAAGTTTTGAGCATCAATCAAAACAGCATATTCAACATTAACTTGGACTTGATACAACTGAGTAGATTATAGCTTTCTTTATAATCAGCTACATTCCAGTCATTCCTTTCTGAAGAAATTCTGGGACATATCCTAGTTTCTTTGAGTTCTCAGATTCTTGAATGAGCTTAGTTTGGACTTCCAATTGGTTATATTTCTGAGGTATTATCTATACTCATCAAAATTACATTCCACACATCATCTAACACAGATTATTCCTGTAACTATGAAGTCATTCAATAAAATATCTATAAGGAAAATGGTTGCTCTTTTTAAAAGCTTAAATTTAAACAGACCTAGAACCTTTTGTAATAATGTAAGTAATGTATACTTGTATAAGTGAAATTCTAATCTTCTGTTTTAACTCTGATTTAACAGGCAATTTTATATGCCACAAAACCATTCTTTTCAGACTCTATATATGATAATATAAAGCAAAAGCCTAAAAATCTCCCCTAGCCACTAAGGTTATATATGAAAGTCAAAGACTATGGGGCATGGTAAGGTCATAAAGAATGGTTCTACAGGAAAACAATTTCCTTTGATTTATGTACTAAGATGGCAACAGCTTTAGCATCATATGTGAGGGGGGAGGAAAAGGAGGGAAGAACAAACAAGAATTTTTATTGAGTCAGGTTTTCTTTGGACAAGGAGTTTATTTCTGATAATGTCAGGTTTATGAGTAGTTCCTACTGGTAACAACAAGCTTTGGGAAGTTTCAGTTTCTACTAATAAAAGGATACATATTAACACTCCTTTGGGTTGGAATAAATGTGTGTTTACAAAAAAAGACTGCCTGGGGCATATTACCTAATCAATGTTTTACAAGAAATCTTTCTTTATCTAGGCGGAAGTTGGAAAACTGACAAACAAGGCCTCTAGAGGGCAGACAATAATTATAAAGGCAAAAGAAAATGGTTAAATGACCACATACCACTTACTGACCAAAGAGAACAGGAATTTAGATCAAAACAGAAGTTACTAAAAATGGGTTGATATCCATAAACTAAATAGGGAAGCTGCCCTTTAACTGTTATCAGTGAGTATACCTACCATGTGCTTCAGTCAATTGAAGTATTTGAGAGTGGGATAGTCTTGGGAGCCAGGAAAAATGTGGACTAAAAAGCCACCTCAGATACTTATTAGCCATGTGCTGTGGACAAGTCACTTATGATTTAATCTACCTGAATAAGACGGTTATGGTAAAGCTCATACACCATGATACATTAAGCAAAGTGCTTTCTAGAACATACAAAGTGTTATATAAATATCATCTATCTTTACTTCTACATTTTTTCCCTAGATAGATAGGAAGGAATGGCAGTACTATAGCATCCCCTAAGGATTAGGAGAATTGCTCTGCACAGAGGGGATAACAAACTGATTCCCTATTAACAGATAAGTATAAAGTGACTGCTTAGCAAGCGAAACAGAACTAGCTTTTAAAGCACCCACTGTCAGGCACTGTACTAACTATTGAGAAACAAAGAAAGGCAAAAACTAGTCTCTGTTTTCCAAGAGCTCATAGACTAAGAGGAAAGACGCAACGAGATATATACAGAATAAACTGGGCATCATTTTATCCCTAAGATTTGGGAGGACTGGGAAAGATTTTTGGTAGGAGGTGGGACTTTCCCTAAGAGAGATCTAGAGGGAGGGTACTAAAGGCATGAGGACAGCCAATGAAAACACTGAGTAAAGATAAAGAATGTCCTGGGCCAGTCACACCAGGGAGACCAGAGTGACTTGAACACAGAATACTTGGAGAGAAATGAGGTCTAAGAAGACTGGAAAGGTAGAAAGGGACCAGGTTATAAAGGGTTTTGAAAGCCAAACGGAGAGGATTTTATATTTGATCCTGGAGGTAAAAGGCAACCACTGGAGCTGACTGTGTTAACTCTTGACTTTCAAAAGGTACCAAGGAAAATTTATTACAGCAGAGTTCAGAGGATTTGAATACTTTGGCCAAAGCGGGCCCCCATCCTCTTTTCAGGAGGACAGAGCACTGAATACAGAAGTGGGAAGAACTATATACCATTACTCTAAGATCCCTCCCACCAGAAAACAGACTGGTCTGTCCTCCATTAGGTCACCATCTTCTCTACGTGCCCATTACGTAACCACCCTTGGTGTGATTCACCCCTCCCAAACATGCTGTAACATAGGACCCATGATCAGAAAATGGAGGGATAATTTATGTGGGGTGTGTCTGCTTATATACATGGAGCTCATTAGGTAAGTGCAGTGAAGAAAAGTCTTCTCTAGGTAATGCTAGGTCATTTTTCTTGGCTAATTACGGCTAGCTATAGATTTGGTTCCTTTATCAAAAACTTTGTAATTTTCTGAAGGCCACTGTCTGTCTTTTGATTGGTTGAGTCCACCTGTAGTCTGCTGGCCTTCTTATTATCTAACATTCTCAATGACTTCATCAATTAACAATAACTTACTGTGAAAACTTACCTTTTGCTGTCTCTCATAACTGGAGGAGATAATATGATCAGATCTGCATATTAGGAAAGATCAATTTAATAGCTGAGTGGAGGATGGTTTAGAATAGGTAAGATTTGCAGCAGGGAGCCCACCTAGAAGGTTATTCTAATAGTCTAGTTATGAGGGGATGAGGACCTACACTAGAAGCATGGCAACGTGAGAAGGAAAAGGGGGCACATATGAGAAATGTTATGAAGATGAAACTCTAGGACTTGACCACTGACTAGGTATGGTGGGTGAGAGTGAGGGTTCAAAGATGACAGCTAGGCTTTGAGCCTGGGTGACTGTAACAGGCAAGTTAGGAAGAGTAAGAGGGTTTAGACAGGGCAGAGATAATGAGTGAAGGTTTGAATGTGTTGAGCTGAAAACGTTCATGGGATATACAGTTCAAGATGTCTAAAAGGCAACTGTTGGTGTGAGACGAGATAGGAGAGAGGATAGAGCTGGATAAGTAGATTTGAGAGTCATCTGCATAGAGATGATCACTGAAACCATGGGAGCTGATGAGATCCCCAAGTGAAATAGTATAAAGAGAGGACCCTCTAGGAATCCATACAGTTAGCATGCATGGTGTGGATGAAGACCTGGTCAGAGGTAGGAGAGAGCATTCATGAAAACCCAGAGAGAAGAGAGTATCAAGAAGAGAGTGATCAACAGTGTGGATGGCTAGAGAGAGTTCAAGGAATAAGGAAGAAAGAATAGGCATCTTTCCAGAACTGACTAGGCACTAGACACTGCGCTCAGTGCGTTTTACAAATATTACCATATTATTGCCAATTCACAGTTGAGGAAGTGATGACGATGAGTGGTTAAGTGAGTTGCCCAGGATCACACAGCTAGAAAGTGTTTGAGGCTGGGTCTGAAATCAGGTCTTCTTGATTTCAGGCCTGGAGCTCTACTCAGTGAGGCACCAGAGGTTTCCCATGGTCATGAAAGATGAAAATTGAGAAAAGATCACTAGATTTATCATTTAAGAGATCATTAGTAACTTTGGAAGGAACAGCTTCCGTTGAATGATGAAGTTAGAAACTAGACAGCAAAGAGTTAAGAGGAAAGAAGTACAAGGAAAAGCACAAGGAAAGAAGTAGGAGCACTTACTGTAGAGGGCCTTTTGAAGAAACCAAGAGAATGCTTTAAATAAGCGGAGAAAGGGATTTAATTAAGGGGAAAACATGAAAAACTAAAATTCTTACACTTGATCATATTGCAGCTGAGGAAAGCTTTGCCATAACACTAATTGTTGGAATGAAGCTTATTTTATTTAAAAGTTCAGATTTCTTTTTTGGAACAGACATCTGCAGACAAAGGTCCTATGTTCTATTGTATTCTCTCATTTTATATTCTTTAAATACTAGTAAATAGTTCTCTGGGACCCAGAAAAATACATAAATGTTTAATAATATCTTTGAATATATGAAGCATTCTTTTATGGCAGATGACAGATGCTACGTTCTTCTTAAATGACAGAACCAGAGGAAATGAATTTACCTTGTTACTAAAGGTTCCTACCATAAGCTCATTATACTAAGAGTGATTAAACTGACCACCAATGGAGATGGTGGAATACTTTTTCTTAGGCATATTTTAGAGTGTGACAGATAAATATTTATTTTAAGTGGTTTGAGTATAGGTAGTTGACTGTTTTTAGGATGCAGCTGAACAAAAGTCAAATGAAAAAAAGTTCTTTCTTTCTCCCCTAACTCTTACCTTCATCAGATCAACAGCATCTTTTGCATCCCTTTCAAAGAAGTCCACAGGGAAATCACGATTTGGGGGGATGGAATGGCCATATCCCCGAGGATCCCAGGCTACTATTGTGAACAACTTCTTATTCAAGTTCTTGAGCTGGGGTCCAAAATCACTTTGTCCACTTCCTA
The DNA here is from genome assembly GCA_028658325.1 of Potorous gilbertii. NCBI lineage: Eukaryota > Metazoa > Chordata > Mammalia > Diprotodontia > Potoroidae > Potorous > Potorous gilbertii. Next base: position 114,231,846 of record CM053773.1, read on the forward strand.
AAAACAACAACTTTGTTACTTACCAATTAACAATTTAATTATATAAAAAACATTATGTTTTTAAAATATAATAACAGATAACACCTTTAAAATAAGAATCTAGCTGCAATGTTACCATAAACAGCTACTCCCTGGCTTTTCTTTTTATTCCCCAGTCCTGTCTAGGGTTCCCCCCAATGGCTATTTTGAGAAAGGCAGATTTTCAGACATAGGGACTTGGTAGTTCCTCAATGGCTTCTTGCACTTTTTCAAGATCCAGAGTACTCACTAACCCTGATTTACTTATCTTTAGAATTACTGAAACAGAATGAAAGCAAACCTGGAGTTATGGCACTGATGTAATTTTACCTTGAAAGATTTTTAAAGTAGTTACTACAAGCAAGAGGCTCTTCAATAACATGATATGCAAAATTATCTAGTTAAGAATTTGACAAAAGTTTTCTTCAAAATGAGAAGGCCCTCTTTTTTGAAATTTCAGACAATTTTACTATGCAAATTAGGTTAACCTTACATTATCTTTTTTTTTTCCTGGTAACAATGGGCTAAAATATTCAAAAGGAAAAGTTCTAGGAATTTAAAGCAGATAACATTTTCCAACTTTTTTAATTAGAAAGCTAAGCAAATTCATATATACCAATAGATAGAATTGTACTTAGATGTTCTTGAGACTACAGCAAGGTGAACCCTTAACATCCGCCACCCATCTACTCAGCTTTTGTCACTATTTGTCAACGCTTAACATATTAATATTAATGTAATTAATGTATTAACACCTACATACTCATGTATTGATCTGATGATTACTTTTGTGGAATGTCCCATAAAATTAGAGTTTCATACTATACACTAATCAAAAAAGCAGCAAAATCAAATCTTTAAAAATGGTCAGGGCTTGCAATAGCCATGGAATTTTAGTTTAGAAGGATCCTTTTCTGTAAGCAGAAATCCCCTATATATCATTCCAATAGTTTGCACACTTCCAGTGACAAGGGACTTACTAACTTAAAAGGCAGTCCATTCCTTCTCTTCATAGGATTTACCTTATAAGCCACCTAATCTAACATCCCTCTCCTTTTATAAATGAGGAAACTGAGACTTAGAAATGAAGTGATTTGTACCAAGATAGCATCAGAGGTGGGATATGAACCCAGGTTCTGTGAGTACAGAGCCAGTACTATTTTCCCTGTCCACTGAAGAGTTAAGATTTGAATCTGTCTTCTGATGACAAATTTAGAGTTTTTTCCTCCACACTAGAAATTTTAATCATCAGAAGGCTCCGTCTTATGTGTATCAAATTCTAGTCTCCTCTAATTTCCAGGGAGTAGTCTACCTTCTAGATCTTAGAGGCTGAAGCTTGTCCCTCATTTCACAGTACAGTCTTTCAAATATCTGAAAACAATGAACATGTCTCGTCTTATCCAAGCTAAATATCCCAGTTGCTTCTAACATTCTTCATATGAGATGGTTGAGTCCATGCTGACCATCTTCTTTTGTCATGGCTCCTCCTAAAACATAGTGCCCAGAATGAAACAGCAATAATGAATAATAATGGTGGAAAGCATGTTGGACTCAGGATCATTAAGAACTGGGTCTGAATGTTCACATGAGACAAGTTGTTTAACCTCTCAGTTCATTTTCCTCATCTATAAAATAGGAATAATGTAATACTTGCAGATCTATTTTAAAGCACTGCTATGAGGACAATCTTAACAAATCTTAAAGTACCACATAAAAGTAAATTTCTTTCCAAATGTGTTCTTACCTTCCCCCTTTTTATGAAAGTTTATTGGAAAAGAATTTGGAGAATAGTATGTTGAAATAAATGATTAAAAAATACTCTGTAAGGGAAGACTTGGAAAATTCTGCTTTAGATCTAGAAATAAGCCTGCAAATTCAGAAGCCAGACCACTTCCCCTTCCCCTACCCCTCAGATGTCAAGGGGGAAAATTCAGCATATTGTTATAGGGGCGATGGTTCTTAAACTTAGAGTCAAAGGGCCACCAAGGACCTTAAAGTGAGGGAGTTTGCTACATCTAGTCAGAATAATTTCCAGGTCACATTTGGGAAAACAGTCTCCCTGGTCAGTAATGTCTCACCAACAGCCCAACAGCCATGCTCCAGCTATCACTCTGGAATGGGAGCAGGACAAGCTGTTCACCAAGGAGTGCTGCCTGGTAGTAACAACTGATTCAAGTCACAGGTGAATAAACATGAATGATGGAGAAGAACAAAGGGCTCTTCTATGGTTGCATATAACTTTGTGCCTAGACTACTAGGAAATCTGGTGAAATTGCTAGGCAGCAGGATTTCCTGAGCCCTGCTTTAAGGTCCATCATGGGGTAAGTACATGGAGTAATTAATCTACTCTTCCTTCTACATATAAGACACTCCCATAAGAAAGTGTGTGGAATTATATTATCCTGAGGCATAATCTTTATATTTTGTAACTTTTTCATTTTTGGAAAAATGTTATATTTTTGTCAATTACATGTTTAAAAGCAATTTCTAACATTTTTTTTCAAAATTTTTTGAGCTCTGAAGCATTTTCTTTAGCAAAAGAAATACGAATTCATTCCATTCCTTTTCTGGAAAAACAAAAGTCTAATATTTTAGATTGTCAACAAAGGTTAGAACAAAAGGATTTGGGTTTTAACCATCATTTAAATATCAAATTTAATAATTTTAATTTTCTATTCCCTTTCCCAGAAAGAATTCTAGACAGAATGTGTTACTGTATTTCCAGTGTCCAAAAAGTCTCAAAACACTCTAGAAAGTCATATATTTTTCTAAAACATTAATTTCATGTCTGAGAGCATTACCAAAAAATTCTCTAAGATGCCGAAACTAATAACCAATATTTGGTGAACATAACTATATGGTGTTTTAAAACATGCTATAAAACATAAGAATTTTAATGAAAGTCCAAATGCCACACCTAACATTCCAGGAAGTAGCAGAACTGCATGCTTTCCTTCTCCTGTCTGATGATAATGGAGGTGGACACCATTCACTTCCACTTTAGCAGAGGTTATGGAGGTACTGGAAGAACAATCCCCATCCCACAAAAAAGAATTATTCATTAGTGTAAATTTAACATAACAAAACTGCTATTTTATAGACTATAGTAATCACCAATCCTTACTTTTCTTAGCAAGAATTAATCCTTACCTTTTGAATCTAATTCTCTTCTTCTCTTAATAAAAGAGCATTTAATGATGGAGAATTGGAGACCAGTGACAGACTTCTACTAGAATAAGGAACTTCCAAAGCATTCGTTTATTCACTCAAGAAGCATGTCCTAAGCATTTACTACTTGCCAGGGCCCATTTTAGGCACTGAGAATACAGGGATAAAATAGTTCCTGACCTCTAGGGACTTAAACTCTACTGGGGAGAAACATGTACATAGAAAATTAAATACAACATAAATATAACTTTCTGACAACTAGGGGCGGAGAGGAATCAGAATTGCTTCTTACAGCTGGTCAAGTGTGAAGCAAGCTTTGAAGGAAGGTAAGAGATTCTAGTCTACCTAAGGAGGAAAAGGGGGAGGGCATTCTAGTGAATCTGAAAAGACAGCTTGAAGCCCATCCTTCAGAGATGGTGAAGGATTTTAAATGCCCAACTGAATTTATTTAACCTAGGGGAGAGCTCCTAAAACCAGGAAGTGATAGTCAGTCTTTGCTTTATGAGTATCAATCTGGCAGCTGTATGGAGTATGGATGGAGAGGAGCAGACTGAAGGATGGGAGTCAGTTAGGCTATTCCAGTTTTCTTGGTGACAGGTGAAAAGGGACAAAATCGAAGTACCATTGTATATATAAGCTAGATGTGTACGCCCCAGGTGGAAATCCTGAGGTGATTCTTGACGGTCAGGAAAACTTGGGGTGCATTTGAACTGGGACACACTAGAAAACACTCAGTGCAACTATCACTATGCTGATTCTTTTGGGGGCCAGTCAGTCCAAGCAACTTAGAGGGAGGGATTAGGGATCCCTGAAGGGCTCTGGGTTTTCTGTAAGGTCCCAGAATGATTTGGGGTCCAGCTCCAAAGCAATGACATGCTTATGCTAAATTCTAGAGAGAAAAATTAACGGGTCTATCAATGACACACTGGGGCCAGTTCCAGTGAAAAGTACATTATGGATGGATTTAACCAAAGGATGCAAATCCAGCTGCCCTAAATATAACTTTCCAGTCTTTATTCCTGTCAAAATTGGAATTTAACAAAAGGGTAAACTGAGACAGATCTCTGGGCAAGATAACATTTAATGGGGGAGAGGCAACAGCATGCTACTGGTCTATAAATGGGTCAATGGCTTGCCTCCATTTATGCCAAAGACATAAAGGAGCAAAAGGACAATTCCCCTTTTATAGGTTTGGGGGAGTGCAGAACAAAGAATAGAGCAGGGTGTATGACACCATGGGATTAAGAGTCGCATGATTGGTTGGAAGCTTGGTAACGGGTGTGTGGGATGGCTCGGGTCCCTACTTAATTAATTACTCAGAGGCCTCTCAAAGTGAAGACAGAAAGTTTATTTATTCGATTCTCAAGAAGCGGGGCAATCCTGTACCAGTTCACCTGGAGTAGGAAAGCCGAAGACAAAGAAAGGGCAGTGATTTATATAGACTCTAACGCAGTCCCTTCCCCTCCCTTCCCCACCCCCCCCCCCACACTGCCCATTATTCTCATTAGCCGAGAATATGATCTTACATTCTAGACGAAATCTAGCCAATCCCTTTTGAAATGATAACATTAAAGAATTATATAAGTTTTATCCAATCATTGAGACCTGAATATACTACACAGTTTTATATCCTTGTATGGAATTATTCTATTCTAAAAATATTGTGACCTTGGGCCTCTCAGTCTTACCTCACCCCTGGAAGAAGAATTACAGTCTGAGAAGTCTTCACTAAACCTATTCCACTCACGGGGGTAATGATTTCCAGTCTCTCAGAAGACTAAGAAGTATTCATCGTTGGAGTCCAAGTGAGAAATAGTGGCCCAGACTTTGGGACAGCAAACCAGATGTTGAAGGATAACTTGGTGGAATAAAAATATCAGGCGTGGCTCCCTTGCTTTCTCACACATTCCCCTTGAGGCAAGACTAGATCAGTGAATATTAGTAGGAGAGCTGGATTTCTAATTAACCAGTTACAGGTCAGCTAAATTCTGAAGTAAATTCAGAAAGAACCATGACTGAAGCAGTTACAGGACAAAACCAATTAACTGTAAATAGGATCAATAAGAAAATAGCACAGGAGCAATCTTAATCTTCTCATTCCCTCCTTCTCCTGTTTTCTTCCTATTTCTGTCATGTTTTTCCCCCTTTTATTTGCCCCTAAACAATTATTGAAATAAAGTATATTTTTTAAAATGAAATATCATTTCTTCTCCTAATTTCAATTAATTCATTAAGAAAGTAATAGTGTATTTTCACAGCCTTTTTTTTTTAATTAAGTAACAGTCCCAGGAAAATTACAAAAAAAAGATTATTTGAGAGTAATGGATAATGGAGTTGAGTAAATGATTTAAGAGTTTGTTTTCTACAGAAAGTCTAAGAAGAAGTTTGTTTTTTTTTAAAGTGACATTAATTAATTTAAACTACCAAGTCACTAATTACCTAGTCCACTGATTCAATCCTTCTGTGTGCTTTGAAATGTGTTATAAAAATTACATGAATAAATTATTTGTTGAAGGGAATTGTTCTGAGAGCTTCAGCCAATATAAAGGAAATACTTTACAATAACGGAAGGATTTTAAAAGTGTGTCCAAATAAATGCGATGGATTAGATACAGAAAATTATTACAGGAAAAATTCCTAAGTTAGCATATTATTATTGCATTTACTTTTAAAGTGACCTAAAAATGCAAAATAGAAATATGGCACCTTTCCAACACCTTCATTCAAGATATTTTAGAGCAGAACTTTTAAAAATCTATCTTGATAACTGTATTTCACCATAATTGATTTCCTTTTACAATTCTACATACTTTATTTTCTACATTGAAAAACATTCTGAGAAGGATCCACTTAGCATCAGACTGTCAAAGGAATCCATGACACAACAAGGTTAAGAACTCCTGTTTTAGAAATAATTTCCCAGCTGAAATGGTTATTGAGACCTTGGGTAAATGTTATAAGCTGGTTAAAATAAAATTAAAAGACGTTTAAGATGATAAACTTCCATTAAATCAATTTAAACATTTATTAAGCACCTGTAGAATGCTGTGCCAGGTCACTGTAGGAATATTAAAATTTAAAGCAGACAAAAGTTGATCAGATTCCTTGTCCTCATGGGATTTACATAGGTATGTATGGTAACACAAAACATATACCTATAAGACAAATTTATGTGAGTGCATTATAGAGGTGTAAACAGAATATTACATGAAATCTGAGGGGGCTGTGACGTAATGAAGGAATGGGAGTAGGGCATCAGAGAAGACAAGCTTTATGTGGTGGGCGGTATATAAAAAAGAAGCTGGGAGACATCCTGTAGAAATAAGAATTAGATAAAACAAAGGCAGTGGACCATGGGGAGCTTGCCATTACATAGAAGGAACAGTATTCAGTAAGACCACAAAGGTAGGGTAAGAAATTATTAAGGACAATGAAGGCATTGAAGGGAATTTGTATTTCACTGGATCTACAATCATTGTGTATTACTTTAACACATGATACAGCAGAGAAAGCACTAGTTTATAAGATACAGGAAGTGAGACTCAGCTTGAATCTCACAAACTTATTGCCTGTGTGAGTTTGGGCAAATCACTTAATCTCTCCTTATGTCTCAGTTTTCTCATCTGGAACTTTAGGGGGTTAGACTAGATGCCTTTTCCTGTCCCTTCCAATTCAGCATCTATGAGATCACATATGAGATATCTAATTTTCTAAATAAGACAAAAGAAGGGGAAAGAACACATAAGAAAAGGTGATTTCTCCCTTTCTGTTTTTTTCCTGTCTCCACCTTTTTCCCTTCTTCTTTTACAATTCCATATTCCAAACCCCATCAAGTTTGCCCTGCCTTGATTCTCCCAAGCTGGGTCATCCAGGACCTGTCATCTCACACCAATGATATGTCCCTAACAGTTTCGGGAATATAGCCTTACAAACACAGACTCCTGAAGATTTTTACCTTGAACCTCTCCTACTCCCTGTCTCTACAGCAGGTCAGGAGATAAAAAATGAGGGTGTTTTGTGACTAACAGAAGCAAGCAAAGATGGCAGCTGTCGTTTATCAGCACGTTGGGTAATAGAACTACTGGAAGTGGGGGAAAATACTGATCATCTGAGGAAGATGACTTGAAAACAATTCCCACAGCGGAGTGACTTAGTTCCTCAGAGTTCCAAAGCTAGAAGGCTAATTACATAGCCTAACAACAATAAATACAAGTGAACAACAATGGATTCCACAAATTATTTAGTGAGGACCTACTGAGTGGAAGGCAAAGTGGGAGATTTATATTCTCTCCCAGTTTAAATATTTGTTAAAATGCTTGCCAGAAACCAGATTTCTTTTAGGCGTAGGCTAATTTACTTCAGGGTACTGAACCTATCTTAGAGGCAGTGAAAGAGCACCAGACTTGGTATTTAAATTCAACAAATGTTCATCCATCATTTCCATACATGGCAGTTAATGGATACTAAGCAGATAGAGCTGGGTCTCTGGAGGATCTGTGTTCAAGAACTGCCTCTAAAACATACTGGTTGTTAAATTCTCTCACGTTCTGGTCCCTCTGACCAGCACGCCCCTTCTAAGTCAATATACTAAATTTATAAGTAGCTAGTATAAAGTAACAACAGCAAAAAGTTAAGGCTGCAAAGTGGAACCTAGAGCTTACTCTCCCATAGATTAAGGACGCAAAATGGTAACTTGCAAATTGTCTCATAAATGACTAAAACTCTGAGACTATGTGCTAAATCAGGGGAAGTCGACTAGGCTTTACTCCAAGGGTCCCTTGTTTCTGCTAACTGCCCCAAATCCTGTAAACCCCTTCAAACTCTCCCTCTTTTATCTCTTCCATCTCTTCCAAATGTTGCTTGAGTGTTCCCAACTCTGATCTATGATTACATGACTCTCCCACATCACTTCTCCTCTCCATTCTCTTCTGCATGCTGCCTACCTGCCTCCATCACTCAATCCCGTCCCCACACTTTCTGCCTTTGTCCCCTGTTCCATTTGTCTCTGTACACCCTGTGCTTAAGAGTATTATTTCCACTGTGCTGCCACAGTGGTTTTTCCCAGGGAATATCCAAAGGACCAGAGCTTCCTGCTCCCCACTTAACCCAAAGGGACCCCCTTGTGGTCCCATTCCCTTAGTCGCAATAACTCCATAAATTCGCAATTTACAAATCACTTAACCTTTGCTAGCCCCAGGCAACTCTCTTAAAGACAACAAATTGCAGAACTGCCGATCTGAATTGGTGGAGGGAGCTTCCTCACCAAGAGTTCCCTACACCACTGAAATCTCAGCCCACAGCAAGGCATTCACTTTCCTCACCAGTAAAATGTGGGAGTTGTACTGGATGACTGGAGAGTCAGCTTTAACATTCTTCGATGCTTAACTGACATACGAAGTAATTTTCTATGTCAGATGATTTAGCAGCACATGCAAACAAACTGATGTTATTTGACTGGCAGTAAGTTTTATTTTAGTTTAAAAATTCAGATTATTTATTTATTGTTAGGCTTCTAATTGTTCTTGTGTTATGATTTTGGGGAAATCATTGTATGAGAAATGCTGCAAACCTGAAAAATGACACCTAGAGAGTGATGTAATTGCATCCTTACGAAATTAACTTCTCTTTTTGTTCTAGATGCTATTAGATTATGAAATTGGTTGTTTGAGAATGTGGTCATAATGCTCAAAACTTCCTAAATATTTAATGGGGTATATTTTGCCTTAAAATTAATAACTTACTGAGAAAAGGACCAGACTTTTTTCCAAAGAACTGTGAAGTTCTTTGGGGACTTACCAGGTTTCTTGGGACCTTCTTTTTGGGAAGTCAAAAAATCTTAGCCTTGCTCACAGCAGACTGTGAAATTCCACAGTAATGAAGCCATTTTAATGAGAAACTAGGACCTTTTTTATAATGATTATTTTTTTTAATCTGATAGATTGGTCATTGCTTATGAAAATTACCATAGTGTACCTGGAGAATGAGTTAAAAATTGTACCTTTAAGCAAACTAAGTCTCAACAGACCCCAGATTCAAAGACTGGATTTATTTGCTTTAGAGGTTAACATGTAAGACCTTAAGATATGATCCATCAACAAGGAAACTTATAGTGGTCAATGTTTTACTGGGTTTTGAATGAACTATCAAGTATTCGCTGTATGTGTGAAATTAAACAATGTGATCGTTTTCTTAATTTCTAATGGCTGATTTCTTCTCCAGGATGGATTTAGACCAAAAAGGAGAAATAAGATATGGCCTTGTATGTGCAACAACATGAGAGAAATGATAATGACTGGACCTAGTCCTACCCTTTGATTAATGAAGCTTGCTATTTGAGGCAAGCCTTCTTGGGGCTGTATTTTGATATTGTCCGGAGTTTTGATTCCAAGAACGATTACCTGAATTACCTTAACAACCCACCATTCAAGGGAAATGCCACGTGCTGGTCAAAGGGAGCACGATGCCAGAACTGCCACAGATTGATGTCTGTTCTTCAGAAGGTTGAGGGAACCTTGCAAACGACAGCAGGAGTCTCTTAATTGAGTTTCCCCATTGTGCTATTTCCTTTCTGAAGGGACAGCCTCAACTTTTTTTTTTTATAACTTCCTTCTTCCTTTCGTAACAAAATTCTATAACCAGGGCAAATGAACTATAAAAGTTTTTTTTTTATTTTAAATGATTCTCACTGCATCTCTGAGTTACCATATGATACGATGCAAGTAAAAAAGTCCTTAATGTTTTTAATTTTACTATTATTTAATTTATAGTCACTCTGTTTCAACTTCAATGGAGAAAATTAATCCAGAGGATCCTACTGTTATATTTGCAAGGCCATTTTAAAGAGTAGTAAACTTCATCATAGAAAAGTGGTAAGATTAGACTGTTACCCTAAGAATTAAGATAGATGGATACACTCATACACATACACACAAACACACACGATTGGCTTTCAAATATTTTTATTAAGAACAAAAATATGATGGAAAATGCTATCCACATCCAGAGAAAGAACTATAGAGTCTGAATGCATATGGAAGTATAACAGTTTCGCTTTTTTTTGTTTTTCATGGCTTTTCCCTTCTGTTCTGATTGTTGTTTCACAACATGACTGAAGTGGAACTATGTTTAACATGATTGCTCATGTACAGCCTATTTCATGTTGTTTGACATCTTGGGTAGGGGAGAGAGAGAAAAATTTGGAACTCAAAATCTTATTAAAAAAGAATGTTGAAAACTATCTTTTCTTATAATTGGGGAAAAAAAACAAATATTTACAAAATAAAAGAAGAATAGATGGACAAGTAAATGTGATGTCCCTAGATGATATACTCTATGATATACATTTTAAAAAATTTTTTCTTTTGATCTTGAAGGTAATTACAAACAAGACTGAAAAAGTAGAACAAATATTAAACATTATTTGAATTTAATTGAATATACACATCAATTTTTTAGAAAATTTTTTTTCTTTTTTCTGGGATATACAGATTTTGATTATATTTTGACAATAAGTTTTCAAAATTGGATTACATATAAAATTGCATTAAGAAAATTTAATTTTTGTGTATGTTTTAAAGTCTCTATATTATAATATTAAGAGACAGAGGAGCTCATTGAACAAGTCAGGCACTCACAGATCTTTTTTAAGATTCTTCAGCTTGTACATACCATTATCTATATCAAGTACAGGATTCCGGTAAACACAGAGCATGTGGTATGTAAAAACTGAATTTCTCTGAACTTTCAGGTGAATTACGGGTTTCTAATTTGATGTTCTGATATTATTATCTACATGATATCTGAACTGGTTTTTAACTACATGATCTGGCTAACCTAGAGAACCTCTAGAAGTGACTTAGAACCAGAGAAGCAGATCTATTAGGAAGAACAATTTTCCACAGAACCTCCACAGGAATGAGGCCTATTCTGGAATCTCGAAGGGAAAAAGTTTCAAACAACCTGATGGCTACTAGGACAGCTAAGATCCAAGGTGAAATAAGCTGATTAAATGGACATTTAAAGTGGGTTGTTAGAAACAAATTGGTCAAGGAGACTTTGTGTTATTCAATACTGATGTTCACAGTTTGTCATGTGTTTCAATATTTTTGTCTGTCTATAGGAATGTATGCCTAAGTACAGTTCAAAACATGCCCAGGGCAGAGATTAACAGAATTTACAACTGAGTGATCAAAAACAGGTATTGCACTCTCTATGATCAAAATTAATTTATTATTCAGAACTTAGGGCCATTTCTCCTTCAATTTTGGTTAACTAAAAGTCTGTCTTCTTCTCCTGTTAATATTAACATTACCTGACCAAAATTTGACTCAAGAAATAAAGCAAGACTGGCAATTCTCAGATAGAAGCCAAAGGAGAGTCAAAGTTATATTTTTGATTTGTTAGCTTCCCTAGCTATATGTTGAAGGATTTCCCTGACACGAGTCTTTTTTGGTTATCTTGGTGACACATAAATCTTCCCATTAAATCAGCCTATTTGTGAACCCTCTAAATGTCGATTAATCTGTAACCTTAGTTTACCTATAGAGTTTGATGAGGTTTCCTTTCTTAATAATCTCCTGTTTGAGATTATGAATCTATCTAACTAAATTTGTTTAACGTTTATAACACTAAAGAAAGCATGAAATTATAAATCTATTTTTTCTTTAACCTTTATGACCTAAGAGGAATGTACACGATTGTATATGTAAAATAATTATTTATGTCACTGACATAATTTTGCCTACAAAAAAGACCTGTCAGAATCCTAGTAACAGAATTCTAAAATGTATTTTTAAAGGAAGAAGATTCAGAAAAGGAACAATGATGTCAACAAGCCAGCACGGCTTCATCAAACACACAACATGCCAGGCCAACTTACTCTTTTTTTTTTTGGACAAGGTTACTAGACTGGTAAATCAGAGAAATGATGTAGATAGTTTGCCTAGATTTTTTTTAACAAAGACCAAGTTTCTCAGCTCAGGCTATTCTCATGGAGACACAGAGAAGTGGAACAAGCAGTAGAACAGTCTGCGTAATCTGAAACAGGCCGAACAACTACAACCAAAGCCATGATTAGATACCAACTTCAAGTAGGTCTCTGGTGAACTTTCCAAAGATCCACGCTTGTGTATGTGCTGTTCACCATTTTTATCAATGACCAGGATACAGGCATGCATATCAAAATTATAGTTAACTTAAAGAGAAGGAGCTTTTAAAAATGGTTAATAGAGTCAGTTTTCAAAAAGATCCTGAAAGGTTAAGCTACTGGGCCAAATCTATTATGAAAAAATTTAAAAGGAATATATGTAAATTATTCCACTCAGGATAAAAAAAAACATTAATTTTTACAAATTCAAGATAAGGTAGGTATGGTTAGACAGCAACTCATTTAAAAAAGATTTCAAGGGCTTAAAAGACTGCAAGCTCAATGAGTAAGTACTTTTTATGGCCATCAAAAAAGCTGCTCCAAACTCCAGCTGCATTGTGAGGCAGTATCCAAGACTATGGAAACGATATCCCTGTTGTACACTGACCTGGTCGGACCACATGTGAGAAACATTATGTTCAGCTCTGGGAAACAGAAATAAGATTCTTCAGCTTGTACATACAAAAAGATTAACATTATGTCAGTGTCTAGAAGTGACTTAGAACCAGACACTAAGTCACTTCTGTGTACACATTAACACAATGGTATATACAAGCTGAAGAATCTTAACAAATCTTAACAAAAAAGAATCTTAACAAAAATTTGGATAGATACAGACAAACTGGAGCATATCTAGAAGGTCATCACCATTTCAGGATGGTCAAAGTTCACATACTCTGAACAGGGGTTGGAGAGCAGACTGCCACACAGCTTTACAGACAGACTGCAGAAAGCCATACTCACAAAGAAATTCTTACCTTTTACTTCTTAAATCTCAACTCTACAGCAAGACATGAAGAAGCTAGAAATCTAGAGCATTTTGTCACTTAGAATGATGAAAGGATAAAAAAATTAGTGATGGTTTGATGGAAGAGATGATTGAGCATATAAATTAACATTTATTAGGTACCGAGTATGTGACATGCACTATTTGAAGTGTCTGGGATACAAAGGCAAACATGAAATATTTTTCTCCCTCAGGCAGTTTATATTTTATCAAGGCAGACAACACATGTAAGGGACCAATTTATTGTTGTTGGGCTCCAGGGCCAAAAGTAGTAGAAAAAGGTAATAGGGCAAACAGATAAATTTAGATTTGATATAAGGAAAAGCTTCCTAAAAATCAGAACTACACATAAATGGAATGGGCTGTCTTAAGAAGTAATGAATCCCTTCTCACTGGAGGAAGACTTTCGTTCTGCTATGGACCACATGGTTTCTAAATTTCCTTCTATATAAGAGCTTCTCTACAGTTTGTTTTTCATTGATTTCAATCAATCAATAAACATATACTAAGTGTTAGGCACTGGGGATACAAAAGATAGTACCTGCACTCTAGGAGCTCATAATCTAATGGGGGAGACAATGTGCAAACAAATATTTACAAAACAAACTATATTCAGGATAAACAAAAAGTAATTAACAGAGGAAAGGTACTGGAATTAAGAGGGGTTGGAGAAGCCTTGTGAAGTTGGGATTTTAGTTAAGCCTTAAAGTAGGCTAGGGACATCAGTAAGTGGAATGGGGGTGGGAGTTTTCCAGGCATGGGGGCCAGCCAGAGAAAATGCCTGGAGATAGGAGATTGAACAAATAAACATTTTGTTTGTAGAACTGGCCAATAGGCCAGTGTCACTGAATCCCATGGTATGTGGGAGGAAGGGCTTTGAATGCCAACCAGAGCATTCTGTTTTTGATCGCGGAGGCTAAAGGGAGCTACACATGATCAGACCTGAGTTGAAAAATCACTTTAGTGACTAACTGGAGGATGGACTGGAGAGGGGAAAGATTTGAGACAAGCAGACTCAAGCAGAATAGGAAGATTTGAGAATCACCAGTATAGAGTTGGTAACTAAATTCATGCACGCTGATGAGATGAAGTGAAGTAGTAAAGTGGGAAAAGCATGCCCAGGACAGAACCCTGATGGACACCTATGGTCTGAGGGTGTGATCTGAAAGAGGATCCATCAAAAGAAGCAAAAGATAGGAGGAATCAGAAGAGTGATATCCTAAAAAGCAAAAGAGTATCGAGAAGAACTCATCAACAGTGTCAAAGGCTGCAGAGAAGACAAGGAGAATGAAGATTTAGAAAAGGCCAGTGGACCTGGCAATCATCAGTAACTTTGGAAAGAGCAATTTTGGTGGACCAATAAGGTCAAAAGCCAGATTATAACAAGTAAAGAGTGAAAGGAACATGGAGGTACCTACTGTATATGGCCTTTTTGAGTTCAGCCACGATGGGCAGAAAAGATACAGGACAATAGTTAGCAGGGATGGAAGGATTAACTAAGGAAGACATGAGTATTCTTAATAAGCATTAAGAAATGAACCAGGAGACAAGAGTGAGATTGAAAATAAGTGAAAAAGGGGGATAACAGAAGACAATCTTTTAGAGATGGGATAGAATGAGATTGCTTGAACAAATGGAGGGGTTTGCCTTGGTAAGGAGTAAGGTCACCTCATCATGCAAGAGGGGTGAAGGAAGAGATAGTGGCAGAATCTGAGTGACAGACGAGGAAGAGGGAAGAAGAGGGAGTTTACAGTGAATGGCCTCAAGTTTTTCTGCAAAATATGAGGCAAGGTTCTCAGATGAGAGAATGGTACAACGGGCAGCCCTGGGAGGTTTGAGATGGGATGAAAAAGTTTGGAAGAGCTGCTGTGGAAAAGGGAGAAGGGAGGTACAGTATGATGGCTTAGCAGGAGAGAGATCTTGTGGCAGAAAGCTATAGTGGACTCAATCAGACTGGTTATATTTTTTCCCTATCTTTGTTCAGGAACAGGAGTATAAAGTGAAGGTGACAAATGGGGAGTGATCGATGACTAAGGCTTGGTTGGCTGTAATTGGCAATATGATAAAGGGCCAAGAAATTCAAGAGAGGACAGTCTTGAGTTGAATAGGTTCACCAAGGGGTCAAGATGGGGAGAAAAGAGAGTGGACAGTGCAGGAGAGACAGCTTCAGAGAACTGAAGGGTCAGAGGACTGGAGGTCACAGTGTGGACAAAGTTTTGTAACGGAAGGCAGAGGAAGAGGTGAAAAGTGAATACATTATGGTTGGAGAAGGGGATTTCCAAGTTCTTGAACACAGAGGTGGGTGAGGGCAAGATCAAGGGTATGACCATATTTGTGAGTGGCTGAATTGGAATGGAACAATATGCTCATGGAAGGTGTGCAAGTTTAGAAACTTGGTGGTTAGGGCACTTGAGGGAAAATTAATATGTATATTGGGCAAGGGTTGGGGAAGATAGAAAAATTAGAACATATGAATAGCATGAACTTCAAAGGAACAGAGGAAGGGGGAGAAAGTGGTAGTGGCAATGAGGAACAAGGAGTATTCCAACTCTTCTACCTCAACCAGTAAGTTGAGAAGAGTGAAGGTGCAGTCGGTCAGCACCGTAAAGGATGACCTGGGAGGCTGTTAACTGGAAAGCCAATTTTCAATAAAAGCTAGGAGAGGGAAGGAATGGTAGAGGAAAAATTTAAGATAAGGTTTGTTGCCTATTTAACCATTATTCCAGAGAGCACAATAAAATGGCTGCATGGAGTTAGGTTGAAACTTTGAGGTGATTTAATTTGACATATCTAATTCTTTGAACAATTAGTTATAATGAAAGAGAGGGTATTCATTTCTAAGAACTTCAATGATTTAGTTTGTACATATTTTCCTTTGAAACTACCTCCTAAAAATTACATGGGAAAAAAGTTCACGCTGAACTCTCTGGGCAATACTTGGTCTAAACTACCTAGTTCCTACTTCATTATGCTGTTATAAACATCACATATAGGAAAAGCTCTTCTATATTACTATCAGCTCTTAGTTTTGTGTTAGGATTAATTACATGTAAAATTTTATATTAGAATATATTTATAAAATGGTTAATTTGAGCTTAGACAAACCTGGTATTAGGAGCTATTTTAGAAACAATGGAGATACATATTAAATGAAAAATCTATCGTGAAAGATAAAGGGAATGAGAGCACACTTTAACCACTACAAAACTGTAGTAGTTTAAATATTCACATAACCATAATAGTACTTAATTTAAAATCCATTCAATGGCCTTAAAGGGAAAATGGACTTTTCTTTTTTTACTTTATTCCTTGAGGCAGTGCATTCTAATGTTTTTTCCTAGTTATATCATATACAAGATAAAGATATGCCTGTTAATTTCAAAACTTCAAAAATGAGTTTACTTCCTAGACTAAAAAGTGTTTATGAAGCTGGTAAATTTACCATGTGAAAGAAAAGAGAATTACCTATTTTTGTTCTCTTAGTAACTCTCACTGTGGGAAAATCATCCCTCAATGCAAATCAGAAAACATGGTTGGTAAAAGCTTAAGGCTTCGTTTAATATTTACTAGACTAATAAGACGATCCGTGTGATAAATACCAGCATGGCAGTATGTGTTATGTGATTCGTGGCACAGAGTAGGCACTTAATAAACGTTTACTGATTGATTGGAATGGACAGGATACTGCACTTGGAGTCAGAAATCCCTGGGTTTAAATTCTACCTCAAATACTTACTACTTGTGTGACTGGACAAATTACTTAGTATTTCTCTACCTTTGTTTTTTCATTTGTAAAATGAAGGTATTTAACTAGATGGCTTTTAAGATCCCATCCATCTCTAAAAATCTGTTATCTATGACCTCTGCTAGGAAGCTGTGCAAACTTAAAACAAGATCAATCATTAGTAGGTTGTACATATTTAACATTTATCCAAGAGTGGCAAAGAAGTTGTTCAGATTTAACCCTCTTACCAAAAGCCACAAATTTAAACTATTTAGAGATTAAGGATCCAGTTAGTGGTCATGGAATAAAACCACCTGGTTCGTATGGAGACTGAATATATTAACTTTAGTTTCATTAGCACCATAATCTATTCATCAGTTAACCAGCCACAGACTCAGAATAAACAGAACAAAGGTTACTTTAGCTGTGATGTAAAAGGAGTTATACTAAAACCTCAACAATTTATAATTATGAAAGAGGGAATACTTAGAAAGTATTGTGGTCAGCTCTTAGTCCCCAAATATTTTTCTTTAATGTATGATAAGTCTTAGATATTGTTCCCATATTTCTAAGTGGATAGGTTTTCTAAACAGAGTATGAGCCAAGATAATTGAAATAATGTTAATGAAGAGTATAAGTAGTAGTTAATTTTTCTCCCAGGGAATATTCTCTTCACTCAGTTAAACCTTAACTATCCATTGGTAATGTCAGATTTGGCGATGTTCTGTTCACAGAATTACTTTGGGAGCCAGTGGCCTTAGAGATTACTTTGTGTGTGTGTTCCTCCAGATCCCCCACTTCCCACAGTTTTACAGATCCAGGTCCACAGAGAGTAATTTACTCAAGTCCCCATCTCAGAGTTTATTTTCTCTCCTGTAAAAATGGGACAATAATACTTATACAAGTTACCTCATAGTGAAATCACGAAGACAGTATCTGTATAAGCTTTACATGGCTATATAAATGAAACTACGGCCCTCATGGATCACCTCCTTTGAGCTCACAGCAATTACTATGTCACTGGATCATTTGGTAATTATAAAATGTCTTCTGATATGCTTTGCTATTAACTTAAGTTTCCATGTCATCTCCCCAACTAAAATTTCTCCAGTTTGGGAGCGGGAACTTACTTTATTTTCTATAACCCCCTAAAGTATCTTATGTGAAGCTAGCATTCAATAAGCATTTGATACCTAGAACATAATGGAATAAATGATGGATGAGTTTAAGAAAGACCTATCTTATACTCTTGGGATTGTTAAAGGTTTATTTTCTTTAGAGGCTGCCACCTATTACAGAAAGCCTCATCCTGATACTCCAGCCAACTCCCAGCTGCCCTTTCCATCAACCCAGAAATTACTTTGTATCTATTTTGTTTCTCTGTGTACACAGTGTTGCCCCAAATAGAATGTAAAAGCTTTCATCTCAGGGATTTTCAGGCCTAGCTCTGTGAGGAGTAAGTAATAGATCCTTCACAAGTATCTGCAGAGATTTTGGCTGTCTCAAAGGTTTAGTTCAGTCGAGGACTCACTACAAGCCCAGTAATTTCATAAATGTATCTGTTATGGAATTCTGTACACAGTGGAAAGTTCAAAATCAACCCAGTTCACCCGGGTACAAAGAACCATCAGTTAACAAAGTCATCGCACTAAGACACAGCCAGTGAGAGAATGAAGACCTTAGGATAGGCCTTCTTTCAAACTTTGACGGACACTCCCTGGTCATTTAACAACTCTTCTCATCTCAATTTCCTCATCTGTAAGAGCAGGAGAGTCTGCATAAATCCAACAGAAGTAAACAGACGTTGGGGAAGACCGAAGAAAAACAGGGGACAACAGAGGTCGAGACGGATGGATGGTGTCAGGACTGGGAGCAAGTGGAGAACAGAAGGGCCTGGCCCTCCGGGTTCCGCAGGGTCAGGAGGAAAGACCGAACAACCATTTCTCTAGGAACAAACTCTGACCTCTTTTACTTTATGGTTAAAATTTCATCTCTTCCCCGGAGTCTGATACAGAATGCCCCAGACGTTCCAGGTGCTTAATGTAGAAAAACAAAACCCCTTTCCTGCGGGGCCGGGGCAAATCGGACCATTGGGGGTCCTCTTTTCCGAAACCCCCTCATTTCACACCCAAAGAAAGGGAGGCCCAGGTTACGCGTCTTGCCCAAGGTTAGAGTCAAGCATTTCATTAAGCACCTACTACGTGTCAGACACTAGGCGGTCCCTGTTCTCAAAGAACTCAGTCTAACACGAAACAAGACCGAGGGCAGTCAGCATCCGAACGCCTCTAGTTTCAAGTCCAGGGGCTTTCCTCAGCCTACGCGCACTTCGCGTATCCGAGTTAAGCCCGCTAACAGGAACGTTAAGTACAGACACAGACAACAAAAGGGGCCGCAGAGCAGCACGTGACCACAAGCGAGGTGCGCGCGCACTAGGGGAAGGGCCACCGCTCCCCGCCCCCCAGGCCTTCGAGAATTGGCTAGCCCATGGCCCTCCCTTTTCCTTCCGGCAGCTGCACGAATCGGAGAGCAGGTCAAAGGGCGCAGTTCCCCCGCCCCGAGTGCGTAAGGTGCCCGCCGGATTGCGGACGCGAGGTTGTGAGGGAAGAACGAGTTGGGGGCGGGGCGGGGAGAGGGGATCCAAGTACAATGCTTCCCTCCCTAAATCCCTGGACCGCATAACCCTTCCCTTCCTCGCCCCCCAACTCTGGAGCAGGCAGGCGTGTTTACCCGTAGGCAGCAGCAGCCACGGCTCGGGGCTTTAGCCAGGAGAGGAGGCGCCGCAGGCGGAGAGAGGACCGGTTAGCTAGCGCGGCCATGTCTGCGCCGGGCTGTGACTACAACGCATGCGCATCTCCCGTCCCCACGTCCTCCCGACCGCCCCTGCTCCACCCCTGGCTGGCCGCCGCGACCGCGGTCGAGGAAGGATGTGCCCGTTATTTCTCACCCCCCCTCTACAAAACAAGTCTAAAACTAAACCCACCCAATTAGACAAGGTGGTCAGGCTGGCCTATCTTCGGAGTCATGAACTTTGCCGACTTTTTATTTTTGCTTCCCGTTCCCCTCCACGTATCGGTCACTATCTACTCTCCGAGACCTGCTAAAGGTGTTTTTTTCTCTCGCTCGGTGATGTATCTACTTAATAATGGCCGCCGGAAGAGAAGAAGTGAGCCGTAAATGAGAGGGTTACGTGACACGCACTTCCGCCGACCTCCAGAGTCTCTAACCGCAGTCCCCCTGCCCGTTCCCTATCCTCCTTCCGGGGAGGGGGTTTTCAAAGAGAAAGAGCTTTCTGAAAGTACACCTGCATTGTAAGCCTTCGAGGATGTATGTGAGAAGCAGCTTGGCCGAGTAGACAGAGCCGACCTTGGGCTAGGATGTCTCGGACCCAAGGCCTGCCTCTGACATTACTACCTGTGTGATCCGGGCCTTAATGTCGCTGAGCACCGGACTACGCTTAAATTGCTGAACTGCTGCCTGTCTGTTGTTGTTCTGACTGCGTTCTCCAAGAGGACCATGACATCAGGAAGCTGGATTTAAGTGAGGGATAGCAGTGCGAAATCACCAGCCTCACTTTCTCCCCTGGAGCCTGTATGAGTAATAGGTGTTCCATCATCTTTCCCCTATGAAAGAAATCACAGACCCCTACGGAAAGGACAAAGTAGAAGAGGAAATCTAAATAGTCTAATGAAAACTAACGGTCAAAAGATTTGTATTTGGAAGGAACCTTAGAGATCAGCTCATCCATTCCCCTCGTTTTACAGATGAGGAAAGTGAAGTGACATACCTTAGATTACTTAGATATTTCTATAGGATGTGTATTGTCCACCTAAGGTTATATCTGTGTCAAACGTGGGTTTGTCTAAATGTGGAAGATGTTATCTCAAGATTTCTCCCATCCAAGGGTGAATTTGATTTAGGACTGGAGAGCGGCAGAAGATTACAGCATCTAAGCTGGTTGCTTTGTTCTCTTAAGAGAAGGGATACCAAGATAAAACATAGGGGAGATGATTTTTAGGGTCAAGCTATTTTTCTAGTTGTTACCTCTGAAGGAAATGGAGTACCCCAGGTTTACAGCCAAGACTTTGTCTCTTCTCACTAAATGTTAGCCATACAAAAGACCATGGCAGAACTTATCCATGCTAATAGTAAAAACAGAAATCAGAAGCTATACAGATTAGAATATACCAGACAACAGAGTAAATGTGCTCTACCATTGAGAGGTGGGTATCCCAACTGAGCCTATCTCACCTATGGGGAAATTCCCCAAAGAGTCCAGGAAAACTGGAAATAGAGGACTTGTTGCACCAGTGGCTCTTTAATATATTTGTGGCTTCCTGAAGTCTTTTTTCTTTTCACTTTTCTTCCCCATAGAATCTGGAACCATGTGTTCTTCTAAGAAAGAAGAAAATTCATTCGTTTCCTGAGATCTGAACAAATTCCTCATACAGGCTGGTTGGTTGGTTATTGTTCTTCATTCTGGAAGAGGATCAAAATGACATCACTATGCTAGAGTCAAGTTTCAGTGGCTGAGCAGACCAATACAAACTTGAAATGTTTTACCACAGGTCAAGCACAAATAGTCCATGTAAACATTTGGGGTGGCTCTAAATTTGCACATCTTGCATTCTTTTGAGCTATTTTAATTGTGCTTTGTTCATAAAGGACAGCACCTTCTCTGATGTAGGTACACCATGCTGAGTGGTCCTGTGGCAGTGTCTCCCACATCACATAATCAATTCCAGGGTTCTTAAGAGAGACCTTGAGAGTTTTCCCGTATCACTTTTTTTGACCACCATGTGAACCTTTGCCCTGGGTGAGTTCTCCATAAAATAGTCTTTTTGGCAAGTTGCATTCAAACAACTGGGCTAACCCATCCTAGTTGTGCTTTCTGAAGTGGAGTTTGAATGCTTGGCAGTTTTAGTTTGAGAAAGGACCTCAGTGTATGATATCTTATCCTCCCATATGATCTTCAGAATCTTCCTAAGACAATTCAAATGGAAGCAATTCAGTTTCCTGGCATGGTGCTGATAGACTGTCCAGGTTTCCCAAGCATACAACAATGAGGTCAGTACAGCAGCTTTGTAGACCTTCAGTTTGGTAGTCAGTCTTCTGTCCCATACTTTTCCTTTGGAGCCTCCCAAACACTGAGCTAGCTCTGGCAATGCATGCACCAAGGTAAGCAAACTTATCCACAGCATTCAAAACTTATCCATTTGATGTAATCAGTGATTCCACATATGGATGGTGTGGTGATGGCTGATGGAGCACTGTATTGTTAAAGTATTTTTACTTAATTTGAAGATTTTTTGCACCCATTAATAGGTTCATGTGACCTGTTTAAATCACATGGAAGCCTAAGTCACATGTGGTAGGAGGAGCTTGCTCAATGAGTGGAACAGGAAGAGTGCAGCAGAGCTGAAAAAAGTTGGTGAGAGCAGTTAGGGCAGAGAAAAGAGAGGACACAGGCAGGCACAGCTAGCCTTGTGAGTGTTTGCTTGTGGGAAGGCCACAGATTGAGGGGGAAATGGGGAAGGCTTGAGAATGGCAGTGCTTATATGTATTGACTTCTTGGTTACTATGATGGATTTGGCTTCTGATGTCTGAATAAATGTTTTTCTTCTGCCTTCTTTCTGTATGTAGAATCTGTTATACTCTGAGAATTATGCCAACATATTAATAGTCACCATTGGTTATGAATATTGCCTTGGGTGATAGAAAGCATCTGTGTTTTTTTGGTGCTCATGGTTAGGCCAAAATTAACACAGGCAGGAGAGAATCAATCCATACTTTGTTGCTTCTCAGCTTCAGAGTTTGCATAGAGTGCACAATCATGGGCAAACAGAAAATCATGCACCAACACTCCTTCCACTTTGGTCTTGGCCTTTTTAGGTTGAAGAATTTATGATCAGTGCAGTAGCTGACCTTTATACCGTGTTCATCCTCATTGAAAGCATTTGACAACATGGCTGAAAACATCATGCTAAAAAGGATGGTAATAAGCACACAACCTTGTTTCACTCCATTGGTGACTGGGAAAGCACAAGAGCATTGTCTGTTATCCAAAACCCAGACAAGCATGTCATTATGAAATTAATTGTACAAGGCTGATGAACTCCAGGAAACCAAATTTTGACATAATTTTCCATAAGCTTTCACAATGGACAGTATCAAGGGCCTTGGTCAGATCTACAGATGTATATAGACCTCTGTTCAGCTACTGGCATTTTTCCTGGAATTGTCAGGCAGCAAACATCATTTTGACCATTCCTCGGCCCTTACTGAAGTGACATTGGCTCTCAAGTAGGTAACCATCTTCCAGGTGAGGGATCAACCTATTAAGGAGGACTCTTATAAGAATCTTGCTAGCAGTGACTCAGAGAAAGATGCCCCTGTGATTTTTCACAGGACAATCTATTTACTTTACTTTTATAGAGATGGATAATGGAGGCATCCTTGAACTTGTGGGGGATAACCTCTTGTCATAAATTTCAATCAGCTATTGTATGAGCAGCGGACCATATAAATCTCAACTAGAATAGAATTAGCACCTGGTGCCTTGCCATATGAAAGGAGCCTGATGATATTCAAAACCTCTTCTTCAATTGGAACTTCAGCAGGGGAGGGATTAACTTTAACCTGAGGTAAATGGTAAATGGCTTCAGCTTGATTAATAGTGGTCTGTTGAGCACACTATGGAAATGTTCAGCCCATCTCTCTAGAAGGATGTCCTTATCACTGATCAATTTGGCTCCAACAGCACTGAGTAGTTGAGAGGCATAAGTCTTTGCCCATAAATAGCCTTCAGGGCATCATAAAAGTGCTTTGAATTGTTACTATCAGCTTAAAATTGAATTTCCTCTGCCTTCTTCCTGAGTCAGGAATCCTGCATCTCTCTAAGCTTAGCTTGTACTTTACTTTTGATGGAATTAAGTGCTGCCTTCTTAGAGATGGATGAACTATCCTGCTGGTAAACCCTGTGGAGTTCTCATTTTTCATTTAGGAGTTTCTGAATTTCCTCATCATTTTCATCAAACCAGTCTTGATATTTTCGAGTGGTCAGACCCAGATGAGCAAATGCAGTGGAACACACCAAATCTCTCAGAGCTGCTCAGTCCTTTTCAGCTCCACTGTTGCCAACTGTGTGTTGACTCAACTTTTCCCTCCAAGTTAGCAACAAACTGTTCTTGATCAGAGAAGAATTCTAATCTGTTGACATTAATTCTTTGGGGGGGGGGGTCACTTTTGTTGAGTGTAAATATTTAACTTGGAGATAATAAGTCTTTAATCAATCTAGCACTCTACAGCACACATTGCCTTCTTTACTCTCACATCCTGCCTGGCTCTTCTCCTTATAATCACATAGTCTATTAAATGAAAGTGTTTGCTGTGAAACTGCATCTGTGAAGTTTTATTGTATGTAGGGTGAACAGAAGACAGTGTTGATGATGATAATAAGGTCATGAGATGCACAGATCTTTAGTAGTAAGTGACCTGTTGCTGTTTCCTTTTCCCTTCCTCTCGAGAATTCCCTGCCAAGACTGGTAGCCTGAGCCTACTCTAGCATTAAAATCACCAAGAATTATAAGTTTGTCCTCTTTTTAGCACATTGATGATAGGGGTCTCCAGATCTTCTTTGACCTCACCAGAGTGCCAACATGATATTCACAATGCCTATGGTGGCTATGAATATGCCAGCACAGTTCTGAAGCACAAAATATAACAAGACTCTCCTCATGGAAAACAGAATCAAAACATTATTCAAACACCAGAAAACCAAATCCATAGCAACAAAGAAATCTATACACAATAATTATACAAGGGGCACTACCATTCCCAAGCCCTTCCTCTGTTAGGCTTCCCACAAACCAATTCCCTTAAACAGAATTATAAACAACTCTTCCACTCTGCTAGTTGCTGCCTGTTCTCTCTTTCCCAGCTCTGACTGCTGTCACTCACTTTCTCCCAGTTCTGCTTCACTCTTCTTGTTCTACCCATTCAGCAAGCCCCTCCTACCACATGTGACTTAGGCTTCCATGTGATGTAAGCAGGTCACATGGGCCTATTAATGAATGAGAAAGATCTTCAAATTAAGCAAAAATACATTAATGATACATCTTGCAACAAAAGCCATTCATCTTTCAGGCCTCCTGGATTTTGTGTTGTCTATAAGTATACACACATTCCATGTACCAATGATGAGTGGAATGGTCTTTGTATTTGTTTTTGTATGTTTTTTGGTTGTTGTTGTTTTGATCACAGAGTGGAGTCTCTGCCTGGTAAAGTAATCAGGCCAGGGTTGGAAAAGCAGATAATTTTTAGGGTACCTTTTCTAGCTCCTCACATCAAGAGGTGAGCAGTATGATTCTTAAAAGGCTTCTCAGACACCCAGGGGGTAGTCAAATTCCACTACTACTTGCAGTGAGAAGACTTTATGGCCTAGGTCACCTGTGTGCAGTATTGTGACTATAGCTCCCAGTGTATCCACACCTGCTGCTTCATCACTTGCCTGTCGACAAAGATCTTCAACATAGGTAGAATGGTGAAATGGTATGGGTGATGTCTTTTGATTCGTGTGTAAATTGGATTTAAGTGAGGTAGAGTTGGATGAAGTAGTTAGCCTCACTGTCTTCCAGAGTCATCATAGTCAAGTGGTAGGACAGAGTCAAGACTACTGGTGATGGCTCAAGATGCAGTGGATGACCTTGACATCTCTGATGTCTTAACCAAGCTCCAAGCACTCCACAGTACCTGCTTCAGCTGCCTTCAAGGCGGTTGGAACAGATTGTTCTCATCCACCCATTCCACCAGGGGAAATCTCTGCATGTTTGGGGTAGACACCCCACTAACTCACCAATGGATTTGAGACCCCTTGGTCATTCTCAACCTGGTTTAGCCTGTCTGACAAAAGCAGTTTACTGGGGTGTGGCCATTGCACATGCTACAGCTTCTTCACTGGTGAGAGTTAGGTAGAATAGGTGGACACCAAAGGTAGAAAGCAGTCTTGAAAAGGGATTGGCAGCTTTCACACCAGAGGTACTAGTCTTCCCAGAGCACACCTACATCTCATACAGGTAATCAATATTTGAATAATTCTTTTCTCCACCAATTAGGTGAGTCTTCTGCAAATGGAGTGAGCTTTAACCCTCTGATTATACTTCAATGGGTATATTATCTCATCAATATAGGTATTCTCTCCAGTGATTCAGATTGTACATCCTGATCAACTCTTTGCCCTGTTCAGTTGAACATCATATTCAACTCTTGTCCATGCTCAGTGTAAATCCTAAATAGCTGTTTATGCTATGAAACTTGGCTATGTCCTCCCATAATTACAAGAGGTTTTCCTTAACAATTTAGGGCTTCCCTTTAAATCCTTTAATATTATATAGTTACCAAAGGAACATACAAACTTTACAGAGATGTCCCTCACTCTTGCTACAAGACTGGCTCATCTTTTTTTCTGGTGATACAGTGATATGATGACATTTTAAAAAATATCTCTTCTATGTAGTTTTTCCTTGGCAATATGATGTAAATCTGATCATGGTAACTGAACCTTTCCACTACCCTTTGGGTGACCCTCAACTTTAATTATCTAGTGAATGTTGTGTTTCATTTCTTACAGACATACAGCATTACTGGTAGCATGTTGTTAAAAAGCTGGGCCTAGGGCAGCGAGGTGGTGCAGTAGACAGAGCACTAGCCCTAGAGTCAGGAGGACCTGAATTCAAATACTGCTTCAGAAACTTGACACTTACTACCTGTGTGATCCTGGACAAGTCACTTAACCCTGACTGCCTTACCAAAAAAAAAAAAAAATGAAAAAAAAAAGACAGGTTTTTAATGCAAGATGTTGCAACACTCTGACCTGGGCCCTCTCTCTTCTCTCTAAAATTCTGTTCTAGTCGTCTCACTATCATTACTCTCCTATACGACTCCCTACTCTAAGCCTTCCTCTTCCAAAGTGCAGGTTCTCCATCCCTGTTAAACCAAGAGCAGGGCAGCCAGAGTGGCTGAGTATCTCTGACCTCTAGTTCTTTTTTAAAACTTCCCTCCTCTCAGCTCCTATATCTGCAGTTCAAGCTACCCAACTGATACAAAAAATTTCTTCTCACAATGTGGTTAGCAAACTGGTACTACAAAGAATAGACATTCATAGACACTCATGCTCAAGTCTCTTTAAGGAATTTCCATTATCTCTCATTACAACTCTAGCTGAAACAAGGTCTCCAGGCTCTCCCTCATCAAGAGAGCATGCTGATACATTCTGTGCATGTGCCAGTTTCTCTTACTTTATAAATTATTTTGTAATTGCAGTCATGTAGTTGCTGTTTGTATCTTACAAGGTGTATTCCCAAGGAGTTTATCTCTTTGCTTGGGTTTTGTTTTTGAAACGATTTCTTTTGAACAACATTAAACATCAATACAAGTTGAACTTGCTTTGTAACTATTAACATTTAAATACATAAATTTCTTATAAAATGTCATAACAAATTTTCACTCCTTCCAAGTTTTACTAATAGGTGTATGCATGTTTTATTATTTATCCATTTATTCCCACTTACTTTAAAAAAATGCTTTATATGCATTATCTCATGTGATTTTATTGTACTGTTTTATATTTTTAGTGCTTTAGTTTTTCTTTCAAAAATTGTCTCTCCCTCTTAATTGAGCAATTAAAACAATAATCCTCACCTCACAACTAGGAATAATACAAAAAAACCCAAATCCCCACATTTAGCATAAATGGTTTTCAGTGGGATGTTGGTCAGGTGAATTCCAGGCCTCTGAAGAATATTTATCTCTATCTCTTGAATAACTCAATCTTTCATAACTTATGACATGGTGAAAGACCATGTGCTACTTAATTTGGGAACTTCTCTAATTTTGGAACAATTCTACTCAGCATATCAGTATATTTGTTATTTTATCACTTCTTCAATGGAGACAAGTTTTCCAGGTCCACTCGAAGCAAATAATTCCCCAAACATTTTTGAGGTGATATTTTATAATCTGATGAAGATGCCAGTATCTTATAGGTTCATCTTAACTTTTTCTGACAATGATTTTGGTGTTACCTTCAATGGAAACAGGGACAAGAGCCCTCAAAGTCTGCAACAAAATCAATACCACGTAACAGTCTCATTTATCCACACAGACCTACCTAGTTTTAAAGATTAATATTTTAAGAATATTTCTTTTGATTTAAAGTTTAAAATTCCATTAAATTGTATTCCCATCTCTGAAGATTTTTGTCCATAATCTAGAACCTTAAGGGGAGTATTCAATGAAAAATTTAAGTCCCTGTAGGGTAGAGTGAAAAGAGTACAGACTCTGGAGTCAGAATACCTGTGTTCAAATTTTACCTCTTATACTTGCTACCTGTGTAACCTTGGGTAATCCCTTAACTTCTCTGATTCCTGATGTATAAAATGAAGAAATTGGACTAGATGATGTCTCAAGTTCCTTCTTTTTCTAATGTTATATAAGTTTATGATAGCGGCTAAACAGCAGGAAGAAATCTATGGAGAAAAAAACACTTTTTAATCAAAAAGGAAAATATTTTTAAAGTATTAAAAATGTGTAAAATGATAGTTACAAAATTAACGGCATGAAAAGTTGATATATTTATTACAGAATTCTTTAGTCTCATTTCAATAGTAACAGACATTTCTATCATGGCAAGCAGTGTGGTGTAGTGGTTAGAGAACAATCTTTGACACATATGACTGCACAAGTCATTTTCCTTCTCAGTGCCCCAGGCAACTCTTTCAGATGAAAAATTACAGGTTGGCTGCACATCTGCATTCAGAGGGGGAGAGCCCTACACCAATGAAATCCATAAATCTGGACTCCCTGCAATTCTACTCTGTTCCCAATCTCACTGGGTAATAGCGTAGTGGAGCCTTGAAACTTGTAGTCTCTTGTGGAGTTAACCTACCTCCCCTTGCAACATTTTTATCAGATGTTTATCAGGCTAGTCTGTATAGAGAAAATCTCCTCAGACTCTGCCTTTTTTTCCCCTCTAAATTACACACTACTTGTGACAAAGTATGGAGATGAGAGCACAAAACCAAAAGTTTGATTTATATTTTCTAGACTTCCTCAGTCAAATTGCTATGTTTACTTGAGCAAAACACCAAGCTTTTAGGTAACTGGCATATTTGAACACAATGTTTTGTGAAGTTAGTTGCAAAGTCATTTACTCCATTCCAAATCCATTTTTTCCCCCTAAATAAACTTTCATTATTCATGACTTCATCTTTTTTTTTTTTAACTTCAGTCTTTTTCTTACTAGTTCGTTCTAAGGAATCTATGCGCGTTCTTTCTAGAAGGCAGAATCTCCTTTTTTCAACTCTACATATGTCAAATTACTAGAGACAATTGTTAAAATAAATCTTCCTTCAGGCCACACCATGACTGAGAAGGCAACCCAGGAAATAAGACAAAAGAAATTTATTGTAGCACACCAAGGCAGCAGCATTGGGTGGGTCCAGCCCTGAATTCAAACTGCCCAGTGCTTTTACAGACAAAAGTAAAAAATTTCCACATAAGGGAAAGACAATCTTGATTGGTACATATTTCAAATGAGATGACGTTAGCGCAGGAATGGAGAACCTGTGGCATCCAGGCCGCATGTGGCAGTTGAGGCCTCCAGGCTACAGGTTCCCCCCTCCTGGTAGTGCTACCTCATCTCCTCTCCTATTATAGCATCATAGGGAGAAGAAAGTAATGCTAAGGAGTTGGAATTATTGCACATGTGGGCTGCCCTTTTCTGCACCTACCCCAGAGAACAGGCAAAGTAGAAAGATGGGGTCACTCTGACTGACTCAGTAGTAATGGTTGATTCTGCCCAACATGAATGCAGTTGGACAGGTAAAAGATTCTGATCTCAAAGAGATGTAGTTCAGAGAGCATACTTCACAATGACTCGTACAGTTCAAAAGGACATTTACATACATTTTCAATTACTCTCATCAGGCTAGTCTTGGCTTACAGATATCAAAGTATTGAGAAGGTCTTTTCTTTGGCACTCATAGAGGGCTCTGCCTAGCTTTCCAACAGTGGCACCCTTGTTGCCTTCCCTCATCAGCCACTTCTGGATCATCTGGTAAACCTTTTCTTTCAGTCCATCTCGATCATAGTCATGATCAATTTCATCAATCTGGGATTCGGTGAAGCCCAACCTCCGGGCGCATTTTTTCCAAGTCTTTCCAAGATTATCTCTTACTGGATCCAGATGTTTATCAGTCAGGCTAGTGGTATCTCCTACCATAGGAAAAACAGAAGTATCTAGATATAATATTCCAAAAAACAAATTCCATGCCTCGTAAAACCAATGACCATACTCAGGTCTAGGGATGGGGCTGGACTAGTTCATCTTTGAAGTCCCTTACAGATTAAATTTAGCATTCTTTGATGCTAAGTGTGCTAAGGGTATAGAGTTTTGTGTTAGAAGGGAGAAAGGAAATGCATTTTATTTCCAAATTCTGCTTCCAAATCCAGAAAGATTTTTGAAATGCACCATGTTCTGGATATAGAGGGGCGAGGAAGAAAAATGCTTTTACTTATCTCCAAGTTATACTGTACCCATCTTGTTTGTACATGGTTGTTTGCATTTTGTCTCCCCCATTAAACTGGGAGCTCCTTGAGAAAAGGGACTGGTTTTTGCCTTTCTTTGTCTCCCCAAAGCACCTAGCAAAGAGTAGGTGACTGATAAATACTAGTTGACTTGATTTGACTTCCTTCCTGACTTTTTGTTTTCTACCTAACTGAATCCGAGAGGCCTTGACCGTCATTGTCTCATCCATTCTTTACCTCTTTATTCCCATCTTGGTTATTCTCTTATTCAAAAGATGCATAGTGGAGTCAAGAAAAGTTAGGAAAAGATCTGTGTGCCCTAGGCAAGGTTAAACATCATTATTTCCTATACAAGCATATCTTGTTTTACTGTGTTTTACAGTGTGTTTTTTACAAATTGAAGGTTTATGGCAATCCTGGGTCAGACAAATCTATCAGTGCCATTTTTACATGTACTCACATCATGTCTCTGGGTCACACTTTGATAATTCTCACAATATTTCAGTTTTTTTCATTATTATGTCTATTCTGCTAATCTATGATCTTTGATGTTACTTTTGTAATAATTTGGGGGCACCATGAACCACAAACTTAATTGATAAATGTCGTCTGTGTTCTGACTGTTCACTGAGAGGCTGTTCTGATCTCTCTTCCTCTCCTCAGGCCTCCCTAATTCCCTGAGAGGAAACAGTATTGAAGTTAGGACAACTAAAAAACCTACAATGACCTTTGAGTGTTCAAGTGAAAGGCAGAGTCAATTGATGAAGCAAATGTCAGTGCTGTCTTATTTTAAGAAACTGCCACAGCAAACATCAGTAGCCACCAACACTGAGGCAAGATGCTCCCCCAGCAGAATGATTACCACTCACAAAAGGCTCAGATGATAGCTAGCATTCTTTAGCTATAGTGTTTTTAAATTAAGGTATACATATTGAGTTGTTTTAGACATAATACTATTTGCACACTTAGTCTACAGAAGAATATAAATATAACTTTTATATGCACTGGGAAACCAAAAAATTCTTATGATTTGCTTTTTTGAGATATTTGCTTTATTGCGATGGCTGGAACTGAACACACAATATCTCTGAGGTATTCCTGTATATGATGATACTTAGAGGCTTTGAGCCTTCACTCTAACATACCTGATTTGAATCCACAAAATAAATATGTGCTATAGAAAGTATAATTCTTTGGTGTTAATACAACATATCCATTTAAAAAAGGAGTAAGAAAAAGTATCCTTGATTCTTCCCTCTCCTTGCCCCTTGTAATATGTTCTAGATGTTTGCCTACCTCACCTTCCTCTAGTTCCAGCTTTGGAGTCAATTATCATGGCAGAAGAATTCCCTCATGGACACATTTACTAGGGCCATACCCACTTTGGTGAAGCATTCAGGGTAATGAACAGGCATATTTTATTTTAAAATACTATGCTGGATATTTCATTATATTTATTACCAGCCTACCATCACCATATGGCAAGAAAGAATCTAGCCCCAAGTCTTTTAAGCTCTAGGAACCCAGTTTCTTTAGGAAATGAAAGATAGATGTGATG
Organism: Potorous gilbertii; assembly: GCA_028658325.1. Lineage (NCBI taxonomy): Eukaryota > Metazoa > Chordata > Mammalia > Diprotodontia > Potoroidae > Potorous > Potorous gilbertii. The sequence continues at coordinate 114,263,827 of CM053773.1, forward strand.
CCAATAATGTGCCCCTCCAGGACGTTTGGAGGACTAGTTACAAAATCCACTTGTAAAAAGGTAAGTTCTTTGTAACTAATAGACTGCTAAATATTCTGTAAGGCACACCATATGCCTGGAGACCTTTGGCCATAAATACATTCTTCTGATTTTTTTCCCTTTGGACTTCTTTTTTCTCTATCATCACAACCCCTTTTCTCTTCCCCTCCCATGCAGTATATGTGTTTCCTCAATCTTTCTTTGGGCTCTCACTTCCCCAAGTCCTCCTGTTTCATTTTGGACTTTCATTTTCTCCCACTAAGCAGCTGGTAATTATCTGCCACTGCTCCTCCCCTATTATTCCCCCATCTCTCTTGATTCTTACTGAGCCACAAAATGGTCTCTCTCAAGGCTATGAGTACTATAAGGCTCCTAAATTCCTTGGGATCTCTTTGGATAGTCTTCTTTTTTTTTTTTTTGTAATGAATGAAGACTCAGAACTTTTTCTGTTTCTTTTTTTGAATCTCCATTTAAAGATAGTATCGAGGCCAGTCAGTTAACATAGTAACTTACTATAACTTCCTCTCTAGGCAGCATTCTGACTACAATGCCTCAGCTCTTCATCTGCAAGCTCCCTCTGGTTATGGAATTCATACACTGATCATACCCTCTGATTGGAGGGCTCCTCCCTGAACCTCTATTTAAGGAGCCAGCCCAGTTTCATTCCTCTCCACGCTGGGCTCTAAATTTCCTTTACCATGCCCAGAAACCTGTCTGTCTCTCCATCTCCCTTTTCAGCTTCTCTTTTTATGGGTTGTCTTCCCCCATTTAGAATGTAAATTCCTTGAAGGAAATCTTTCTATTTGTAGTTGTATTCCCAGTCCTTAACACAGTACCTGTCACATACGTATTAAGTGCTCAATAAATCCTTGTTGACTGATTGACTCTTGTAAACATCATACAATCTGTGATGAGCCAAGAAATAGCATTTTGAATGTCAAAGCTTGGAATGCTATAAGTCAACCAGCACCCTATTTCTGTATTCCTAGAAGCTGGTCTGAATCTGAACAAATGTCTGAAGGAGTCCTCTGCAAACCAACTAGAGTTTAAAAAAAACCAAAACACCTAGAACACCAGGTTAGTTTGGGGATTATCCTACAGGTTTGGATACTATTTGTTGAAGGTTGAATTTTTGAAGAACTTAGGCTTAGTAACACCTCAGTGAGCTGTTGGGTAGGCAGAAGAAAGGGCAGAGGAAAATAACATATTAGAATTCAATTCCTCTAGAAAGAGAGAAAACCATAAGTAAATGGGAAAAAGTTTCTTCAAAGAGATATTACCAAATATATGTAGATACTTGGATTCTGGTTCTTGTTGAATGTTTGTGGATATGTTTTCTATAGGCAGGCTGGTGTCGTCAATCATCATGAAATTACTCGTTCCAACCTGAATGCCAGTACTGTTGACAAACTTGATTTTTATTGCGTCTTCTAAAAAGATACCGAGATTGGGGAGGTAAAGAGGGAGGGAAAAATAAACATAGTTAATTGAGAATGATTTTAAATAAGTGGAAAAGCACAGCATGGGAAAAGAATTAAGTATAATTAAGTCAATTTCTCATTCTATGTAAGTCTCCCAAAACTCTCTACAAATACCTATGTGTCAGTGCAGCCAAGTTTCCCAGCCCAGTCTCTCAGTAGTTGGGTTTTCTTTACCATCATCACTTTACTAATCATATCATTCTTTAAACAGATAAAGTAGAAATGGAAATGCAAAAGTTTGAAAAAGTCAGCAAAAACTTAGCTTTAGATCATATTTGGCATTCTTACCCTATGAATTTGAGTGAGTGTTTAGTGAATTATCAACATTTATGCTTGGTGTCCTGACTGAAAGTAATAAGGACAGTCTAATAGGATTATTCTTCAAAGTACATTATGTTGTACCATCTTTTTAGAACACCAGCTATGACAAGTTCTGCTGATACTAACTAGACATTCTGAAAAAGATGAGATACAGGAAGTCTTCCATTCCTCTCATTTACAAATTAAAAAACAGAAAGAAAGCTATCTTCTTAAATTTCTACAACCCTCTTGGAGCAAAATATCTTTATGCTGGTCCTTTTAAAATTGTTATATCAGAAACCACTTTTGAGGATGACAGTATTAGAGACAAAGAAAAAGACAAGTTTGAATTCAGAAGCAGGATAGAAAATTGTTTCCAACAGGCCAAGTTGACGATAAAATAGATGCTGTTTCAAAACCTATGCACCTTGGCAGGATTCAGAGAATTGTATGGCAAATGAACTCTTAGGCAGTGTTTTACAGGAAAAAGGACTCAGAACATGCACAGACTTTAGCACATGAACAAATTAGAACTTGGAGTCAATTGCGATAGAGCTTGGACTGAAACTTTTTATCTTATAGAGTTATTTGCAGTTGTCAATGTCTTTTTTACATGACTCTCTTTTAAACCCCCGCATTGTGCCATTTGAAAATACAAAATATTTAATCATGGCTCTGAGGAGATCTGCAGTGGTTCTGAGATGGACAAATTAATGTTCATATTGTTCATTTAAAGACAGAATATGAGGAGGCAGAATATGAGAGGTACAATTGGGTGCCACTTAATGAAAGTAATCACAACTTCTAAGGAAATAGTGACAAATATTTGATGATAAATGAATAGTAAGTTATAATCAAATCACTTCTGAAGATATCAGGATTTATTGTCAACTCTATAATTGTTACCTCGGCCTGTTGCAGATACAGGAAATGAAGGAACAAAAGGGAAATTATTTATCCTGGGTTCCATGCCTCTTGCTTGACCTATATAATGACAAAAAAAAAAAGACAAAATCTAAGTCTTACTCCTCACCTTCACTGAACAAAAATTTAACAGAAAAGTAAAAGAAATCCTTTCCCATTTGTTATAGTTATATTTTAAAAATAATATTAATGTATACTTCAAACTATAAAAAAAGAGAAAAATATAAAACCAACTATCAAGAACTAAGTGGCTACCACAGTTCCTTCCAAAGCTAAATATACAATCCCATAAGAATACAGGATCAACTGTTTATAAGCCAAAGCTACCTATAGACCAAAGCAAAGTCTAGTCTGGAGAAATAATAAAAGCAATATTTGGCAAATAAGCATCTACAACTATTCTCTAGAGAGGGGACAATTTTCAGCTACTTGAATTACTTTTAAGTTTTGTTAAAGTTCCATAAAGTATTACTGAGAAAAATACTCATACCTCTTATGCTAATAAACCCAACTAGAACAGGAAGGGGTTCTCCAAAGGGAGATCAGTGAGGAAAATGGACATATCTTGGCTTCCCTGTGTTCACATTTAACTCACAGAACTGGTTTTGGAATATGATTAATCTTTTGAAATATATCACATTTATTTATAGTATTGTAGATTATATTATCTCTAGGGCAGTGATTCTTGATTCTTGCAATGTGAAAGTACAAAGTATACCACACAAAGATATGCTTTTCTCTTTTTAAAAAAAGGTATATTTTTCCATTGTAGACTTGAAACTACCAAATAAAAGAGAACTTAAAAAATAACTAAATTTTAATAGTTGCTTGTACCCTAGTAAAAGTTTTACAAGTTATTTTGAAGGGGGTTTGTATGTGGGAACTGGGAGATAAAGTAATAATTGTTACAGTCTTTTGTTCTAGTAACGTGACCCAGTGATTTAATGTATCCTTTTTGATGATTGCCATTTGTAAGCTTTCTCTATTAAAAAAAAATGTTGCTTAGAACTTTTGGAATTCATCTCTTATCTTTGTCCACAAGATATGAAGTAAGACTTTTTTAATTTTCAAAAGTAGGGGTTCTTCAGATGCAACCTTTCTGGAGAACAATTTGGAACTATGCTCTAAGGACTATAACACTGTGCCTATCCTTTGATCCAGCAATACCACGGCTAGATTATGCCCAAAGACATTCAAAAAAATTTTAAAAGGGAAAGGTACCTATTTGTACAAAAATATTCATAGCAGCTCTTTTTGTGGTGGCTAAGAATTGGAAAACAAAGGGATGTCCATCAATTGAGGAATGGCTAAATAAGCCGTGGTATATGATTGTAATAGAATATTATCGTGTTATAAGAAATGACAAGCAGGATGGTTGCAGAAAAACCTGGACTTATATGAACTGATACATAATGAACAGAACCAGGAGAATGTTGTACATAGTAACAGCAATATTGTTCAATAAAGAACTATGAATCACTTAGCTATTCTCAGCAATACAGTTATAAAGGGACTAATGAGGAAGCATACTAATTGCCTCTAGAGGAAGACTTGGTATTGACTGAATATAGATTGAAGCATACTATCTTTCACTTCCTTTATTTTTTCCCTTTTATTCGAGTCTTTTTGTACAAAATGAGTGATATAGAAATGTTTTACAAAATCAGACATGTATATCTCATTGCCTACTGTCTCAGGGAGGAAGGAAGGGAAGGATAGAATATGGAACTCAAAACTTTAAATAAAAAATGTTAAAAATTTGAAGAAAAAAGAAGAAAAGAGAAAAACAGTAAAAAAAAAAAAAAAAAAGAAGTATAAGTTCTTAACATTTTTTTATGTGTTATGGACCTCACTGGCGGTCCAGTGGTGCCTACAGAACTCTTAACAGAATAATTCTATTAAATGCACAAAATGAAATACATAGAATTACAAAGGAAACCAATTATATTGAAATTACTGATGTTGTTGTTGTTCAGTTATTTTTAGTCCTGACTCTGACACTCCATAGAGTTTCTTGGCAAAGATACTGGAGTGGTTTGCCTTTTTCTTCTCCAGCACATTTTACAGATGAGGAACTAAGGTAAACAAGATGGTGATTTGCCCAGGGTCACATAGCTATTAAGTGTCTGAAGTCAGATTTGAACTCAGGAAGATGATTCTTCCTGACTTCTGGCCTGGCACTATCCACTGTGCCACCTAGCTGCCCTATATTGAAAGATAGTTAACAAAATATATTTTAAAAAGCAAACAAGTTAATGGACCCTAGATTAAGAACCCCTGCTTAACAAACGTTTCTTGGACCAAAATCCAATTTATCTCACCCTAAGTAGCCAGTTCATGGTTCTACACACTTGGCATTTGCTAAAGGTTAAACAGACAACTACTCCCTCATATGCACATAAGCCACAATACAGACAACGTCAACTTTACTTTCAGGAAACTATTAGATATGAGAAAGAAGCAGATAAAATAGTCCAAGTCAAAAAGGTGGATTGATTACCTGTTGTGCTGAATGGGAGAGTTGGCATGTTTGCTCCTGTGGTAGATTCAGGCACAGATATTTTAAAGGGGGTAGATGCAGTGTTTAGATTTAGTCCGTAGATATTGCTTGTTCTTGAATCTACTGACCTCGATCCAAAGACCTGATGGTTATTCAGTAGTGGTACTTGTAGTGGGATAGATGTTTCCGTTGGTTGCTGTAAGAGATTGCTGTGATTGTTTGCAATGGGATGACAAGAGCCCATCCCAGAAAGGAAATTATTCTGATAAAACCCATGCTTCTGAGGTTGAGCAGGCCCTGTGAAAGGGTCATGGGAGACTCTTCGCTTCCTTTCTTCTTCTCTTTTGGCTGCAACAGATCTAAACTGACTATTTGTCGGTTTATCCATTCGGCTGCCAAAGAGATGATAGTTGGCCTCTTCCTGTAGCTTGCTTTGTAGGCTCATGGGCTCAGGAGAGGCCTCACTCTCCACTGGCTGGTTTTCAGGGTAGGGAGCAAACATGGACTCATCAATACAACCATTTCCAAGTTCCTGGGAACTATGGAGTGAATTGGGTTGTTCTGTAGTATGGAAAGAAGTAGAAGTATTACATGAAAGCATCTTGACACATTTTTAAAAAATATGATATATCTTAACGGCATAAATAACAATAACTGATATTTACATAAAACTTTAAAGTTTGTTTGCAAAGTATTCTATATACATTATCTCAGATGAATTTTACCATCATTATGTCAGTGAGCCTTACCAAAACACCAAGGAAAAATCTGAAAATAATTACAAGAAATCTATGAGCCTCTTCTTTCCTTTTGGAGTTAAAGAGATAATAAATGATAATTCATATGTAGGAGGAAGGGTACAATATAAAGAGACATCCAGAAATAAAAGTACTCCAGTTAAAGGAGAAATGGCTAGGAATTGTTTCTGCTAATTGTAATAAGAGAAAAGAGGAAGCTTACCTCAGTTATTGAAAAAGAACATGTTGAAAGGACAAAGAAGAAAAAGTTGTGCTAAACTTTATGTTGTCATGGTAAAACTGAAACTTTTTATGAAAATCTCAATGATTTAGGTTAAAAGTTCATTTTAATCACCATCAGGTAATTGATAATGAAAAAGCACCTTTTCACTCATTGTTCTAAATAAATATTGCAATATTGCACCTAGATCACTTCTCCTCCTTGTAAACCCACTTCACAAGCATTTCTATGATCAGAAATAATCTGTATCCTGCATATAACATGTATTCTTTCAACTGTATTAGTATATAATTATGGAATAGTTGAAAAATATGAAAATTATCTTCACAATCTTAGTATGTTGTGCCAGCTAAGTGAGGGTCATCTAGGGCCTGTCCACCTGGATGATAAGAGGGAGCACAGCAAGAAAGGAGAAGTGTGGTGGGGCCCAGAGGTTAAGAAAAGGTAGGTGGGGGGGCATGCAGCCCTATAATATGGGCTTGGGAGAATTCGGTTTGCCTTGTAAGGTCAACAGCTTTGATCCAACCCTTACTTTTAGGGAAGTAAACAAAGGGAGGACTGCTATCATATTCTTGGTGAACTGATAGCAATTTTTGTGAATTTTGTGAATTGCAGAGTTCAGGTATGAGAATACGAGGAGAGAAGCACCTGTGGGGTGCACCAGGGTGCACCAGGGCACATCCTTCCCAGGGGTCATTTCTGTGTCATCCCTTTGAGTATAGTGTCAGGATCATTATCTTGTCTGCATTCCTGAGGAGTTGAAAGTCCATAATTTCTGTTACTCAGCAGTCAAGTATGTAGGAAGAGGGATTGTGATGAAAACATGTGGCTGGGATGTATGGCTGCTATGCTGTGGGAACACTCTTGGAGTCACTCCCTCACTATGAAGGGGTGATTATTCCACTGGTTCCATCACCATGGCTGTTGGAGATCAGGGAAGCCCTGAAAATTGGAAGCTGATTTCAGTTAGTTCTACTCTCTAACACCACAGTTCTAAGAAACAGCAGGGATGATAGGAAGGAGATAGACAGAATTTTTAAACACATCATTTAAGCCATTTATTTGTCATTCAATCACATCCTGCTTCTGATAACTCCAGTTTTGTGTATATATTTTGACTCCCCAAGAAGATTAAGAAGTCTTTGAGGGCAACTCAAACAACTATTATACTTCTTTGTATCCTGTTTTGTCTTGAGAGCAGTTTTTACCAATAGTAAACCCTCAATAGATGTTTGTTAAATGAAGGAATGAAAGTACAAATGAAGGGACTTGCTGGTATCCTGGAAGTTACCTGAATTTGTTCTGCTTGGGGGAACTGGTACTGAATCAATGTGGAGAGACTGCATCCTCTTCACTACTTCATTTGGAGCAGGATATGCTTTCTAGAGAAAATGCCAAAAACAAAAAGCAATGCTTCTGCAAGTAGTAAATACAGTCCAGTTGCATAAAACACAAAATCCTATGAACTGCATCATGTTGGCAGTCTGAGAGGGGGGAGACCTTTGCCATCATCTAGTCTAACTCATTTCTGAGTAAGAATGTCCTTTACAACATCTCCAACAAATTATTATCCAATCTTTGCTTAAAAACTTCTAGTGATCGACAATCCATGACCTCCCAAGACAGCCTGTTATACGTATGGAGAGCTCTAATTGTCAGGAGGCTTTTCCTTACATTATGCTTAAATTTGTCTTTCAGAAACTTCCACCCATTTCTCCTTGATAAGTCCTTCATAACCAAGCAGAGCAAATCCAATCTCTCCTATAACAGCTCTTCAAATACACAGTATCATAGGATGATAAGACTTAGAGCTGGAAAGGACTTGAGAAGTTATCTAATCTAACTCCTTCATTTTACAAATGAGGAAATTGAGACCCAGAGATGTTGTGACTTGACCAAAAATCACACAAGTAGTAAGTGGCAGAGTCAGCATTTGAACCTAGATCCTCTGGCTCCAAATTAAGAAATCTTAAACATATCTAATATGTCTTTCCTCTGTCTTTTCTTCCTTAGGTTAAGTAACCCTATTTCTTTTTCCCATTTCTCACATAACATGATCTCTAGGACCTTCACCATCCTCTGGATGGCCTCACGTATCGGTGGCACCCAGAAATGAATACAGTACTCTAGGGTGTGCTCTGACCAGGGCTGTTACTTGCTACATTCTGGGCTTTTTATCTTTTCACATAACCTAAGACGTCAATTTTTTTTTGGTCACTACCCTTACATTACTGATTTATATTAAGCATATAGTCCATTACTTCCCAACCCTGATCTTTTTCAGTCAGTTGCATGATGCCTATCTAGTACTTATAAAGTTGAGTTTTTTAATCCTAGGCTAAGATTTTACATTCATCCTTATTAAATTTCACCATATTCTATTCAGTCCATTGTTTTAAACTGTCAATGCTTTTGGATCTTGATTTAGTCATTCAACGTGTTAGCTAGGTCTTCCATTTCTATTATCTACAGACGTAGTAAATGTGCCATCTACACCTTCCTCCAAGTCACTGGTAAAAATGTTAAATAGTATGGGGGCCAAGGACTCATCCCTGGAATATTCTAATAAAGATTTCTTTCCAAGTAGACATTGAACCTTGAATAATAATGACAGATAACAGCTTACATTTATGTGACATTTGAAAGTTTGCAAGAGAGATAGGGAAATGTTATTTATCTCTATTTTACAGTTGAGAAAAATGGCACAGAAAGGTTAAATGACTTACCCAGGTTCACCCGGCTAGTAAATGTCAGAGCAGGAAGTTGAACCCAAGTACTTGAACTCCGAGTTCAGTCCTCTCTCCACTATATCATACACCTCTTCTTACAGTACTTTTTGGCAATTCAGCACATTCTAAATCCAGCTAATTACACTATCCAGTTAACTAGTCTACTTCTTTCCATATTCTTCATAAAGATAGCAGGAGAAATTGCATAAATACTTTGCTGACATCTAGAGAAACTATCTACAGCATTCTTCTGATCTTAGAAGTCCCATAAAAAATGAAGGTTGGTCTGACATGACTCTGTTCTCGATAAAGACATACTGATAGCTATCTGTAATCACCACTTCCTTTTCTAGATATATACTAAATGTAACTTCAGTAAAATATTCTAGAATTTTGTCAGGAATTGAAGTCAAGCTTTTTGGTCTGTAATTTGCAGACTCAACTTTCTTCCCTTTTATGAAAATTGGGACAGAATTTGTCCTTCTTTGAGCCTGAGTACCTCTTCTGTTCACTATCTTTCAGAGATCACTGACAATGGTTCAGGCATTACAGCTACTAGTTCTTTCAGTACCCAAGGATCTAGTTCATCTTGATTTGGTGGCGAATTCATCAAGGTCAGCTAGATGATCTTTTCTTCCTACTCTTAGCCTTCCCTTTCCATTTTAATTGTTCAATCCACCCTGAGCTGAGGAGTCCCTCATTTTTTAATTCTCTTTTCCCCATATAAGAACAAAAGCCTTTTGCTTTTACCATTAAAAAATTAACCCCTTTGTAAAAGAAAAATAAATGAAAACTAAGCAGCTAATGTTCATTTTTGTGATCACTAGAATGAAGTTATTGGAAAAACCACAGAAACAGTAATGCTGTGCCTCCTACTTATTTATGTTTAAGCATATAAATATGTGATATAAATGTCCATTTTTGAGCATCCACTACTCTACTTACTTTTAAATTCTTTACGTCTTCTTCTACCTGTTCTTCAAATTGTTTAAGGTAGAAAGGTCTAAATTCTTGATCAATTTCTGTGAAAAAAAATGTTTTTTTTTTACAGTTTTAACATTTTTTAGCACAAAAAAAGTTGATTTGTCATCTTTACAAAGTGAAATGACCTAGAGTGATTATAAAGTTGATTAGAAATGGCAAAAAAAGAAAATAATTCCTTAATAAAGAAAATTCATAAGAAAGTTGCTAATAGGTTAGGCAGGAAGTACAGCATACTAGGAGGCTCTAGGAAGCAAAGCATCTTGGGTTGCTCTAGTCTTTCCCAGCTTCCCCTTCACAGACCAGAAAAGACTGACTCAGAACTTCTTATTTTGATTTACCACTTCAAGTGGTTTGGAAACTGTAGATTCTTGATGGTAAAACATTATCAGTGGCATAAATTTGAATCTGGAATGCACAGGACGACAACGTTCAATGTACAAAGGCAAAAGCAAGATAAAAGTCCCATGTGGACAAGTGAGAAGGGAAGTCACTCATGCTCAGGGTACCTTTGACTCTTAGAAGAGGTCACTCTTCTAAATCTTGCGAATCAACCTCTCTCCCTCTAATTTTTCTTGGATCCATTTTCTTTTTTATTCTCCCCGAAACAACTTTCCCTTCCTTAGGGCTCTTCCTGCCTCAGTCTCTCCCTTTTCCAAGTGGCCTTTCTCTAGATACCAAATAAAATTCTCATTTTTGTATTGCTTGGATCATTATCAATCCTCTACTCCAAACCTTCACTGACTTTTCATTGCTTTCTGAATAAGACCTATATTTCTCATTCTGCCATTCATCAGTGTTTGTAAAACACTTGTCAGTGTTGTCATCTTTACAGAGTGAAATGCTCCTAAAGAGTGATTAGAAAAAGCAATAAAATGAAGTAGTTCTTTGATAAAGACAATTAATAAGAAAGATGATAGATAATAGGCTAGACGGGAGGTAAAACATCCTAAGAATCTCTAGGAAGCAAAGGATCTCGAGTTGTTACAACCTAATGTTCTGTAGCCTTCAGCCTCAGACATTTACTTGATGTGTGACCCCAGGCAAGTCATTTAACCTCTGTTTGTCTCAGTTTTCTCATCTATAAAATGGGAGCAATAATAGCTCCTACCTTTCAGGGATGTTAGGAAGATTAAATGAGATACTCCTCGTAAAATACTTAATTAAGCATGGTGCCTGACACATATTATGAGCTATATAAATGTTAGTGATGATGATGATTGTTAGATATTCTCTGTAATCTGGCTCCACTGTTCTACCAAACACCACTATTCACTGTCTTTACTTCTCATTATACTTACTTTTCATCTCTCCTATCTCCCTGTCTTTGGTCATTCTCATTTGTCTACCTTTGCCCTCTTGCTTCCCCGCTTCCTCTACTTTTCAAAGCTTCCTTTCCTCCATGTCCTAACTCAGGTACAATTTTCTCAATGAAGCCATCCCTGATTCTCTCCCCACACTCCTCTATCTCCTCCACTCTGAATGGTAAATGAACTTAGAAGTTCTTCCATATTTCAGTGCAGGCCTTGCTGTTGTGTCACCCAAGTGAACAAGGATCTTGAAGACATGATAAATCCCACACAAACATGGAACATCTGCGCCTTGAGAACCTAGTCAGTTCTCCAAGGATGAACATCACATATGTACTCCATCATGAGGTTTGGTTATCCTCTCAATGGACAATGTACAGGGTAGTTGACAATTAGTCTTTTTGTTGGCAATCAGCCTTCTTTGTTTGGAAGCATTTATTAGGTCTCTGTTCAGAGGAGAACTTTGGAATCTCACCCATGGAGAGGACACTCTGCCTGGGACCCCTTGATCCCAATTCAGACCCTGAAAGCTGTATCCTGGGATTCACCAGCTGAGAAACTTCAGGAGTTGGTGCCTCCCTGGACTGGTGATGTTTTTCTATTTCCTCTTATATCTATATTAATATTGTTATAACTATGTTAGTATTAGGATATATTAATTATTGCTGCTATAGCTCTAAACTGTCCATGGATTTGCCTTTTCTGTAAATCGATAAAATATCCAGCTTCTTTTTAAATGTGTCTTATTGTAGGTGCGAATCCAAACCATACACATCCCAACAGTGAAAGTGAACTTTCAAATTTATCACAGAACTCTGGAAATCTCTTTCTCCTTCTTTCATAGTTTCTGTGTATACGTCTCTCCCACCCCTCATTAGGTCCTATGTTCTTTAAGGTCTGCTACCATGGTGCTTTGTATCCTCAAAGAAGGAAATAATCATTTCAGCTCCTTGACTCTCTTTTATGCATATACTTGTTCTAAACATACACACACAATGTAAATATAATAAGATTTGCCAATAAATCTAGTCCTATAAAGCCTGCACATTGTACATCAATTTGTTTAGGACACCTTCAAAGAACTTTAATAGACCTTGGCCTCTTGCTTTCTTGGTAGGGCTTCCACTTGTGAATGAACTTCTTTGTTGACAGTGTTGGATGAGATATAGTGCTACAAAGGGAAGAGGCCTTGATATGGGAGTCCTGCAGCCTAGTCCAATGGCAAGCTTGGCAGCTAGCCCATCACTGATGCCCTGAGAAGTAGAAAGTTGGAGGCTACTCTCTTTAGTGTTTCAGAAAATCAGGAAAGCAGACCTCCTGAACTCCCAAGACCTTGAGTGTCTTGCTCTCCTGATCTTCTGAAACTCACAAAGCTCACGGCCCCTGTACTCCTTTCACTAAAATAGAAAAAAAAAAAAACCAAAACCAAATACCACAGCAGGCAAAGAACTTGAACCTGTATTCCTAGGCCACAGGAGAGAGAGAGAGCCTAAAACCTTTAGCATCATCTCTCACCCAATATCGTCAGTCAAGGAGTCAAACTAAGTTCAGAATTTTAACTGAGAGCAGGAGGCTGAGGCCATCTGAGGCTTTTTGAAAATGACTGCAGTTCCACAACTGCAGCCAATTAAGTAAGCTACCGTCCATCATGTAGTTAGCAGATAAGAATCAGTCATGGATTGTTTATGTATGCTCCACAATATCTCCAAGGCAATTCCATTATACACCATTGTGATCCTCTGGAAGCAGGAATTCCAGCCCCTTTTCCTGGGCACACTGGATATCAGCTGAGCACACTGATGTACACTATGTGATGACTTACAATGATTACACTTATTGGCTATTCACTCTTCAAACAAATGTTAAACAGACTAGGAGAGGGAAGAGAGACAAAAGATGGAAACAGGATGTTTGGCTCTGTAATTGTGAGTGCTTTAAAAAAAACTGAAAAGATCTAGAAAATCAATTTGAAACTATGTAGGATTTAGGACTTGATTTTCTCTGCCCCTAACAGCAGCATTGCTGAACATCTTTACATAGGGTATAGATAGCTCAGGCTTATAAATATCTTACCACTGAAGGTTGGTCGATCATCTGGATTCCCATTCCAGCAGCGTACCATGAGGTTAATAATCTCCTTTGGACACTTTTCATCAATTTCTTCCACATTTGGTCTGTTTCCATTTCCAACACATGTTATTATCTGCTTTTCACAAATAGCATCTGAAAGGCAAAGATAAGTGTCATCACTGCCCTTCTTTCTCCAATCTCCCTTCACAAAAGTGCTCTGTAGCCAAAGGAAAATATGTAAACGAAGTTTTTACCTTTATCTGTACTAGGGATTACTTTTCATGTCTACAATGGATATAACTGTTAGAAGAGGCAGAAGAGACTCTTAACATAGAGTAGTTGGAAGAGATTTCATAGGTCATCTAGTCAGGTGATGAGATCTCTGAAGGCTTCCAGCCCCCATCTATACTATTATCACTTGTGTTTCCTTCTAAGTTCTCATAATTTAGCTGGGAGCAATAGTCTGTGGAATTCCTCTAACACCAACATTTTAGTTCATGTCCCAACCTTTCTCAACTTTCAAGGGACTCTTTCAGTCTTCACCTGGCTTACTAATCTACTCCTAAACCTCCATCATCCTTCTTAGTAACTTCAATATTTACACTAATCATCCTTCCAATACCCCATCTTCCTGAGATTCATCAATCTCTTATGACCTCCATTTCCACTCTTTATTCATCCAATGGAGTAGTCATTACCTTAAACCTCACTTGAAAGTGCTCTGTCTTCAAGATCCTGAACACTGATAATCCCTTTTCTAAAGATAATAGATTGTCCTCTTCTCAGTTCATTTCTTCTCAGCCTAGTCTACTTTCCTTGTGACCCCTGTTCCCTTAATCTCTCTTGGCCACTCCCAGACAGTCGTCCCTGTTCTGGTTTCACTTTCCTTTGCTTCAATCTTGTTCTTATAGTTTAATCATCTCAACCAACAATGCATTTCTTTCTACCCCCTAAGTCCTTATATCAGTATCCTGGGTTCACTTTTTAAAACAGTAGGGCTAGTCTCAGAAGGTGTTGTTGAGATTCAGCTGCAGCTGATTTTGTGACAGGGTCAACTTTATTAAGTTCTATGGTATGGATTGTACCTAATGCCTTAAGCAACTTTCTGAACAGCCTAGTGCTGTCACTTTCCTGGTGACATACATAAGACAGGGAAACAAATACAAAGGGGAATCTACCCAGGTAATCAGATCCTACAGACCCACACTGCTCTGCCATGATGAAGTTCCTTCTAGCTCTCTCACCTTCCTGCCAATGCATAGCTCTGTCCCAGCCCAGAGACCTGCGCTGACCCTGTTTTTATATGGTATCTATAGGCAGCCTCAGAGAAAAAGATGTTTGCTTTTTTTTTTTTTTTAAATGGCAATTGGCAGTAGCTACTGCTTTCACAGTTCACTTGCCCTACTTTCTGGTTGTGGTGGCACCTTGTTCCTTTGCCCTTCGACTAATGTGCCTTTTCTGCTCAGTGACAAGTTGTGTGAGCTCTTTTGGTGTCAGGAACAAAACCATGGTGACTGGGTTCACTTGGTTCTTACCAGTTCATGGTGGTCTTTCTATTCAGCTGTGACTGACTCCCTTATCTGCAATTTACCTGCAAGTCAAGTCATCACCCAGTGATGTCCTTGGTCCTCTCTGAAAATTAAGGACTTCACATAATCACATTTCCCACAGAAATTGTTCTGAACCTTATCTCTCCTCAAATATCCTACTACACTTTGCCTCAGCACATGACCTTACTTTTCATTTTATTGAGAATATAGAAGCAATTCATGATGAGCTCCCTCCCATCCCCTCTTTCACACCTGTCTGTCTTTTCCCCTCCTGCCTTCCTTTCCTTCCATCTTAGAGGATGAAGTGGCTCTTTTCCAGCAAAGGCTAATCTCTTTCTATTTATCCTTGATACCATCCCCTCAAGCCCTTTGTTTTGTCAATCATTCCCTCTAAGTCTCCCTCTCTACTGTTTCCTTCCCTTCTGCCTACATATCTAAGTATTTTTTATCCTAAAAGAATCTTCCCTTCATCATCCACTACTATCTCAATCCATCATACTATTTTTCTCCTCCTCTTACTAGGGAAACACTAGAAAGAATAGTCTGTACTTACTGTATCTACTTCCTCATCACCATTCACTTTTCAGCCTGCTATATTATGGCTTCTATCCCTATCACTCTTCTTAGAGTACTCTCTCAAAAATACTAATGAACTCTGAGGGTGTGGAATTTTTTTGTTCTTTGTTTGTTCAGTCCTTGTTCTCACTAATATTCCTCCAGTCTTTGCTGGGGATGGCCCATCCTCTCTTTCATGATATTCATCCATTCCTTGGATTCCCTTGCTCTAGTCACTCATTCGTTTCCCACATGCATGACTACTCCTCAAACCCCCTAACTAGCTCATGTTCCTCCTTTCACTTTAGTATATTCTAAAACTCTGCTTTCATCCCTTTCTATTGCCCATGATCTAATACACTTGTAAGGTTTCATTTATCACCCCATCCTCCCAGATCTTTTGTTCCTTTTGTTGGCAAATCCGTCTGTTTTGTTACCCAAGCTCCAATTTCCAGACCTCATTAACTCTTTCTTCACTATCTTTTCCTATAACCACTTGCTCAAAATTGTTGATTCCACATTAGCAATACCCTGCATTCATTTCCTTTCCACTTAGGCTAGTTCAGACCTTCATTAGGCTTAATTAGGCTTCCTATATCCAGTCTCCTCTCTCCTATCTATTTTCCATTTATTTCAAGATTCTGTGACTATGTTGCTGATTCAGACTGTAAATCCTTTATTAGTATGTAATCTTAGTGAGATTCTGTGGCAGTATTAATCAACTCATGGCCAAATGGGTTGTGGATCTCTACACTGAGCTATAATGACCCCTGGACATAAAATGTGCCAATTGGTGCATACTTGGGGCATTTTTATCTTCATAGGACAAAGCAGAACTTGTGATCCCTTAAAACAGACTTCAAAAATCCAAGGTCACCCCCACAGCAAGATAAAATACCAAAGCATGCCTTTAGTGGAGGCCATCCTCCACAGAGCTACCAAAATAATCTTCCTAGTATAGAGGGCTGACTTTGTCACTCACCAGTGGCTTACTATTCTTTATGATAAAAGGCCCTCTACAACTTAACTTTCTAGTCATATTTTTATTTAATTCATTTTCAGATACTATATATGTTCTCCATACTTGACTACTAGCCACTTCCCACCTCCATGCATTCTCACAGACCATCCTCTGTTCTTGGGATGCCCTTCTTCCACATTTCCATCTGTGGAAATTCTTTCTCTTTGTGAGAGGTCTAGCTCCAATGTCACTTGTTTCTTATTAGAGTGACCCAACTGAAGGTTAGTCCTCAAATTTCATAGGGTACTTTCCCTTGACATTTCAGAATCATAGAATTTTGGAGTCCAAAGGGACCTCTATGGCCACCCAGTTCCACCCATACCTGAACAAGAATTCCCTCTCTGTCCCAACAAATAGTCCTCCAGTCTCTCTTTAAATATTTCCAGTGAAAAGGAATCCACTACACCTTAGAGCAGTCTACTCTGCTTCTGAATAATTGTTAGGAAGGTTTTCCTTACACAAGGGCCATTTAACATCTACCTGTTGTACCTGTTCTTGCTTTCAGAGACCAAGGAACATAAACCTGATCCTTTTTTCACATGACAGGCTTTTAAAAACCAGAAGATGACAATCATGTGCTTCTGCATCTTCCTTTTTTTTTTCTCCCCAGGGTGAAGATTCTCCATTCTCCAACTAACCTTCATATGGCATGAACTTGTGCCTCTTCACTATTTTTTACCCTCCTCTGGATGATCTCCAGTTCATCACTGTCCTTCCTAAAGTATGGTCCCTAGAACTGAACACAATACTCCAGTTGTGGGCTGACAAGAATAGAGTGGGACTGTGATCTCTTTTTTCTGGATACTATGTCTCAAGGTGAATGCTAGATGTTATTATTATTTGTTACTGTAATCCACTAAAATCTCCAAATCTTTTTGAGAGGAACTGCTGTGTAGCCTTGCCTCACCCACACTAATACATGTTAAGTCAATTTTTGGAACCTTAAAAAAATGCCCTTAGCTTGTTCTATTTAGTTGTTCAGTCATTTAGTCATGTCTAACTCTTTGTGACCCCACAGACCAAAGCATACCAGGCCCTTCTATCCTGCACACTCCTTCAAAGCCTGTCCAAGTTTATATTCATTGCTTCTATGATACTATCTATCCATCTTATCCTCTGCTGTTCCCTTTCCCTTTTCCCTTCAGTCTTTCCACCATTAGAGTCTTTTCTAATGAATTCTATCTTCTCATTATGTGACCAAAGTATTTAAGCTCTAGCCTTAGTGAACCTTCAAGTGAACAGCCAGAATTCATTTCTTTAAATATTGACTAATCTGATTTCCTTGCTGTCCAAGGGACTCTTAAAAATCTTCTCTAGTACCATAATTTGAAAGGGTTGATTCTGTGGCACTCAACTTTCTTTGTAGTCTAACTCTCACAGTCATACATTGCTACTGGAAAAACTATGTTGTAGGTTCAGTTGTTTCAGTCATGTTTGACTGTTCGTGACTGTTCGTTGGGGTTTTCTTGGCAAAAGATACTGAAGGCCATTTCCTTCTCCAGCTCATTTTACAGGAAAGGAAATGAGGCAAACAGGGTTAAATTACTTGCCCAGGGTGACACCACTAGTAAGTATCTGAGGTCCGATTTGAACTCAGGTCTTCCTGATTCCAAGCCAGGAACTCTCTCCATATGCCACTTAGCTACCATGGAAAAATATGGACTTTTGTTGGCAAAGTGATGTCTCTGCTTTTTAGTATGCTGTTCAGATTTGCTACGGATTTTTCCAAGGAGCAAGCATCTTTTAATTTCATATCTGAAGTTGCTATCTACAGAAATCTTTGAGCTAAAAAATGTAAAATATGACACTGCTTCTATTTCTTCTTTCTCTATTTGCCAGGAAGTGATGGCACTAGATAGCAAGATTTTAGTTTTTTGTATGTTAAGCTTCAAGCCAGCTGTTATGTTCTCCTCTTTCACCCTCATCAAGAGGTTTCTTAATTCTTCAACCTATTTTTATATGCACACATGTGTGTATGTATATATACATATATATATATACATATGTGTATGTATATATACATATATATATATACATATGTGTATGTATGTATCTTAACCTCCTGATTACATTGTAAGCTTCTCAAATCATGGAACAGTTCCCATCCCATCCCATCTCCCACTAACATTATAAATTCAATTAAAAAACAATGAGTTAGATTCTGTGAAATGGTCATTGTGCCTCTATTCAAAGTCTTCCAGTAATGGGGAAATCACTACTTCTTATGTTAAATATGCCTCATAACCAACTGAGAATTCTTCACTAGGGATGGAAAATTGAGAGCAAATTCAGCTGGTACAATCCAAATAGGACAGGCTAGACTTAACCAAGCTTCACTGGTGCACATTATGCATGGGTTTTGGAATAGTATGAACCAAAAGCCTGGACACAGATATCTACGAGCATCTGCTTGCACCCCAATGACAATACAAGGGACGGAGACTTAGGCTCAAACACCACAGACGCCACAGATACATTGCACCTTCTCTTCATAGCATACTTTCTACTCACTCTCACCACTATATCCAGATCAGTTCAATCTAAAAGCTCTCTGGCACCTCTAAAAAGTTAGTTTGCAGTCCCCAAACTATCAAATTCCACTAACTTTCCTGAAATAGTAGGAACATCTAATGGGAGGATATTCCATGGTGCACCTATTTTCCCTCCTACCTCTCCTTCTAGATTGTAAGTTCTTTGAGAACAGAAACTAGTTCTTATACCGCTTTTTGTCCTTCAGAGATGAGCACAGCAGTTTACACAACTATGTTAAATATAGACACAAAACCCCTTTTGTTGAAGACTTTAAGAACCTATCCAGGGTTTGGATGAAGTATTAGGATTTCTTATCAGTACTATGAATCTTTCTTTTTAGCCTGAGTTTCCTTTAAATGGTAACTCATTTTCAAAATCAAGGGGTGAGAGAGGGATATATTGAGAGGAGAAAGGGAGAAATGGAATGGGGCAGGTTATCTCTCATGAAAGAGGCAAGAAAAAGCTTTTTCAATGGAGGGGAAAAGGTGGGAGGTGAGAGGGGCTTAAGGAGGGAATAACATGCACACTCAATTTGGTATGAAAATCTATCTTACACTACAGGAAAGTAGGGGAGAAGGGGATAAGTGGGATGTAAGTGAGATGATAGAAGGAACCACTGATGGGAGAGAGAGTAATTAGAAGTAAACACTTTTGGGGAGGGACAAGGTCAAAAATGAGAACAGAATAAATGGGGGTCTGGGCAGGATGGAGGGAAACATGGGTAGTCTTACACAACATGACTATTATGGAAGTCTTTTGCAAAACTACACATATATAGCCTATATTGAATTGCTTGCCTTCTCAATGGGGAGGAGTGAGTGGGGAGGGAGGAAGGGAGAGAAGTTGGAACTCAAAGTTTTAGAAACAAATATTGAGAATTGTTTTTGAATGTAACCTAGAAATAAGAAATAAAGCAATGGGGTATAGAAATCTATCTTGCCCTACAAGAAAAGAGAGAAGATGGAATAAAGGAAGGGAGGGGTGTGATAGAAGGGAGGGAAGATTGGGGGAAGAGGTAATCAGAATGTATGGCATTTTGGGGCAGGGGGAGGGTAGAGATGGGGAGAAAATTTGGAACTCATAATTTTGTGAAAATGAATGTTGAAAACTAAAAATAAATAAATAAACATTAAAAAAATTGTAACTAATTTTCTAAAGACAAACAAGTCTTCATTTCATGAGACAATTTGGGTTAATTCTATGATGTTCTCCCACATATCTTACTTTCATATGGTTCCTTGTTCGCAAAAATTGCCCAGAGCACTATGGCAAAGCTGTACACATCTGACTTGTCAGTGGGTTTTGCGTTGATATCATTCAAATGTTCTGGGGCCATGTACAGAAGGGTGCCAGCATCTGCCCTAGCCATAGTACCGAGGTGGTCAGTGTTCACTTTAGCAGCGGTATTTATTTTCCTCTGCCTGTTGTTTTCCTCTTTAGTCAGTTTGCTCCAGGTCTTAAAGGAGGCAACACCAAGATCTGCTATCTGCAAAAAAGGGCAAAGCCAGAGATCAGACTTCAGGATGTACAAGTGAAGTAATCTTGGAAAGTGATCACACCCTCTTGTTTGGCTATCTTCTTTGTTCCTGCTACATTCTACCTATTATGTGCATGTTGTATCCCTTACTAGACTGTAAAGCCACTCAAGAGGAGAGATTAGATCATTTTTCATCTCTGCATCTCCATTGCCTAGTATAATGTCTTGAACACAGTAGGTGCATAATAAATGTTTGTTGGATTGACTTAAAATGGAAGGTACTATGAAGTCTTGCAGAAAATGTTGGTTTTATCCAAGTCATTACAGACATATAGGAATTTGGCATATATGGCATATATGACATATAGAAAAGTCAGAAGTTGTTGTTTAGTTGTTTTTCAATCATGTCCAACTCTTCATGACCCCATTTGGGGTTAGTTTCCCATTTCCTTCTCCAGCTTACTTTAAAGATTAGGAAACTGAGGTAAACAGGGTGAAGTGACTTGCCCAGGGTCACACAACTAGTAAATATCTGAGGCCGGATTTGAATTCAGAAGAGGAGTTTTCCTGATTCCAGGCTGGTCACTCTATCCACTTTGCTACCTACTTGCTGTGGTTTATGGGGAGTTCAGGGAGTGCTAGCACCTCAGCTATGAGGATTTGCTGAGCCCTTTTCAGGGCTGTCCATTTACCTTTGGTGTCCACCTTCACCCAAGTCTCACCTGTGGCTCTAAGAAGTTGTAGTATGTGCATTGGCCACCCTACCCTTCACCCTCTGGTAAACTGTCTCACCAGAAGGGCTAAATTAGGTTGAAGATAACTGACAGGTTTCAAACCTGTCATTAGGGGGATGTCTACCCCAAGCATGTGAAAATTTTCCCCAGAGGAATGAGATAAGAAACAAATTTTGAAGCAGGCATGGTGGAGCACTTAGAGCTTGGCCGGACATCGAAGATGACAAAGTCATCCTCTGCATTCTGGGCCATTGCCACTTATCTGGACTTTTGTCTTAGTGTTGGACTTCAGTGATTCAGGAGGAAGGAGCAAGGCTGATGACTTTGCACAGCCCTGTCTCACTTAAATCCAATTCATGTGCAGGTCGAGACATCACCTTGTGATGTCATTGGTCCTCTTCAAAAATGAAGGACAAACATGAACAATTTTAAGAAAAGATGTTAGCATTCAGAGGAAGGTTCATTATTTAGGGAAATTTAACTAGTAAATTACAAAAAAGAAGTTCTGGATTACTTTATCTAAATAAAAGATGTCTACCAGTAATAAATTACTAAGTTTTGCATCATAGGTTTAAAGCTGGAAGGAATGTGAGAAGACTTCTAGCTTAGTCTTGTTTTAAATATAAAAAAATTGAGGCTCAAGGAGGCTAACTGACTTGCCTAATGTCAATGTCACAGAGGCAGCAAATGGCAGAGCAGGGATTTGAATCAAGAGCTTTTAGCCCCTCTGATTTCTCAGGAATCTAGAAATTCCTCTGGAAATATCCCTTGGAAATCTATTTCTTCCTTTTGGTCTTTCATCTTAATTTCTATGAAAACTTCCAAAGCAGGTATAAAAAGGCTAAAGGCAGTTTTTGATGGGTTCAAAGAAGACATTAAAAAAAAAAAACCTCCCAAAATTTCCCATTTTTTCCTTTTGTATTATTCAAAAATTTCTAGGAGCAGGGAAAAATGTCCTTTTGAGCAGAACTTCTGTCTGAGTAGCCAGCAGATAGTGACCTGGGGATGTGTGCTTTATATTTCCCCCAAGTAATGTCCACTGGTCAGTTGGTGCAAGCTGTTCCACATACCCAGAAGTTTCATTCAGCAAGAGACACCCTGAGGAGAGGGCCATGACACTATTTGTTGTGGAGTCACTGGCCAGAACCTAAGGAAAGGAAGGAGGCAGTAAAGAAAATACAGAGATCAGAAAGAAAACACGAAAAAGGGAAAATAGGAAAGACAAAAATGTACAAATGAGATTAAGTCAAAGGGAACAATTTTATCTCTGCTTGAGGGAATCCATATAATTCTAGTGTGAATAGAATAAAACTACTAAATGTTGCTCTTAATCTAGAATCAATATAGGAAACAGGAGTAAACATTTCATCCCCCAACTCCACAATGTTAATCTTAAAAAAAAACCCAAAACTACAGTCAGTACCCGTAAAGGGCTGAACTGGTTGTTACCCAATATCCGGTATACTGACATTGCTGTATGGCACACAGAAAACACATGCAGATCAGAGTGGATAGAATGTAGTAAGTACAGAGAGTGATTTCAGCATTCTGTGAGCTCCATCATCACCTTAACGTGAAAGTCATCATCCACAAGAATGTTTTCCGGCTTTAGGTCTTTGTGAATGACACCTTCTCTGTGTAAGTAGCACATTCCTTCAATGACCTCTAGGATCATTCTCCCTTTCACAGATAAGGGGACACTAGTCTGAAAAAAAAATGACAAAGAGTTCTAGTGAATAAAGGAATAAAAAGACAAGACAGTAATAACTGTCTCATAAATGAGCTTTTTGGAGAGCAGAGCACTAAAAATGATGCCATTTAATCACCAAGAATGTCTCCCTTTAGCAGCATCCTGAAAATCTAAATTCTTTTTTGCTACATTCTTGCAACCATGGAAATAATATAACATTTCCATTTACCTTGAAAAATTTCTCTAAAGTTTAGAAGTTGACATAAACAAGGCCATTTTGTTACTACTACATTAAAATTACTATATACTTTTTAAAAACTACATGGTTTTACACATAGCTTAATGCGTATTGATGCTTCAGCATGTTTTTGATGGTTTTGCATACAATCTTCTTGTTCTTTATATACTGAAATTTTCATGTTTATTGATTGTTATAAAGACCAAAATTTTTTTAAAGTTTCTCTACGGATTTTCAGAGCATAGATACTATATCACATCAGTGGGATACTAGAAGTTAATGCTATGTCTATGTTGTTTCATGGAGACAGGACTGGAAAAGGGAAAGATTTAAACCTTTAAAATGATAACAAGAGCTGGCATTAATATAATATGTTCCATACAGTCTTATTTAAACCTCACAACAGCCCTGTGTGAGAGGTGATTCTGTTATCCTATTTTGCAGTTGAGGACATTGAGGATCAAAGAGGCTGTATCACCCTCTCATGGTCAACCTAGCTATCAGTATCAGATAGAACGTGAATTCTGATCCTTCTGACTAGACTGTAGTGCACTAGACTAGCCTGTAGGGAGAGTGAGGACATAGTGTGGAAGAGGTCTGATCTATAAAAGGCATATAGGTATGATTTTGAAGGTGTGCAACTCTTTAATAAACATGCCAGAAAATCTTAATTCCTTTTGGTACATTCTTATAACCACAGTAATAAAACATTTCTGCTTTCCTTGAAAATTTTCTCTAAAGTTCATTCATTGCTGTCCTTTTCAAAGCAGTTATTTTGGAAGGCTATGTACCTACAGTATTCCAAGGATGCTTGCCCTTACTGCAAACATTATTGGAATATCTATTTTAGGATGAGAGCTTATAGCATATTCTTTTGCCAATCCTTGGGTATAAAATTCTTGTCATTTGACAATAGATTTGTTTTATTATTTGTTTTTTGGGGGGAGAAGAGCTAAACATCCTCCAGAGCTAATTTTAGTGAATGAGGTGAATGATCCCTAGCTTTTTTGTTTGACATTTGTTTTTGTCAAAGATGTAACTATAAAACAACGGGGCTCACCTTCTTATGTGACTTTGAAATTGTATCTGAAGGAATTCTGAAAGCAGAATTCCAGAGCAGTGTTATAAGGGGCAACATCAATGAAACAAGTTGGTGTAGAACCTCCCTCCTTCCAAGATGATGACTCTGGAGGGCAAGACTCATCAGTCACCAGGTCTTGGCAGATCCCTCTCTGTAGCATCTCTTGGGTCCATCTGCCCCTTTGTCTTTTCACTGCCACCAAGTGGATACAGACAGTAATTCCCAGGTACTGTTGGAATAGCATCCAAACAAGACATCCTACTTCTGCTTTCTTCTCCCTTCTCCTGCTCCCACATCCTATTACAGCCTTCACACAACTTTCAAAATAACAGAAAAGAGTCACCCTTGTCACCCTTTGGCCAAATAAAAAGGCCTCAGTAGTTCTTTTTTTTTGTTTGTTTGTTTGGAATGAAGTTCCAGCTCCTCTGGCTGCTATTTAAAGTCCTCCACAATCTGGCACTAATCATTCAGATTTCCCTCATACGACTTCATATACTATGTGCAGGCGCCTAACTGGACTACATTCTGTCCCCCAAAACACATGTGCATTTCCAGTATACCTCTGTTTACACTATTTCCTAGTCTTGAAATGTCTCTTCTTTACTCACTTCTCAACTGTATTCCTGTCTACTGTTTAACATCCAACTCAAAGGCTATCTCCTCTAGGAAGCCATTCCTAATCACCTTCCCCTCTGTTGGTAATGACCATCCCCTTTCGATCTCATCTTTTATTTTTTATTTGGATCTCATCTTTTCATTTTACATCTTACCAGTGTGTGTGTATCATGTATTACTAGGTATGATAGTTATCTGGATATGTCTCATCCCCTTGTTAGAATAGTGGTTCCTTGAGGGATTGGGACCATGACACTTAAAATGTGTCACTTCTTCAGTACCTCAGAGTACTATATACACATCAAATGTTTTCTAAATGGTGGCTGAATTGGAATGTTTGCTAATCAATCTAGTTTCTTTATGGTTATACTTCCTATACCATATACTGAAAACCAATTTTTAGAGAATTAGATATGATATTTTCATTCAACTTTAAGGAATGTATGTTGGGGAATTAAAATAGACAACACCCATAAAGATTTCTTTAAAAACATAAACCAGAGAGGAGTAATGGTGACTTAGATTTATCAACTATCTTTTCTTACACTGATATCATCCAATTAGGTTGCCAGGAACAAGTAAGGTTATATACGTGGCATAAAAGAAGTGGTCCTTCACTTGGTTTATGGCATGATGCTTGTCATGCTATTGTGTATTTTACCCAATTCATCTACATCTTGTCACCAGAAGGTTAGCCAACAGGTGATGAAATTTTTGGCCATGGTATCCCATAAGACATTAAGGTGGATTTATTCACTCTATTGATAGAAAACCCATACCAAGAAATCATATCTCAAAGAATCAAAGTATAGGTTCATATTATTAATAACCTAACAAAATATTTATTGAGCCCTTATTTTGTATAGCGCCCTGCACTAGGTAGTGTAGCACAGTGTCTGTACTCAAGGACCTCATAGTTTGGTTAGGCAGGTAGATGTATGCCCATAAAAAAATAATAGACAACACTATATGATATGGGAGTTTTGAAGAGAGAAAGCTCATTATGGAGTTGTCAGAAAAGGTCTCAGGGAGTCTTTTCACAAGTGAATTCAAAATATTTGTACTTTTAAAAGGCACTTGTGGTTCTAAAATCCTATAGGCAAAACTTTATTGTTTAGTGGGGAAAAACCCCAAACTTAAGAAATTTCTAGACCAACCTGTACGCAAAAAGACATCAAAATGACTATAATAGAAAATCAGCTGCAAAAGCTCAACTGCAAGGTCTACAAAAGTATGTGTGTACTTACTGTCTTTAGCACCTTCATTAGATTCCCCTTTTCCATATATTCCATTACTAGAGAGTAATTCCCGTCTTGTAAAATAAAGCCTAGGAACTTCACTACCCGATTATGCTTCAGTCTGTGCATAATTTTTCCTTCTTCAAGGAGAGCAGCATTATACCTGTTGGAGGGGAACATGCCAGTTAGAGTAAGTGCCAATTTAGTGTTCCAGAACAGCAACCATGCCATCAACAGGAACTCTACTTTGTTCTAGACAAAGTGGCAGAGAAAATACCTTCCATAACCACTGTGTAAAAGGTGACAGAAGAAAACTTCCTTTCATTGTTATTCCTTGGGTTAAACAAATTCTTCTCCTGTGGCTCCTATGAATGAGATGAGGAATATGAAGGAGAGAAGTAATGTATTAACTTATTTACAGAACTATATCAAGTCCCAAAATAAAACTTTATTAAACCCCCATCACACATGAAACTCTTATGAGCCCTTTCTGTTAAACTAGGGATTCCTAATCTGGGGTTAAGGGACCCCTTATGGGTCTGTACATAGATTTCAAGAGGTTCATGAATTCAGACGTAGAAAATAATCATCTTTATTTTCACTAGTTTCTAACTAAAATGAAGTATTTCTGCTAATTATAATTTTTAAAATATTCCAAAAAGGGTCCAATCAGGCTAGACTGCCAAAGGGGTCATTGACACAAAAATGGTTCAGAACCCTTGCATTAGAAAGTCAAACCAATTGTCACTGAATTCAAATGAAGGTATTATTCCTCCAGAGGGTTTTTTTTTTTGTACTTTAAGAGAGAATTCTCTTGCACCTTGAATACATTTCTCAACTTCAAGGCTGGTCCTTGGCAGAATTATGAAAAGTAGGTGGTTTTTCTTTAATAACCATCACTTCCTTTTCTCCCCTTTCCTTCCTTGTTTTACATGTCCTCTGCCCCTGTACTTCCACAAACCTTGCCTGTTGGACAGTAAATCCTTTTGACAATGAGTTCATATTAAGATGTCATTCATCATTTCTCCAAAAGAGACTCACAGGGGAAGAACTGTTTAACCCAAAGGAAAGGATCTTTAATAGTAAAGTTTCAGGCAGTATACCAGCTAGTAGTGAGATAACATTTGAAGAGAAAGATTTTCCCAGTATCTTCAAATCACACTACATAGGAAATTGTCTTCTCTGGTTGTAGGAAAGGCCGGCCTTGCATATATCTGTCTATCCTATGAATATTCTTCTCCATGTTCACTTGCTGTCTTCCAACAAAACTTCACATGGGAACTCACTTGGGAGACCCTATCATGGCCTGATATGACTTCTCTGAACCCTTATCAGAAACATGATTCCTATTTCAAAAAGAAAAAAAAAACCTCCATCTAGACCTGTGCAATAATTGGCAGTGTAGCCTAATGAACAGAATGCTAGATGTGGACTAAGGAAAACCTGGGCAAAAATTCCAATTCAGACACTTAGAAACTTTATTCTTCTGGCATAAGTGATTTAATCTCTCCATGCCTCAGTTTCCTCTTCTATCAAATAGGAATAATAATACTACTTACCTGACAGAGCTGCTGTGAGTATCAATGAGATAAAATACCTTGAAAACCTTTAAGGGCCATCTAAATTTCAGCTCTCATTTTTTTTTAGCCATTGTCCAACAATGGCTTTCACTTTATATAAAATGTAATTTTGCTGGGTCTCTAATTCACAAACATTATGATAAATGTACAATTGACAGAAATACAGATACTAGCCAGCTAGACTTGATATAGTGGTCAAATTTAAGTCCACTCCTAATCCTAAAGGAAACAAAATTGCCCTTTATTTAATAATAATAACTAACATTTATGCCTTCAATGTGTCAAGCATCGTGCTAAGCATTTACAAATATAATTCCAATTGATCTTCATGACAGCACTGGAAGGTGATTCCATTTGACCAAAATCTAAAAGAAATTAGGCAGTAATTCCAGAAAGCTCTCTTTCTGTCAGTACCTTGGGATGCTGTGGGATTGTCAAGGGAAGATATGGGGAGACTTTCTCCCTAACTTTCATCATTGCTGGGACAGCTAGACAAAAGAGTAAGTTATTACAAATTCTAGGGATGTGGGAAAATTTTATGACTGTCAGACAGTGGCCAGAGCATTTGGTTGTGAAATGGCTGTAAGGTATAAACATATTCAGGAATGTAGAAGACTCATCCAGACAACATGAAAGTTGTAAGCCTGAGCTTTAGTGGTCCATTTGGAGGTGTGGCCTGAAGAAAGAATGATCCAGAGTAATTAGAGTTAAGAGAATAGATGGAGTGTGAGAGTTGAGGTGTGAAGGTACAGCCTCAGACCAAGGAGTACACTGAGAGTTGAGAGTGAAAGGTTTAATGGGGCAAAGAGTTTGAGTGGTGCCTTGGGGCTTGCTCAGGACCACTTTCTCTATATGGTAACTACACTCTATGCACACACTGTAGGACCTGTGAGATGGCTGACAGTATCCCCTACCCTCTCTGTGCCTGTTTTCTCATCTGTAAAATGAGGAGCTTCTGAGGTCCCATTTAACTGTAAATCTGTGATTCTAGGATATGTGGGCAGCTAGGTGGTTCAGTGGATAGAATTCCAGGCCTAGTGAGGAGAATCTGAGTTTAAATCTGTCCTTAGACACTTACAAGCTGTGTGACCCTGGGCAAGTCACCTAACTCTGCCTCAGTTTCCTCATCTGTAAAATGAGCTGAAGAAGGAAATGGCAAAACGCTCCAGTATCTTTATCAAGAAAACCTCCAATGAAGTCATGAAGTCAGATAAGACTGAAATGACTGAACAATATGATGTAGGTAGTGTAGTGGATAGAGTGCTGGACTTGGGGTCCAGGGGACAGAAAGAGTTCAGACCCTGCCCCAGATGCTAATTAAATATGTATGACCCTACAGACCTAGTCTCTTAACTTTTCTCATCCTCAGTTTCCTCATCTATGAAACACCTACTTCACAGGGCTGTTGTGTCAAATGAGGTAATATATGTAAAGTACTTAAAATAATACATAAATGCGCACTCTTATTATCATATGACTCCTCATGCAGTATATGCCAGTATAGGGTAAGCAATGACGAAAGCTCAGCAAATCTTATTGACCAATCTATCACTTTCTCCTTTCATTAGCTTTTTAACAGTTGCTATGAGTTTAAGACTTTTGTTAGATTCTTCCCACCTAGAGCCACAAGACTACTTGGAAGGAGCAACCAGGTTAAAGGAAGACATATACAAGTTCAATTCATGAGAAAGATTTTTGGAACCCCTTTCCACTTCATTAATTTTTCATTCTTCTTTGCATTGTAAGGGAAATAAAGTTACAGTTAAACTACAGAAAATCTTGCAGTCTGTAACACAGGTTGAATGATCTATAGGAGCTACATGTATGTCATACATATAAACATGTAAACATTTTGTAATAGTGTTACAGAATCTCACAGAAGGAAGAATATAATAGGATAAACTTGTCTGTTCTTCTACCCAAAGCTAGGATTCAGTCTATGAGATTTGTGACAGATGATTTCCTAGCCTGAACACCTCTTATGAGAACTTATTACCTTGTGAGGCAGTTCACTTGCATTTTCTGGAAATTCTACTCTTTAGAAATTTCTTCTTATATTGAGCTGAAATCTTCCTCCTTTCTATCTGTTGGTCCATTTGTCCCTCCGCCTCATTTCCCTATTCTTCATTCTCATTGTAGCCTGCAATCTCCCACTCTCAATCCACCCTGCCCTAGATGTTTTCTCTTTCCTTCCCAATAGTGGCCCCTTAGTGAACAAGTTCAACTCTTCATTCCCTATATCCTTGAATACCTTGCTCCCTTGTCCTATCACCCACTACTCATGCGTAACCAAATCCCAAATTCCTACCACCCACTTTCTCCACTGCTATTCATGTGCTGCTGAAAATTGTCTAGATCTCCTACAAACATTTATCTCATTTCAACTAGAGATCACTGCAGTAAGGCAGTATCTTAACTCCTCCCTAACTGATTCCCCATCTCACTTTCTACAATTTAGCGTCCCAAAGGACATCAAATTCAGCATACCCTTGCCAAAATTCATTACCTTCCTACCTAAATCTAACCCTCTCCAAACTTCTCTATTAATGTTAAAGACACCACTACAGTTATAAACACTCACATTGATAACCTTGAGCATTCATTTTCAGGCATTCCCCATATACAATTAGTTGTCAAGTTTCATCAATTCTTTCTCCACCATGTTTAGTATCTATGCCATCTGCTCACATGGTCACCTAACTTAAGTTCCTTATCATCTCTAGCCTGGACCACACAATAGCCTTTTAAGTGGATTTCCGACTTCTGTCACCTCTCCAATATATCCTTTTCATCAGCTGACAAAATAATCTTCCTAAAGCAAAGGTCACATGTCACTCCCCTGCTCAAGAACATTCTAATAGCTCCCTATCACTTCTTCAATAAAATATCTACTCGTTAGCTTGGAATTGAAAATTTGTCATAATCTCACTCCAGATTCCCTCTTCAGGCTTTGTTAATGTTAATCCACTTTGTGTACTTTACATTTCAAACTGGTGTATTTATAGTACTCCATATTCAACACCTCACCTTCCATCTCTAGCTTTGAAGAGGCTGTCCCCTCATTTCTTGAATGTGCCTCTTTCTCGCCACTGACTTAATTCCTGCCCTTTTTCAAGGATCAGCTCATAGGATGCCACTTGTGGGAAACTTTTCCTGATTTCCCCTAGTTAGTGCTCTTTCTTATCAAATGATAACAAATATACTTATCTATTTCCAAATTTTATCCCCCTAGCTGAAGGTGAACTTCTTGAGAGCATGGATAATATTTAATTTTGCCTTTGTAGGTTCTTAGTAAGTGTTTTCCTCTCTC
The DNA here is from genome assembly GCA_028658325.1 of Potorous gilbertii. NCBI lineage: Eukaryota > Metazoa > Chordata > Mammalia > Diprotodontia > Potoroidae > Potorous > Potorous gilbertii. Next base: position 114,294,760 of record CM053773.1, read on the forward strand.
TTCTCAAGCCTCCTACAGTATTCTCTACCTCCACCTCTCAGCTGAGGACTTTTCTTCATAACTCACCAAAAAATGAAGTTATTCACCTGATGCTACTACTCCCCTTCTCCTCTACTCCAATCTATAGTGAAGAAGCTAACCCTTATACCAAGGGTAATCCTTATTAAGCCTAATCCTTCCATATGTACCCTTGATCCTACTACCTTCTTTAGTATATTGTCCCAACTATCATCCCCTTTCTTTAATTTTCAAGCACTCTCTAGGTGCTGGCTCCTTCCCTTTTGCCAACAAACACACCCATGTCTTCTCAGTCCTTAAAAAATTAACAACCCCCCTCCCCCCCCACAAAAAACACTCTGGCTTGATCCTGCTATTTCCTCTACATATTTTCCTACCCCTCCTCTCATTTTCAGTTAAACTCTTTGAAAAATTCATCTGACTTTATCCTGTGGCTTCCTCTCCTGACACTCTTTCCTAAACTCTTGGTAATCCAGCTTCTGAACTCATTATCTTCTACTTGAAATTCCAAGGTTGCCAGTGATTCCTTGCTGGATCAAATGGTCTTTTGTCAGTCCTCATTATTTTGATCTCTCTCCAGCATGTGATACTGTTGACCACCTTCTCCTCTTAGATACACTTTATTTTCTGGGTTTTTGTGACATCACTATGTGGTTTCTCTTCTACCTATTTAGACCCTTCTCAGTCTCCTTTGTCACTCCCATTAACTGCAGCTATCTCCAATATTCTGTCCTGTGAGCTCTCTCTCTCCCCGAGCGCCACCCCCCCCATCATTTGGAGATGTCATTAGCTCCCATAGGTTCAATAATCTCCTCTATGCAGATAACTACCAGATTTATATGTCTTTCTCTAGATCCTGAAAACATCACTCAATATATCCAAAAGAGATCTAGTTATTTCTTCCCTTTCCCCCAAACCCACCTATCTTCTCAATTTCCCTAACAGTGCTATGTATACCACTGTTCTTCCTGTCACTCAGCTTCATAACCTCAGTGTCATCCTCAAGTGGTCACTCTCATTCGCCTGGCATATCCCGTGAATTGCCAGATCCTGCCATCTATCTCTGTAACATCACTTGAAATTGTTCTCTGGTTTTCACTTGTACTGTCAACCCTCATCATCTCAAAAGCCTTGTAACTAACCAGTCTCTGTACCTCAAATCTCTTCCTGCCTTAATGTATTCTCCACATAGTTGTTAAGGTGATTTTACTAAAGCATAGGTCTGACCAGGTAACCTTTACCCCCACGTGCAAGTCAAGACTACCTATGATGTCTTTGATTCTCCAAAATGTGGATGAACAGCAATTAAGTCCAGTGACTTCCTGTTACTTCTGGATTCAAATATCAATTAGTTAAAAAGCATGTACTAAGCACCTACTTTGTGCCAGACAACTCGTGTGGTTTTTAAAGCTTTGGCTTCTTCCCATCTTTCCAGTTTTCTTAAATATGACCCTGTTTCTTGCACTCTGCAGTCTAGCTGTATCGGCCTGTGGTTTCTCATATGAAGTGCTCCACCTCCTCATCTCCATGTCTTTGGCTGGCTGTGTCTCCTGCCTGCAGTGTTCTTCCTCTTTGTCTCTTATTGTTAGAATTCCTGGCTTCCTTCAAGACTCAGACTAAGCACCATGCTCTTCAAGAGAACTTTCTCAAACTCAACAGCTGCTGCTGCCTTGCCTTCTAAGGTTACTTTGTGTTTACTTTGCATATGTCATACATACATACACATACACATACTCTGCATATATAAGCATATATGCATATATATATAAACACACATATACTTTGCATATGTAAACACATACACATATATATGTATACATACATAAACACATACATATACTCACATATGCACATGTTGTCTTCCTCATGTAAGCTCCTTTGAAGGCAGAAACTGTTTTTCTTGTGTCCCCAGAACTTAATGTAATGCTTGGCATATAGTAGCTGTTTATTAAATGCTTATTGATTGACTGATGGATTGTTGAATTGGATGGAGAAATGTCCTTAAGGACTAGTAAAAATTCTTCATTTACAGTGAAGAGGTTAAAGAGATATCAGCCCATCAAGTCTGGGTTGTCAGGGACTGACATATATTCATTATTAATTCCTTGCATTTAGAAATCTAATGGAAGAACTTTTGCTCAGAAGAGTTAGCCTTCTGAGATTGGGAAGATGTTACAGGAGAAACCCAAGAAGCAGTGTGGTAGAGTACGGGAGAGTATTGGCTTGGAGTCAAGAGACTTGGTTTGAGGTCTGGTTCTGTCACTTTCTAGCATGTATGCCCTTAGTAGAGTCATATAGCTTTGGGTTACTCATCAATAAAATGGGGGGAAAGTTATTATATATGAACTACCCACTTTATAGAGTTGTAAAGTTCAAATCTTTACAAAAGGGTTTTGAAAAATTTAAAACACCATAGGAATACTGAGCATCCCTTGCTGGAGAAAAGAAGATTAAAAAGAAAAGGAAAAGAAGTATTTTTAAAGAAAATAGCTGTTGATACCAGGAATATTACTGGCAGCCATAGTGATTTTACCCATAGGCAGCACAGGTGCCACAAGGTCAGCTAGATCATACTGTGGATAGAGTGCTGGGCTTGGAGTCAGGAAGACTCATCTTCATGAATTTAAGTCTGGCCTCAAACACTTGCTAGCTCTGTGACCCTGTGCAAGTCACTTAACTCTCTTGCCTCCGTTTCCTCATCTGTAAAATGAATTGGAGAAGCCAAAAAAACCCCAACGGGTGTCATAAAGACTTGGACAAGACTGAACAACAGCAACCACACAGGTACATCTACCTGTATACATTCTGTACATAACTTTCACAGACTATCTCCTGACTCTGGCTAGGGGCTTGGCAACTCTGTTTGGCTTACAGTCCTACTCCTAACATCTGAGTAGATTCTGCAAGTCCCCACAGCTGGATGTGACAGGTGAAATAACGTGTGAAGATAGCAGGTGGAAATATTAGAAAAATTCTTCCCATTCTCAGTCTTTTCTGAGCAAGTCAGCTTATCGCCTATACCATTGGGTTTCTTAATGCCAGCCGTCCTACAAAGATGCTTGTCTGGGTATTGTCTGTGAGCAACAGTGTGATATAAAAAAAAATGACGCATACTAATAGTCAAAACACCTAGATGTTCTAGTCTCACATTTTCTACTTAATAGCTATGTGACCTTGAGCTTTTAACTGAATTTCCCTGAGCCTCTAGTTCCTCCACTATCAAAAGGGAATGATCATCTCTGATTTCCTACTTCATAGAATTGTTGTGAGGGTAAGGTGGGATAATATATGTGAAAACACTCTGAAAACTTCAAAGTGTTATACAGATATATGTACCTTGACAGTCATAGCAGCCACTGATTGATTTTTGTGTCTTTTTTCATGTAGACCAGTTACAAAATGTCCCTCAGTCATAGAAGAAGAGGGGATGTGTAGAAAGAGAGCTAGAAAAATTGTGGAATATTCCTGAGTGCATTTCTGTACATTAAAGAATTCTACGAACATTGATGACTGTTACATGAAATCCAAGCTGGGGTATTCTTATTCTAAATGACTCCTCTAGTTCTTTGTGCCCTGCACATACATAGTAAGCACTTAGTACATTTTCAATCTCTCTCTGTCTTTATGCTCTCTATCTTTCTCCCCCTTCTCTCTCAATCTCTCCTTATTCTCTCTCTCTTGTTTCTCTCTCCTCCCCCCACCCCAACATAAAGCTGTACAGCCTCTAACACCTGTGGGCCATCTAGGGGTTGGGCTATCATCTAGAACCTCTGGTAGATTCCCCACCCCTGAATTTTAGATGGATAAGACTTCCTGGGAGCAGTTAAATATGTGGTTTCATTTTCATTGGCCAGACAAATATGAGAATCTAAGTGGACCGGAATATGTCTTGTATCCTTCTTGTAACGAGAAAGTATATGCATATTGCTTATATATCTTTCAATATACCCTAAAATTAGATGAACTGAATGATACTTTATCTTTGTTCCTTAAAACCCTGATTTGACTAACACACTTTCTCTCTTTTCACTGAATCTCATTTTGCCAACTTACTCATTGCGCTTGGGTCCAGTGTATACGTTTTTCAGGATCACAAGCCCATGTCTTCTATGAAAACACAAGGATACCATCCCAAACCCTCCACTGTCTATCTGTTCCTTCTCTAACAGGTCATCAGTTTTCATCTCCAAGTCATCCAGCGACATGTCTGCTTCTCTTTTAGATGTACAGTCCTTTGGAAAATGCAGTTCTTTCTCTACCATAATTCCAACCTGCAAAGAAAGCAGAGAGAACCATTGTACTTACACCAGTCATATTTAATAAGCACTTTCAAAGGTGTCTATTTTGTGCTGCATACTGTTTTGAGCCACAGGAGACTCCAGTTTCATTCTTTTTTAAAAAATGTATTTTCTTTATTAATATGGCCATAGTAAACTGTCCATCAAGTGCTTCAGGCTACAGAAGGTCAAATCCTCCTAGATGAGGAACTTAAAAAATAGTTCCAATAAGGTTCTGATTTTGTTTGAACATTTCTGAAGAGGGGGAAGTCAATGGAAGGTTTCTCAGAATAATCCCAAGCTTACAGGAAGCTGGGGAGGTTATGTGGTCCACATTACAAGTCGCCTACAAGTTTGGATCTAGAGTGATCAAATTTTATTCCCAGATGAAAGGATATTCATTGGATGAGCCCTACTTACTTAAAGAACTCTGAATGCTAGCTGTTATTTTTTCATCCTTTTTATCAAGCTAGGTTTAGGAAACACACATATTTCCATGTAAAACATTCTGAGTCTGTTCTCTACAGAGAGATTCTTATACAAATAAACAAAGGGGAAAGAAAAGATGAACAAGAGCTTTTAAGCCCATTGCCACATTTTAGGTTTGCTTATATGAACTTGTCCTTATTTTCATTGCTGATGATTAAAAAGAATAACAACAAAAATAGTGGACATTTACAGAGGATTTTAAAATGTGTAAAATCCCTTCCCGTATCTCCCTCATTTGTTCCCAACGACAAGCCAGTGAGGTTGAGGGTATCATTACCATCCCACATTATTATTCCATTTCACAGATGAGGAAGCTGGAGCTCTGAAATACGATGGGGTCTACCCAGCATCGCACGCTAAGTAAGGCAGGATTTGAGCAACCTGAACCTGCCTATCAACCCAGGCCTTTCTGACTCTGAGGGTAGCCTTCTTGCAACTAGGAAGGAACAATGAAAAATAAGACTTTAAGAATATTTCTAAAGAGAAGGAAGTTTCCCAAGTCTTGTGGTAAGAAAAATCTTTCTTCTGTTCAACTTAAACTTTCTACTTGGCGGTTTAAGCCAATTTCCTCTTTATCTGTTCTGTCCTCAGTACTGGTGGTAAAGAATCGGTAACTATCTTTATAATAACCATCTCGTATTGAAGATT
>CM053773.1:114305537-114352277 GCA_028658325.1 Potorous gilbertii
AAAAGCATGAAAAACAGGTCAACACCTTGCTAAAGGAGACCCCAAAAAATGCTGAAGAAAATAACACCTTGAAAAATAGGCTATCTCAATTGGCAAAAGAGGTTCAAAAAGCCAATGAGGAGAAGAATGCTTTAAAAAGCAGAAGTAGCCAAATGAAAAAGGAGGTTCAAAAGCTCACTGAAGAAAATAGTTCTTTAAAAATTAGAATGGAAGAGATGGAGGCTAATGACTTTCTGAGAAACCAAGAAATCACAAAACAAAACCAAAAGAATGAAAAAATGGAAATGTGAAATATCTCATTGGAAAAACAACTGACCTGAAAAATAGATCCAGCAGAGACAATTTAAAAATTATGGGTTTACCTGAAAGCCAAAATCAAAAAAAGAGCCTAGACATCATCTCTCATGAAATTATCAAGGAAAACTGCCCAGATATTCTGGAACAAGAAGGCAAAATAAATATTGAAAGAATTCACAGATCACCTCCTGAAAGAGATCCAAAAAAAGAAACTCCTAGGAACATTGTGGCCAAATTCTAGAGTTCCAAGGTCAAGGAGAAAATATTGTAAGCAGCTAGAAAAAAACAATTCAAGTATTGTAAGTATTGTGGAAATACAATCAAGATAACACAAGATCTAGCAGCTTCTACGTTAAGGGATTGAAGGGTGTGGAATATGAAATTCCAGAAGTCAAAGGAATTAGAACTAAAACCAAGAATCACCTATCCAGTAAAACTGAGTATAATACTTCAGGGGAAAAAATGGTATTTCAATAAAATAGAAGACTTTCAAGCATGCTTGATGAAAAGACCAGAACTGAAAAAAAAATTTGACTTTCAAACACAAGAATCAAGAGAAGCATGAAAAGGTAAACAGCAAAGAGAAATCATGAGACTTACTAAGGTTGCACTGTTTATATTCTTACAAGGAAAGACAATATTTGTAACTCTTGAAACTTTTTTCAGTATCTGGGTAGTTGGTGGGATTACACATACACACACACACACACAGCACAGAGTTGAATTGAATAGGATGGGATTGTATCTTCAAAAAATGAAATTAATGGGTGAAAGAGAAATATATTAGGAGGAGAAAGGGAGAAATGGAATGGAGCAAATTATCTCTCATAAAAGAGGCAAGAAAAAGACTTTTCAATGGAGGGAAAAAGGGAGGAGGTAAGAGGGAAAATGTGAAGCTTACTCTCATCACATTTGACTCAAGGAAGGAATAAAATGCACACTCATTTTGGTATGAAAACCTATCTTACAATACAGGAAGGTGGGGGAGAAGGGGATAAGCAGGGTGGGGGGCATGATGGAAGGGAGGACAATGGGAGGAGGGAGCAAGTAGAAGTCAGCACTCTTGGGGAGGGACAAGGCCAAAAGACGGAATAGAAGAAATGAGGGGCAGGATAGGATGGAGGGAAATATAGTTAATCTTAAACAACATGACTATTATGGAAGTCATTTGCAAAACTACACAGATATGGCCTATAGTGAATTGCTTGCCTTCCCAATGGGGATGGGTAGGGAGGTTTGGAGGAAGAAAAGTTGGAACTCAAAGTTTTAGGAATAACTGTTGAGTATTATTCTTGCATACAACTAGGAAATAAGAAATACAGGTAATGGGGTATAGAAATTTATCTTGCCCTACAGGACAAAACAGAAGATGGGGATAAGGGAAGGGAGGGATGTTAGAAGGGAGAGCAGATTGATGATAGGGGTAACTAGAATGCTTGACATTTTGGGGTGGGGGGAGGGGAGAAATGGGGAGAAAATTTTGAACTCAAAATTTTGTGAAAATGAATGTTGAAAACTTAAATAAATATTTAAAAAAATAAAGAAATGAGAGATTAGGAAAAAAAATACATGTAAGTGTCTTCTATTCATTCTTAAAGGCTTCCAGGTTCTCATGCTTCTCTTGATTTCCCTGTATTTCAGTTTGGTGATCTCTCAGACAGACAGGCAGTTCACACAAAATGGAGAGCTACTGTTGCATAATTGCCACATTATGTTATCATGCAGTTACACACATCAATGAAAATTTGAATGATTTCTCCACCTTGAAAAGGACTGAGCAGTATCATTTATAGGAAATGATGAGTTTTAACAGGGTCTGTGAAACCTACATATCCTTTAAGCGTATGACCCAAACAAAGAACTGGAAATCAAGGGAATTCCCATCAATTAGGAAAGACCAAATAAACTGTGGTATGTGATGGTTATGGAATACCATTGTGCTATGAAATAAAGAGCCAAATGCTTAAAAAAACCTCTGAAAAGACATGCATGAACTGATACATAGTGAAGTGAGCAGAACCAGAACAGTATACACAGCAACAGCAATATTGTGCTATGATCAACTGTGAATGATATAGCTATTCCCAGAAATACAATGATAGAAGAAAATTCCAAAAGACTTGTGGTGAGAATGCTATCTACCTCCAGAGAAATAAGTGATAGAAAGTAGATTAATGCATACTTGTTTAAAACTTTATTTTTCTTGAGGTGGTTAGTTTTTTTTTGTCTGTGTTTTCTTTTACAACATGTCTAATATGGAAATGTTTTGCATCACCGCACATGTATAATCTATATCAAATTGCTTGCCTTCTCAATGAGGGGGGTTGGGGAGGGAGAAGGAATTTGGAACTCAAAATTTTACAAAACAAATGTTAAAAATTGTTTTTACATGTAATTGGAAAAAATTTAAAACGACTATAGCCTTGAATGACACATAATAAGGAAGTAAGGAAAAAAATTATTAAGCATCTTCTCTGTGTCAAGCACTGTACTGAGCACTTTATAAATATCTCATTTAATCCTCACAACATCCTGGGAGGGAGGTGCTATTATCATCCCCATTTTATGGACAGGGAGACTAAAACAAAGGGACTTGCCTAGGGTTCCACAACAAATAAGAGTCTGAGGCCAAATTTGAACTCAGATCTCCCTGACTCTGGGCCCAGCACTCTCTCCACTATGTCATCTAGGCACCTGTAGGGCATAGAACTTTATAACTGGAAAGGACTAATCCAATATGATTCAAACCAATCCAACAAGCATTTATGATTTGTCTACTACATGCACAGCACTGTGCTAGGTACTTTAGATACAAAAACAAAATGAAAATATAATCCTTTCTATCAGAGAGTATACATTTTACTGAAGGGCTAACACCACACAGAGAGATAAGCATATACCTGATTCTTTGAGTAGGGAGTGAGTACTAACAGACTTCCAGCAGAAGACAGCACAGGAGATGAACCCTGAAGAAAGCCAGAGATTCCAAGAAGCAGGAATGAGTAAGGAGTGCATTCGAGGCATGGAGAAGCAGAAGACATTAATGAGTTTGGTGAGGAGTAGGCAGGAAGATTTGGGTGAGATGTAGCCTGCATAAGAAAGAATAATGTGGTGCAGTGGGTAGAACACTGAACTTGGAGTCTGGAAGATTCTGAGTTCCCATCCTGATTCAGAGGCTAACTATATGACCTTGGGCAAGCTACATAAACCTTGGTTTCCTCATTTGGAAGTGGGGTAATAACAATACCTACCTTACAAAATTGTAAGCAGCTGGATGACTCAGTGGATAAGAGTGCAAAGCCTGGAGTCAGGAAGAGCTGAGTTCAATTGGTCCCAGACATTTACTGTGTGACCCTGGATAAGTCACTTACTTGACACTGAAATCCTTAGTTTCTTGAGGCTGTTACCACCAAGTTTTGTATATCAAATTGTCCATTTGCCATACCTGTTCACTGTGTGGAATATGCTTCTTGAGGACTGTGCCTCAAGGGGTTCCTAAGAAAGCATTTATAAATATGTGTTTCTGCCTTTTTCTGGAGAAAGACAGTAGAAGATCTTGACTACTAGGCTGAGTAGCCTGGTCTTTATCTTTGAGGAAATATGTAGTTATTGAAGGTGTTTCAGCAAGGAAATATAATATTCAAGAAAGATTAATCCAGCTGTGATTCCAGGAAACAATCTGGAAACAGCGTTCAAGATGATTTTCAGGGGACAGTAACAGTACAAGTAGGCAAACCATTTAGGAGGCTACTAAAATAACAGTTATGTGGTAATCCAGGCCTTGTCTACACTTACAAGCGTTGGATTATGTGATTGTGAGGAGAAGAGACAGACAAGATGTGAGAGAGACAAAGGCAATGTGTGGTGCAGAGCGCTGGACTGAGCACAGACTTATCCTTTCCAAGCTAAATATTCGCATTCATGAAAAGTGCTGCCCTCAAGGCAAAATGACTACCAGAAGAATTAATGTCAACAAATGAGAGCTCTTCTCTGACCATGAGCAGTTGGCTGCTGACTTGGAGGGAAAGTTAAGCCAACACACAGTTGGCAACGGTGGAGCAGAAAAGGAGTGGGCAGCTCTCGGAGACTTGACGTACAGCACTGCATTTGCTCATCTGGGTCAGAACATCGCAAACACCAAGACTGGTTTGATGAAAATGATGGGGAAATTCAGAAGCTGCTAAATGAAAAACGTGACCTCCACAGGATTTACCAGCAGGATAGTTCATCCACTTCTAAGAAGGCAGCATTTAATTCCATCAAAAGCAAACTACAAGCAAAACTTAGAGAGATGCAGGATTCCTGGTTCAGTAAGAAGGCAGATGAAATTCAGTTTTATGCTGATAGTAACAATCTAAAGCACTTTTATGATTCCCTGAAAGCTATTTATGGACCAAAAACCGATGGTGCATCATAACTACTCAGTGCTGATGGAGTCACACTGATTAAGGACATGATCCTAGAGAGATGGGCTGAACACTTCCATACTGTTCTCAACAGACCATCATCAATCAATGCTGAGGCCACTGACCATTTACTTGAGGTTGAAGTCAATCCCTCTTTAGCTGAACTTCCAACTGAAGAAGAGGCTTTGAGGGCCATCAGGCTCCTTTCATGTGGCAAAGCACCTGGTGCTGATTCTATTCCAGCTGAGATTCACAAGGTAGGGGGACCACTGCTCATACAAAAACTGACTGAAATTTTCCAGGTTATATGGAAAGTGGAGGTTATCCCCTTGGAGTCCAAGGATGCCTCCATTGTCTATTTCTATATGGGTAAAGGGAATAGATTGTTCTGCAACAATCATGGGGGGATTCTCTCTCTTAGTCATTGCTGGCAAAATTCTTGCTAGAGGCCTCCTTAATAAAATGATCCTTCATCTGGAAGATGGGCATATACCTGAGAGTCAGTGTGGCTTCAGAAAGGACTGAGGAACAGTCAATATGGTGTTTGCTGCTCAACAACTCCAGGAGAAATGCCAGGAGCAAAACAGAAGCCTGTACACAATGTTTGTAGATCTGACCAAGGCCTTTGACACTGTTAGTCATGAGGACTTATGGAAAATTATGTCAAAATTTGATTGCCTGGAGAAGTTCATCAATATTGTACATCAATTTCATGATGGCATATTTGCCTAGGTTTTGGATAATGGACAAAGCTCTTATGCCTTCCCAGTCACCAATGGAGTGAAACAGGGCTGTGTGCTTGCTTCCCATGCTGTTTAGCATGATGTTTTCAGCCATACTGACAAATGCCTTCAATGAGGATGAACACAGCATCAAGGTCAACAACTGTACTGATGGTAAGTTCTTCAGTTTGAAAAGTCTACAAGCCAAGACCAAGGTGGAGGGAGTGTTGGTGCATGATTTTCTGTTTGCAGATGACTCAGTGAAGTCTCTGAAGCTGAGATGCAACAAAGTATGGATCAATTCTCTGCTGCCTGTGCTAATTTTGGCCTAATAATTAACACCAAAAAAAGACAGGTGCTCCATCAGCCACCATCACACCATCCATATGTGGAACCATCAATTACAACAAATGAAGAAGCTTTGAATTCTGTGGATAAGTTCGCCTACCTTGATAACGTACTTTCCAGGGATGTGTACGTTGACAATGAGGTTGATGCACACAGAGCTAGTTCAGTGTTTGGGAGGTTCTGAAGAAAAGTTTGGGAGAGAAGAGGTATTAGACTGACTACCAAATTGAAGGTCTACAGAGCCATTGTGCTGACCTCATTGTTATATGCTCGTGAAACATGGACAGTCTAGAAGCTCCATGCCAGGAAACTGAATCACTTCCATTTGAACTGTCTTAGGAAGATTCTAAGGATCACCTGGCATGATAAGGTACCAGACACTGAAGTCCTTGCTCAAGCTGAACTGTCAAATATTCAAACCATGCTTCTGAGAGCTCAACTCTGATGGGCTGGCCACGTTGTTCGAATGCCAGAACTTGCATGGGGCAGACAATCACATGGTGATCAGAAGAAAAGGACACTCTCAAAGTCTGTCTCAAGAACTTTGGATTTGACTGTGCAACATGGGAGACACTGGCACAGGACCGCTAAGCATGGCATGCCCACATAAGAAAAGGTGCTGTGCTCTTTGAGCAAAGCAGAATTGAGACAGCACAAAGTAAACGTAGGATGCACAAATTGGGATATCCACCCCAAATATTCACATGAACTCTCTGTGTCCAACCCGTGATAGAGCATTATGAGCTTGTATTGGTCTGATCAGCCACAGTTGGACACAATGAAATTTCACTTTATGATGGTGATGTCATTTTGGTCCTCTTCGAAAAGGAAAGACAACAACCAGCATTGGAAACAGAATAGGAAAAGATAAAAGTGAGTGACATGAGAGATTTGGTGCCTGTATGTAGAGGCTAAGATGAAAAACATTAAATGTATGATTCATCCTTCAAGGTCATATATTTGGAAGGATGGCATCATTGGCAGATAACAGGGAAGTTGGGAGGTTAGACAGGCTTTAACAGGGAAGCCTAGAATGTCAGTGATGTCAAACTTAAAAGGAAATGGGGTCCACTAATCTGTTCATAAGGATCCTTGTGTGCAGATGTAGTTTTACAATGTAATACTGTCTGTTTGGTTGTATTTTTATTTATTTTGTTAAATATTTCTCAACTACATCTGGTTCAGGCTTCACCTTGGGAGTGAAGGTGTGTGCTGCATGTGGTCTCATGTTTGGCATCTCTGACTTACCTCTCAATCCAGTTCAGCTGTGTTAAGGCCTCTGTGCCATGCACTGTGCTAGGCTCTCTTCTGACTGCAGTTACTATATATACAGCTCTCTTGATGCTGCTCACTTCAGTTTGCATCAGTTCATGTAAGTTTTTCCAGGTTTTTCTGAGAGCATCCTGCTCATCACTTCTTACAGCCCAATAGTATACCATCACAATCATATCACACTTGTTCAGCCACTTCCCAAATCAAAGGACATCCCCTCAATTTCCAATTCTTCACCACCACAAAAAAAGCTACTATAAATATTTTTGTGTATATAGGTCCTTTCTCGTTTTTTAAAATCTCTTTGGGACACAGACCTATTGGTGGTACTGCTATACAGTTTTATAGCCCTTTGGTGGCAGTTAGATATATCAGTGGATAGGGTGCTTGGCCTGGAGTCAGGAAGACCTGAGTTCAAAGCCAACCTCGGATACTTACTAGCTGTATGATCCTGTGCAAAGGCACTTAACCTCTGTTTGCCTTAATCCACTGGAGAAGGAAATGGTAAATTGCTCTAGTATCTATGTCAAGAAAACCTCAGGGTTATGTTATTTTGCATTTCTCTAAAGAAAAATGATTTAGAGTATTTTTTCATATTATGATAGATGAATTTCAAGTTTTTTAAAGGAAAGAAATATCATAAAAATACTACAAATTAAGAGTTTAAAATCAATTAAGAATTTAGTAAGCATTTGCTATTGTCCAGCCCCCTAAGGTCAACTTCTTCCTTGTAATTACTGTTCCTTTTCAGGGCTAGGAAAAGCTCCATAGAATTCTAGGAAATGGTGAATTTGCCCCCAGATTATTAAACATCGACCCTCTGATCACTAACTTTATGATTTAAATTAATGAGAAAGCATGGTATAACAAAGAGCACAGGAGAATGAAATGATCAAAGTTCTTCTGTAGCCTCTGCCACTCATTAGCTAACTAGCTTTGGACAGTCACCTAACCACATTGATTCTTGGTTTCCTCATCATGTAATAGAAGGCTAATAATATTTTACTACCTGTCTCCCAGGGTTGTTGTAAGGATCAAATAAGATAAAATAAATAAAATGTTACATTTATGGATATGAGTCTTGGTATAATAGAAGGCTGAAAATGGAAAATTTTCTTCCTTCCTCACAAATGGGAATAAATGAATGGAAGGAAGAAGTAAATAAGGAAAGAAGGAAAAAAGAAAGAGGGAGGCAAAGAACTTTTGGGCCAAAATACCATCCACATCCAGAGAACGAATTATGGAATCAGAACACAGAATGAAGCAAACTCTTTTCTTGTGTTATGTTTTGGTTTTTTCTCATGGTTGCTCCCATTCATTTCAATTCTTCTATGTGACATGACTAATGTAAAAATATATTTAATAAGAATGTATGTGTAGAACCCATATAAGACTGTATGCCATCTTGGGGAGGGAGGGAGGAGGGAAGGGAAGAAAATTTAAGACTTATGGAAGTGATTATTGAAAATTGAAAACAAATAAATTAATTAAATTTAAAAAAATATTTTAAAAAAAGAGAGGGAGGGAGGAAGGGAAGGAAGAAAGGAGGGAGTGAGGGGAGGAAGGAAGAAAAGAGAGAAAGAAGAAAGGAAGGAAAGAAAGGAAGGGCATTTATAAGTAATTATTTGCCAAGACTTTTCTAAAATACAAGCAAGGAAGGCAGTCTCTACCATTAGGAACTTATATTCTAATAGAAGAAGACAACACATACAGAGGAGTAGTGACTGGGAAGTGTGTTTTGGTCTGGGAAATCATGGGGATGGTAAATGGAGCCTTCAAGGAAAGATATTATTGGATAATTACTGTTCTCAACCTAGATTAAACTGCTGTCCTTTATATAATAACTCCAAAGTTCAGTAGCATATCTCTCTAGAAGCAAACATTCTTTTGTTAGTTGCAAAATAAGATGCTAAGTTCCAAGGGCTTAGACCTACCATTCTTGCAAAGATTTTTGCCCCTATGAGTATAATATCAGGATCTAGAATCTACAGAGGTTTTTCTTCTGCTCTTGAGAATATAATTAAGAGACACAGAAAGGCAGACTTTAATATCATTACTATCAAAGAGTCTGGACTTATGCTTTCATTGGACTAGGGAGCTCCAGAATGAGAGAGCTCTCTCTATCAGTACAAGCAAGCACCCTTCTCTCCAGTTTGTAATCTCCAAGCACTGTCTAGAGCACTGAGAAGTTTGTGACTTGACCAGTCAGAGAGACAGTATGTATGTACATGTCAGAGGTGGGGCTTCAATCTGGGTCTTACTGGCTCCAGGGATGACTCTGTCCACTATTAAATAAGAGTATAAATATCAATTGTTTTCTTAATGGCTGATGGAAAGAAAAGATGAAGTTGGTTCAAAAGACACAATATTTGAGAAGCACTTATACCTGAAATCCTCATGATCTTAAAACAGTTTAGGAATGCTGGGCTAAATCTCTGAATGCCAATGAAATGAATTCAAAGTCACTCCTTCAGGACTGAACATCAAGATGACATGCATTCTATATATGTATGGCAGGAAATTGACAGTTGTGTGTAAGTCATAGAAAAGATTAGGATCTAGAAGGCAGTGGTTCTATAGCTTAATATTTTAACTCACCAGGTCTAAACATAGTATTCCACCAAATGTATCTCATGTACTGCTGAGACCTTTAAAAATGCCCACAAGGGATACACAGTATTTAGATTCTGAAGGCTAACACCAAATAGATGCTCACCAGTTTGGAAGTGATTGTCCTTGAGAGTTAGCTCAGCCAGTAAAAGATATGGGTTCATTTATTTATCCATTCCCCAAATGTTTACTGAGAGCAGGACTTTTTTTTTCTTTCAATTTTAACCTTCCATAACTCTCAAGCACTATGGAAGATACTATGATGAGTAAGATACAGTTTCTGCCCTCAATTGGTATGTTAGATTCATACTATTTGGTAGCTAAAGACTACCCTAAAGAAGCATACTATAAATGCTTGCCATTGATCACAAAGGGAAATTGCCCACAGAAATGTGTATCCACTTCTGTAAATGCCCTTGACCACTTTTACCTGAAAGACGATCAAAACATATGCTTTACAGAACTAGGAAATCAGTATACATAACTTCTGCAAAAATGGAAATGGAAAAAACAAAGACCATAAAACAACCAAAATGGAATGATGTGAAATTATAAAGACCACACTTGGCACCAGAGAGAAAATATATGAGAAAATATCCACCCCATCCCACTTATTTGAAGAGGTAGGGAATTTTGGTTGTAGGAAATTGCATATAATTCCAGGTTTTTTCCCCAATGTATTGATTGATTTTCCAAAAAAAAAAATTCCTCTTTTTTCTCTTTTAAAAATTATTTCCTATAAGAGTTACTTTTTAAAATGGGGAATGGGATACAGAAGGAAACATAGGCAATATAAAAACAAAAGATAGCAATAAAATCTATTAAAAAACAAAGAAGGAAAATAAAGAAAAAAATGTATGCTTTACTCATTGGAGGTCAGTAATGTTATCTCTGCTACCAAAAATGATATTGTCTTATTATGAAGAGTGGAATCAGGAGAGAGAGGGAGAGACAGAGAGATGCAAAGGGGGGAAGAGAGGGAAGGCGGAAAACAGGAAGAAAGAATTATAGATCACTTGGGACAGAAAAATCACTGAAAAACTTTGCGTCTCCAATCTTTTTATCACTCCTCATTTCCTTATGCTTTCAATTTCATTCTTACATTTGCATAACAGGCAACACTTCCTCCTTCTCAATACACCAAGAAAATTATCATAGTTGTCAACAAATCCTTGCCTAGAAGATCTAGTCAGTGTCAGGCCCGTACAAACTCAGAACAATGTTTTTATTAGTCCGTATCCATGACCCTTGTTTAAATTCTAAGACTTGAAGCAAAACTTTGAAAACAAGTTTTTCTCCAAGTTACCATTCTAAGAAATATTTTTATCTTATATTCTTCAGGGGCCTCTCTTTTTGTCCTAACTCTATAGGGACTGCTTGAACTGTACTTATACTCGACAAATAACTGCCGTCTGTTATTTTGTATTTTTTTAACAATCATTTTATTCCTTCCATGCAACTTTAGCCAATACATTATTATTTTAGTGTTTAGAACCACATGGTAAAGTTGATACTATGTGGTATTCAGAACTTTACCAAAACACTTCCATTTAATTTTACCAGCCTGGTTCCATTTTTTTCCACCAACTGGGGAATAGTAAAAGTGAACTACATACCTAAATACTCAAGTGAAAACTGCACTAAAAATTCTATTGCTAATGCCACAATTTATTAAAATAGCCAACATAACTTTAAACAATTATGCATCTGTCATAAATAAACGGTGCAAAAATAAGGCCAACACAGTACACAGAAATAACTCACTTTCCAAAAGCAAAATGTACTTTCTATGTAAGAGAAGAAAATGTCCGTTACATCAGAACATCTAGTTGATTTTTACCTAAAGCCTAGACGGAGGCTATCTATCGGGGTCATGACTTAAAACATTTCAGAACTAGCTTGGACACTGCCTTCTGCCCACCTCACCCCTCTCTCCCTCTCAAACCCCCACCCCACCCCAATCTTCCCCAGAAGATCCAGCAGTCCAATCAGCACCAAACCTCTACCTTCCCCACCCCACACCCATTCCTACTACTCACACATAATTTCTCCTCTCTACTAAACTCAAGGAAATGTCTTGAGACAAGTGTTGCCCGCAGTAGGATTCAGCAGTTTTCTTCCCAAAGTCAGCTAGGATGGATACCCCGGTGTGAAGAGCTGGCTCAGTCACCCTGGGAGGTACACCTCTGCCATCTACACTTCTGTATTTGGGCAGTATAGTTTCATAGATGTACTCTATATACGCAGAAGAAGAAGGTGAGACAGGCAGACAGGGGCACAGAGACTAACAGAGCCAGGTTCGCAAGGCCTTCTCCTATGTAGGCACGGACTCAGACGAGAGAACCTGGCGTTCTCAGACTCAGTCCCTCCGGGAAGGTCAAGTTCACAGCGGGAGGGCTCCGCAAAGCCTTTCCACCCCTAGCAGGTCAGACTACGGGCGGCCCCTCCAGAGCAACAGGCCAGACCGCAACGCTGCCTACGGCGTTCGGCTCCCAGGAAAGAGGCGGCGGCCGCCTAGGCAGAGGGACCGGGCTGCACCTCGAGGGCTGTGGGCCCCGCACCGTGCGGTGACCGGCGGTCCCGGTCCGGGTCCAGACCGGGAAGGCCCAGACGGCGCGGCTTTTGGCCGAGTTCGCCATTGACGAATCCATCAGGCGGGCTGGACCCGCGCAGTCGCAAAGTTAGTTTCCTTTTGGGCCAAGACAAACCTCTCCCCAGCCCCAAGCGAGAAGGAAGAGCGCGGAGGCGACCCCCGAGGCCCGCCCCGGTAAACTCTGGGACGGCATCAGGAGCCAGGGAGGCGTGCAGCCCTCCAAAAGGAACAGGGGTCCCGAGGGCCCGGAGAGGGCCCTGCGAAGGCCGGCTCTGGCGCACGCCAGCCTGGGGGGGGGGCGTCCTCCCGACCCGCTCACCTGGCTCTTCCAAGGGTCCCGACTCCGTGCCGCCGGTGACAACAGGGTGCGCTTGGCGGGGGCACGGCTGGCCCTCCGGCGTAGCGACCTCCGGGTCCGGGGGCTACCGACGATCAGCAGGGGCTGCCGGGCGGGGATCGGCGGCCCGACGGAGGGAGAGGGGTAGGGCAGCCCGGGATGCGCCACGCTTCCGTGATTCTGACGGCTCCGGCGGCCCCTCTCCGGCCTTTATAGAGCCTCGAGGTCCCACGTCACCTCCCCTGGGAACTCGAGAGCACGCCCGCACCGAAGTACTGCAGAAACGGAAACACGATTTCTTGTGTTTGGCCAAAGTCCTGTCTGACGCGGAATTTATTTTCTCCGTGGTCCATGCGTACCCCTGGAAACAACACCAGCACCGCCCAGATAAGGGTAAAATAAAGACCGGGAAGCTGGCAAGAGCAGTAGCCTTCTTTTAGGAACGCAGGTCATTTATATCAGAACATCCGGATGATTTTTGTCCAAATTAAATGCTGCAAACCTTTGTGCCATATTCTCCTTTGGTCATCTATTGAAGAATGCGGATCCCTTCTCAGAATAATGTTTTTAAATAATAATAGAAGGCAATGCTAAGGTCAAGGTTAGCGAAAATCAAGATGTAGTCTTCTCCTATCCAAGTTTGTGGACTGTGACAAAACTATTCGTAGACCCATTAAAGGTCCACGAAAAATCCCTGTTCTAAAGGTGGTTGGAAGGATGCTACACGTGATTTCTTTACAAACCTCACAAATTCTGTCACACAGACTCTTACTAACTTTACTGGTTATAACAACCACCACAAAGGACGATTTGGGCACTTTGTTGGACCCTATGTATCTTTTACTCCCCTGTCCCTGCTTTGGGATGTCCAAGCACCACCCCTCTCATCTCCCCACCTCAGTTTCTCTTTTCCCTAAATGCCTCAGATCGGTGGGAAACGACTTTGAATATGCTACTAAAGAGCAGCAGAATGCAGTGGTTGGTTTGTTTTGTTATTTTCCCCCCGAAATTGTTAGAAGTTGTAGTAAAATATTACAGAAATATGAATTTCTCTAATAATGTAATGATAATGTATGAGTTACAGCTATTTTACGTAATGATGAGAATGTTAACAATAAAGACTGGTCCCTTGTTTCAAGGGGAAGTTAGTGGGCATTAAAATAACTGCAATTTCCCAATAGCAATGTAGCCCATTCTCTCCTCTTGTTCAGTCTTGGGCTAGCTCATGGTTAGTTTTCAGTGTCTATTGAAGATTTACATGTGTATGTTTGTGTGTGTTGTGTATTGTGTGTGCCTAATAATGGAAGTAAACTCCAGGTAGACTCTAAATATCTGGTGGATACAATAAAAACAGTGATGTGAGACACAAAATTACAGAACTTCTCTTTCATTTTTACTGAAATTTTTATTTTTTGTTACTACCCTCTCAACCAAAAGCCCTGTTTGCCATACATGCTCATATTGTTTCCATTCAGCTCCTACTTCATAAATGAGCCATGTACTTACTATCCTTGTAGCTGGGAAAACCTACATCTCTAAAGCTGAGCTGTCCATCCTTGACCTCTGGTAAAGTTCTTCAGGATATACTTGTCTGCTTTCTCTAGACCAACAGTTCAGACTTAGTATTTAAATGCAATTCTCTCCATACCACATGTCATTTCACTCCCATTGGAGGAGGCCATACTTCTCTGTTATGGACAATGATATGGACTTAGTCCATATCCTGTCTTACTAGCACTTTGAATCAGTTTTGAGTATGTGAATAAATGTCTATCCATCAATATCTGATAGCGTTAGGGACTGGATCTGTGATTCTGTTGCTGCAGAAATTTACTGGATGAGCTTTACAGACCATCCTTCCCATTATATAGTGTGCTGCCCTCTAATGGGAACAAAATAGTATGTGGTACAGATCAAATTGCTTTAATACTGAAAACTAAACTGTTGCAGAAAGCAGAAGTAGGACCTTAAGAACCTTGCCCAGTATCTGGAATAGACAGCTTAGTTTTAGGGATGTGGCTTTTCCTAACTACAAGAATATCACGTGACTTATCTATGAAGTAGGTGCTGAATAAAATCGTTATGAAATCATAAGGGCATTTATGGAAAATGGATAGAGCTTTTTTTTTTTTTAAAGTAGATAAGGGAACAACAGATCCTAGGTTTTCAACTTAGGGAGTCATAAGACAGAAGAAAGCACACAGTACTTGTTTTAAAATTCTTATTATGGTTCAGTTTTATTTGAGAGGGTAGTAAAGTTAGACTAAAATAGAGTAAAAACAAATGAAAATTTCAATAAAAATGAGAAGCTCTGTGCGTCCCTTTCCTCCCCCCTCCACTGTTTTTATTGTTTCCACCAGATATTTAGAATTTAACTAGATTCCACTTCCATTATTAGGCAAAGATAAATCTTATCAGTAGCACACAGAATAACAGAGTATCTTGATATATACTCTTTTCTAATAATGTTTTAAAAACCATCTTGGCTCTCTGAAAAAATCTGAATGGATAGGATTTAAAATCACTCTGCAAATATAAATAATAATTTTTCTAAGGTCCTTTCACAAGTGCCTTGCCTAGCAATGACTATTAAGAACTTGAAAATTAGTTTTACTTTAATGCTACTTAAGGATGTGGAAAGAATGCTGGATTTGGGCTCAGAGGACCTGGGTCTGAATCCAAGTTCTGCTTCTCTTTGTGACCTTGGACACATCACCTGCTTTGGGTTTCAGTTTCATCAGTAGTAAAATGGGAGCCTCTCACTGAGGTCCCACCTGGCTCTCAATCTATCGTTTTAAAGTTTTTTCTAGAATTAAATCCATGAACTTGTCTGTTGCCATATTTCTAGACACCCCAATCACCATTTCCAGACTCACCACAAAGAAGTTATTTATTAGGGCTGGAAATGAGTACTTGTCCAATCTCTTACTTCTACACCAGGAAGGTGTTTAATGGGATGGTTAATGTCATCTTTTATGGCATACAAATCCATAATCACAGCCACACCCACATAGTGTTAGTTCCTGAAAGAGAAGGTGGTGTGTGGGTGTGTGTGTGTGTGTGTGTGCATGCATATATATATATATATATACATACATATCTATATCTATCTATATATCTATATCTATCTATATATATATATATATACATACATACATATCTATATCTATCTATATATCTATATCTATCTATAGATATATATATACATATATATATATGTATATATATATATATATATATACATATATATATATGTATATATATATATATATACACACACACACTTTTTGGCATCATTCCACATCAAGATATAATATTGTTCAGTCCAATTCTTTGTGAACCCATGGACTATTGCATGCCAATATTGTCTATGTGGTTTTCTTGACAAAATGGTTTGTCATTTTCTTCTCTAGTGGACTGAAGCAAACAGAGGTTAAATGACTTGCCCAAGGTCACACAGCTAGTAAGTGTCTGAGACTGAATTTGAACTCAGGTATTCCTGACTCTAGACCCAGTACTCTATCCACTGAGCCACCTAGCAGCCTCAATATCAGAACCATGCTAAGTGCTTTACAAATATAACACTTAATCCTCACAATGACCCTGGGAAGTAGGTGTTATTTTTACAGATGAGGAAACTGAGGTGAAGTGACTTTTCCTGGGGGATCACACAAAGCAAGTAAGACCTTCTACTCAGTTCAATCTTTGTCTACAAAGTCCCCCTTCACTGGTATGTCTCAGTAAGGCTGGCCAATGGGAACCCCATCCTTAGAGTACATGTAGCCTGCTTCACTTGCTGCCAGTCCCTTAAGGTGGTGGGGATGGTATTGGTGAGCTACTTATGGAAGCTTGTAAATGTGGAAGGGAGAGGCCCTGCCCCAATACATACCATGTCATGGTTTCCTATCCATTTGGTTGGTTGGTTGCTGTCCATTCTGGAACAGGATCAAAATGACATCACTATGATAGAGTCAAGTTTCAGTGTCTCTGTCTGATCAGACCAAAATGAACTCTGAATGCTCTACCACAGCTCAGGCACAAATAATCTGTCTGAATACTCTAAATTTGTACATCTCTTGTTTCTTTTGAGCTACTTCAATCCTGCTTTGCTCAAGAGCACAGCACCTTTTCTGATGTAAGCACGCCATGCTAAGTGGTCCTGTGCCAGTGTCTCCCATGTGACAATCAATTTCAAAGTTCTTAAGCGTGACCTTGAGAGTGTCCTTGTATCATTTCTTCTGACCGCCATGTGAATGATTGCCCTGTGTGAGTTCTCCATAAAATGGTCTTTCTGGAAAGCGTATATTTTGCATTTGAACAACTATCCATTTACTGCGCTGTTGAAGGTGAAGACTTTTGATTGGTTGTTGAGCTAAAATTGAGAATGCATACAAAGGCCTTGGAGAGTGGAGGCATCAGGCTGCTATCAGACACAGGTGTGCCTAGGTGGCATTTCTTACCTCTCCCCTTTACTAGTTTAAGGAAATTACCTCATTACAGAAGAGAAGAGCTATCTTCTTAAAGACAAACCTAACTTCAGATGGGGATCACCCCATCTATCCAGGCTCTCCATCCTGGTTACAGATGTTGCTCATTGGTTGTTCTGTGAGAGGCCTGCTTTTTTTGAAGGGGACTCTGCTCATTTCTCCTCTTACCTTCCAAAAATTGTTCCTAGAACTTCTGGGTCTATGTATTTGAAAAGAATATCAATTGTAGACTCTTATTAACCATTTATTATTTTTTGTATCGTTTTTCAGTTGCATCTGATGCTTTGTGATCCTATTTGGGGTTTTCTTGGCAAAGATAAAGGAGTGGTTTGCCATTTCCTTCTCCAGTTCATTTTGCAGATGAGGAAACTGAGGCAGACAAGGTAAAGTGACTTGTCTAGGATCACACAGCTAGTAAGAGTCTGAGGCCAAATCTGGACTCAAGAAGATGAGTCTTCTTCCAGGCCCGGCACTCTATCCACTGCTCTGTTTAGCTATACCTAACTAAAATATTATAACATTAAAATATATTAACTAAAATAGTATCAAATAATATTAAATATTAAAATATATCAACAATGCAATAATAATAAAACATAAAAGCAGATTCACTTTGTAAGTAAACTTTGTAGCTTTATTGATTATAACAGATTGTCCCCAGAGCATTAGCTACTCTCAACTTCAGAAAAGGAACATAGTCCTTAACATAAGAGGTAATTATTCAAAGTACCAGGAGGGAGTGCAGTTTATGGGCTTCTCTTTCCAGATGGTCTCCAGTCTTTTAGCCCAAGATGCCACCATCTCCCTTCTCTTTTCTTCTGATGTATATTCAGGAGCAAAGCTGATCTGAGGAGCCAGGACTTTGAAACCACAGAAATGCAACACACCATGCTAGACTCAGGAATTGATCAGAAATATGACCCATTACAATTAAAACCTTAAAGGAGTATCATGAGGGAGACATCAAGATTTGAAACATCAGCAAAAGCAACTACAAAGGCCTCTTTAAAACCACAAATACAGGGCATGGTAAGTCAGGAATCTTATCAACAATTAACATTTACAAGTTTCATATTTATAATTCAAATACCTATCCGATACTTTTGGGAGACAAAGTAGATTAAGAGACTCATGGTGTCTGTGAGAACAAGATTGGAATGTGTGGTGGACTACTTACATCAGTAGTATCAAACTCAAATTGAGACAGAAGCTACTAAACCGTACATAAGAATCCCTGTGGGCTACTTCGTTGACTTAGAAAACCACATATTAACATTATCTGATTTATTGAATTTTCATTTATTTTGTTAAATATTTCTCATTTATAATTCAAGTTGTTTGGACAGCATTCAGGAGTGCTGTGAGCCTCATATGGCCCATGTGTGCGACACTTCTGGTCCAGACAATGCTAGACTGGGTAGATTTGGAAACTGAGTGTGAACTTGGTAAGAAGTTTCTAGTGGAATGCCCCAGGGACCCATCCTTAGCTCTCTTTTAACATTTTTACCAATGACTTAGACAATGGCAGGCTTTCTTTCATTAAGAATTTTCTAGAGTAGACTGATTTTCTTTTTAGAAAGGAATAAGCGTTAATTAATTGGTGTTTATCTTTATAGACCTAAACTATGATGAAAGTTACCTAGAATAACCAATTAGTTTATTGTTTGTTGATTACCAAAAAGCATTTGACCTCGTCTTAAGTATATAAGATCCTTTCTTCTTCTTACCCCTCCTTTCTTTCTGTCTATCCTTATCTTTAGATTCATGAAATTATTTGCCAAATATTTATTAGTCATATTTTAATTCCAGATCTGCTACTGAGTGTAAACTTGGCTGTATATATATATATATATATATATATATATATATATATATATATATATATATATATGTATGAAATATATACTTGGCTGATTGATATATTCAGAATGTTCTAATCCTATTTTCCATGCAATTAAAGAAACGACTGTTTCTTTACTCAGATGAATAGCAGGATGTGAAGGGAGACCAGGAAGCAGTGATATACAAGAGTAATATATTTACCTGCAGGGGCCACAATATGTATTTAATATCTCCGCTGAGCCCTGTTTTGGAGTACAACTCTGCATCACCCCCAGTGGTGAATGAAACAAGGGCAAATTTGTTCTGGAATTGAATTCAAGAAAAAATATGAACAACTGATTTTTCAAAAACAGAAATATTAGCAGCAATTCAAGCTAAGAAGTGTGTCATATTGACTTTCTAGATTTTAGTTAGAGATCTTCCCACTCCTTGGCTCCCAAGAGGAAAAAAGGATGAAATGAAAATTCTGCCATCAAGGAGGTTTTCATGAGGGAAAACCAGCAGCAGATGCAGTGATGACGGCCCATACCAAGCATATGTAATAACACAGAAAGGGCAAGTTCAAGCTCAGATCATTTTAATAAAAGTATAAATATTACATTCAAAACTCTGGTGTACCTACAGGCAGTGGTGTACTGGTAAATGTCTAACAACCAGCTCTGTGTGTGTGTGTGTGTGTGTGTGTGTGTGTGTGTATAGCAACTGGGGTTAAGTGACTGGTCATACAGCTAGTAAATGTCAAGTGTCTGAGGCTGGTTTTGAACTCAGGTCCTCCTTCCTCCAGGGCTGGTGCTATCAACAACATACTATTAAGTTCAATTTGCATTATTAACATTTTCTTCATCATTTTCTTGAGTCTAGACCAGGGTTGGGAAACCTGAGACCTTGAGGTCACATATGGCCTTCTAGGTCCTTGGGTGTGGCCTTTTGACCAAGTCCAAATTTTATGGAACAAATCTTTTTATTAAGAGGATTTGTTCTGTGAAGTTTAGGTTCAGTCAAAGGGCCATACTTGAGGAACTAGAGGGCCTAGAGGCTGGAGGTTTCCCACCTCTGGTCTAGACAATCATCAAAATAATAATAAATCAACAAAATAATAAATTATAGAATTCTATAAATAATATAATAAGCCCTGTTTTGTAGTGTTTACTGATTTCAATGATGTAAATGCTCACACTAAAATTTAACAATCAGCTTTTTCAAGTCAGTATGAGCTGACTCCAGCACTTATAGGACACATAAATATAGTGCCTCTTGCTAGGTATAACCACACAAAGCAATGATAGAGTGTGAGGAAATTCTATGACAAGTGTCCAGGCTTCTGGCAGAGATACTGAACAGAGCGGGCATTGTATCTGACTAAAATTGACAATTAGGACTTGATATAATTTCTTCTCTATAAAAATTTCAAAGACTTTTATAATAAAACACAATCCAACTAACTAAATAGATTTATTTTGATGGCAGAACTTTATTAATATTCAGAGTATCACCTTCATTCCTTTTGGTATTACAGAACTTTGCAGTATGTGTAAATAATGTGTGTGTCTGTATGTTTATGTGGTATGTATCTGCATGTGCTATAGTTGGTGTAAATTTGTATATAAATTATGTGTATGTGGTACATATATATGTAAATATGTGTGGAATGTGTGTATGCATAGTGAGTGTGATATTTGTTAGGTGAGCACATATATATGTGTTATGCATTTATGTATGCAGTGTGTGTATGTGTGATACATGTGTACACATTCAGTATTTATGTATATCAGCATGTATATGTGATGTTTGTGTATATGGTATCTATGATATTTGTCTGGTTGTGTGATATATGATTGTGTATAAAATTTGTATATGTGGTGCATATATATGTAAATGATGTGTATGGAATGAGTGTATATGTAGTGAGTGTGGCATTTGTGTAGGTGAATATATACATATATATATATATGTGTGTGTGTGTGTGTGGTGTGCGTATGCATGATATGTGTGTGTGCATATATAGTGTTCACATATATATTTGTATGTGTATGTGGTAGTTGTGTGTGTGGTATCTATGGTGTATATCTGTATGTGGTTATATATATGTGTATGTGGTGTTTGTGTGTGTATATGTGGTGCATATGTACTTGGTATATATGTCTGTCTGTCCGAACTGGATATGTAATTTAGATGAAAGACTGATAGAAAAATGCCAATCTCTGCAACAGCCTGAAGGAAGAGAAGGTCCCTAACCTTTGGACTGCTTCCAATACTCCTGAGGCCTCCAAAAGTGACTCAGCCACTCTCTCTCAGCCATCTCCAGCTGGAGGGGGCCTCCTTGGGAGGCAGGCACCCATCCCTGGCAATGACTTTGTAGGTGATTTCACTCCTGTAGGGACCCCAGCTATCACCGCAGACTGGCTCTCAAGCTGTGTCTCCTGGTCTTGGGAAGGACTAGGGCCTGGAAACTTAAGTGATGTGCTGCCTGGGTTCTGCAGCCAGTGTGTATCAGAGATGCACCTTCTAGACTGTGCTTCCCAGCTCCCAGGCTAGCTCTTTACCTGCTGTCTCTTCTGTAGAAATTTTGCATCTATTTCTCTGTGGGTATGCAATTGCCTTCACCTCTCCCCAACAGACTGCAAACTCCTGGAGAGCAGAGGCTGTTGGCATGATGGCTCTTTAGACCACTATCAAAACAGTTCCATCAACAACTTTCTACCAGAATTTCAAGACTATTTCAAAGTCGCCTCTTTGCAACTCCAAAATGTACTTCTATGTCAAATGGGACAGGCATGATTTACCTCAAGGCCTCAATAATGATAAAACTGAAAAGCCACAAGGCTACCTAAAGTTACTTAAGCTGAAGGACTCACTTAAGAGTCAGCAGATCTGAGTTCAAGTGATGACTCCGAGACTCTAATAGGCATGGACTGTGTGAACCTGGGTAGGTCTCTTAACCTTGCAGTCGCCCTTGGCAACTCTCTAAGACTCTGAGTTTCAAAGAAGGTGCTGATCTGCGTTGGCAGAAGGAGTCTTCTCACAGGGAGGTCCCAATTCCAATGAATTCCCAGTTCCAGGTTCTTTGAGGGCAGGGCCTATGTTTTGTCTCTTCTTGTATTCCTAACACTCAGAAAGAGTACTTGGCAATTTATAAATAAATGTTTATTGATTACTTGATTTGGAATTTATATTTATCATATATCTCTTTATCTATTATTCTGTTCTAATTATGTCATTGTGTCAGCACAGACAACTAGGAAGACCTGGATTCAAATCCTGCCTTATTCAATTTAAGCAAATCACTTAACTTTTCCCAGCCTCAGTTTCCTCTTTTGTAAATAAGGATTTATAAAGTAGCCTCTACCTCACAGGATCTAGTGGGGTTCAAATAAGATGACATATGTAAAGTGCTCTGCAAACTTTAAAGTGCTATATAAATACTAAATGTATTGTGATAAACCGCTGAGGAGAAACTTGGTTCAGCATGATTAGATGACCTTTTGACAAGTTATCCATGCTTAGTCTTCACCTACTCACTTCCCTTGATGATGGTATGTTCCAGGAATACATTTTAAAGTCTAATTTAAATTGTCAAGACTCTCCCTCATTAGAGGAGGTAAAGTGGGAACGGCTGTCTCTCAAGAGCAGGGTCAGGGATGTTTAGGATTCACTATATGCTATTATGTGATGTAAGCCCTGAACTTGAAATTGGATCAGATCAGGGTGAGTCACCTCCATTCACCCAACTGATCCTATCTACCATCCAAGGTCCTGGGGGACAGAGCTGCAGTAAGATGGTGAAGGTTGGAAGCCAGTCTAGGAATAGTGGGAGACAGAGCGTGGTTAGAGGGTTGGCATTTGTGTCCAGTTCTGGGGACCTTCTGAGGGGGCACCCAGAGAAAGGAGTGACTTAGCCTGTACATAAAGAAATGCTTGGTCTTTGGTGATTGGAAGGAATGAGTAGAGAATGTACAAAGAGAGGATCTGGTGACTGTGCCCAGGACAGAGTGGTTGAAATGATCAAAGTTGGTGAATTCTACAGCAGCTATGGATGGGAGGAGTTCTACCAACATGGTGAGGAGAGGAGTTGTCCGACTTGGGGCCTCACTTTCCCCCTCTCTTCATCAATGAGATGATCAGCAGATTAAGAACGGAAAAAAAGCTGTCAGATTTTTTTCTCAAACTTTCTGAGCTCCACCTAATCTACTTGGGGAAGAACACCTAGGGGAGAAAGGGGGACTGAAGGACAGTGACAGCTCATTAGGAAAAAAAGACTCTTTGTGGTGTCAAAAAACTAACAATTGCAGGGATCCTCATCACCTGGGAAATGACTGAACAAGTTGTGGGGTGTGGTTGTGATGGAATACTGTTGTGCTATAAGAAATGATGAGCTCAGTGATCTTAGAAAGGCATGGAAAGACCTGCATGAAATGGTAAAGAACTAAGTCAGAAGAACCAAGAGAATGGTGTTGACAGTAACAGCAATATGGTTGGAAGAACAACTTTGAGTGAATAAGTCATTTTGACTATTTTAACACAAATTAAAAATAAAGGACATAAGAAGAAAGATACTATCTGCATTCAGAGAAAGAACTGATAAATAGAATTACATATAGAATAATTCTGCATATACACACACACATCTATCCATATCTATACCTATTTGTGTGTTATGACAGCCATCTCTAGGGTGGGGTAGAGGAAAACTTATAGGATAATTTTATCATATATTTAAAAGGAATAGCAAGTTCTACATAATAGATTTTCAGTTTCATGTGCAATTATCTTTTTTTATAATACTATGTTATGGAAATGCTTGTTTTATTCCATAAATTAAAAATGAAACTAAAATTAAAATTAACTTTCTAAAAAAGTAAAAAAAAAAAGAGGCATAGGGTATATCTTCAAGAAATTCAGTGTTAAAAGGAAGAAGAAATGTGAGAATGTAGTTCAAGATTAGGGGTGGGGAGAGGTCTTCCTTTTCTGAAATAGGAAGGAAGAAAAGGTTAATGAAGATTGAGAAAAGTTTTTGATGTGTAGAAAAAGATAGTTCAGGGAGTTCGTGTTATATGACCTCAATCTTTTCAGGAAGGTAATGGGTAAGAAGAGCCTTTAGGAGCATGGTGAAGATTAAAAAAAAAGGATTACTAAGCAGCAAGAGGGCCCAGAGATGAAAATAACAGGCCTTTGTTTGAAAAATCATATTTAAAAACTTATAGTGTCAGGTCTTGCTTCAAGAGATTTCCATGATAGTATATTGCATTGAACATACCTGGAGGAAGCCCCTATCAAAGCATTCTGGAAAATCAAAAGCAAATCCTTGGCAAAGGACTCTATCCATCCAGCCTTTCATGATGGCAGGCACGCTGAACCAATACAAGGGAAACTGGGGAAAGGGAACAGGAAAACCTTCAGTCACAAGACAAAAATGAACACTTCAGTTTGGTGGGAAATTTGAATATGGCTCATTATTTTATTCTTTTAAATATATTTTTATTTATCTTGTTAATTATTTCTCAATTACATGTAAACAAAAATTTTAACATTCATTTTTTTAAAATTTTGAGTTCCAAATTCTCTCCCCTACCCTTTGAGAAGGCAGGCATTGATATTGATTACATATGTAAAGTCGTGCAAAACATATTTCTATATGAGTCACTTTATGAAAGAAAACACACATAGAAGCTAAGAAAAATAAAGTAAAAATATATGCTTTCATCTGCATTAGTGAGTAGTAGTGATGGAGAGAGAAGCAGGGGGGATGGGCAGGAGTTTGAGGTCTCATTTTTATTCGGATTTTTTTGGGAAACAGACTAACTCTTATCTGTGTCACTCTGTCATTAACATATCCAAATCATCTCAAAGTTATTGGTAAAACTTCAAAGTCACATCTCAAAGCTATCAATGTCTTTTTGATATTCTGCTGGTCTGGAGCTGTGGATATCTGGATTTTGTTTGGAATTTACAGATTGAAGGACCAGAATTTTGACAAGAAGCACTTCCATGGTTTCCTTTCCTTTGGTACATGATACCAGGATGTGACTTTTAGTTATTATATGAAACAGTTAGTGAATTAAGTTCCTTTGATATTTGGAACAGTTTGTACGTGACCCTCGGGTTCCCCTTTGCAATCTTATTTCCTGCTAAAATCTACTTAGTATGCTGACTAGGGGTAGTCAGGGGGACCAGAGCAAGATACAATTTAATACATGGATTTTAGGGAAGTACTACAAACAGGCCATCCTTAAATACTAATGCAACAGCCTTCTCCAGTATCCACAAGAGGGAAGTACTTCTACATTCCTTTTCAGGCTCAGGCCCCTCCCTTTCCCTTAATATAGGCAAGGCTTGCAGGGGAATTTTGGTGTCTATCTCTGACTCCATTACTTGCAGTTAACAAACGGGTTGATGAGTCTCTGTCTTTTCTGTCATGTTTACAATCATAGCACATGAGCCTACATCTCTTGACCTCAGAACATTATTATAATTTGTTTTAAATGAGCTAAAGAATGTGGGGCTTCCCAATTGATAAAATCAAGGGATAAGAACAGGCAGTTTTCGAATATATTTTTTCCAATTACATGTAAAAATGTCTAGCAATTATTTTTTAAAATTCTGACTTCCAAATTCTCTTTCTCCCTCCCTCTTCTTCCTTTCCCTGAGAAGACAAGAAATTTGATATAGATCACACATGTGTAGTCTTGCAAAATGTTTCCAGATTAGTTATACTGTGAAAGAAAACGTAGACCAAAAGACAAACAATAAGAAAAACAAAGAAAGTGAAAAAAGTATATTTTGATTTGCATCTAGACTCCATCAGTTCTTTCTCTGGAGATACATAGCATTTTTTCATCATAAATCCTTTGGAATTGTCTTGGATCAATTATTGTATTGCTGAGAATAGCTAAGTCATTCATAGCTGATCATTGGGCAGTATTCTGGTTACAAAGTACAACGTTCTCCTGGTCTTGTTCACTTCACTTTGCATCAGTTCATATAAGTTTTGGTTTTTCCGAAAGCATCCTCTCTTATCCTTTCTTACAGCACAACAGTATTATACTACAATATATGCCACAACTTATTCAGCCATTTCCCAACTGATGGACCTCCCCTCAATTTCCAGTTCTTTGCTACCACTAAAAGAAGTTCCTTTTTCTTTGATCTCTTTGGGATACCAACCCAGTAGTAGTATTTCCCATCATAGGGTAAGGGTACAGTTTTATAGTCTTTTGGGCATAGTTCCAAATTGCTCTCCAAAGTGACTGAATCAGTTCATAACTCCAACAGGGTATACCACAATTTGCCTACATCTCCTCTAACACTGGTAATTTTTCTTTTTTATCATATTAGTCAATCTGATAGGTGTGAGGTGGTACCTCAGAGTTATTTTCATTTGCATCTCTCTAATCAGTAGTGATTTAGAGAATGTTTTTCATATGACTATAGATAGCTTGGGGACAAAATGATCTAAAAAATGATCCAAATCACTATTAGAGAAAAGTTGATTAAGAGAAAAGGAAATGAAAAAAGGCAGGGACTCTATAGGAAAAAAAAAAGGACACAATAATGCACTATTGATAGAACTATAAATTGGTCTAGACATTCTGGGATACAATTTGGGACTATTCTCCCAAAGGGACCCAGTAAGATGCACAGGTATAAACCCCAAAGGTATGAAATAAAGAGGAAAAGGAGCCATAGATACAAGTAGATTCATGGTAGCTTTTTTTGTGATGGCAAAGAATTGGAAACTAAGGAGGCTTCCATCAATTTATAATAAATTATAGTATATGAATGCAATGAAATATTACTGTGCTGTAAAAAGTGATAAAAAAGCTGTGGGAAACTAGAAAGTTCTGTTTTCCACAGTCCTAGGTGATAAGGGTTGTGACCTAGCATGGACAGGTTAGAGGTCAGAAACTAACATACAGGCTCAAGAAATTCTGTGAGGAAGGTCCTATCAGAGAGGAGAACATAAAGGCACATGGTCAGGGGACTATATCCATGGAGATTCAAAGTTCAAAAAATAGTATAAGAAGCCCCCATCTTTCTGAATGTGTTGTAGTCATCCTGTAACCTTACTGGAGAGGCTAACCGTCCATTCAGGGGAATGGACGTAAAGTTTTCCTGATTTCACAACAGGTATTGTTTTCTTAAGGTGAGCATGTTTCTCCTGATGGGGTCTTGTTAGGTTCACGTTTAACAATTCTCGGGGGCTCGTCCAGGATCTTTAGCA
This sequence comes from Potorous gilbertii, assembly GCA_028658325.1. Lineage (NCBI taxonomy): Eukaryota > Metazoa > Chordata > Mammalia > Diprotodontia > Potoroidae > Potorous > Potorous gilbertii. The sequence continues at coordinate 114,332,670 of CM053773.1, forward strand.
TCAGAAAGGTTAGAAAGGAATCTTGCTTTTGGGGGATGGGAGCACAACCATTGATTTTTCAGTGGCTCAAACACCCACAGGCACGATTTCCCTCTTCTGACTGCTAACTTCTCCTGGACAGCAGCATAAGTCAGGCAGTGGCTAAGTACTGCTTTGTCTGCCGGAGGATCTTAGGCATGACAAGTCCTCCAGGGACCTTCAGAGCATAAATCCTAAGATGGGAAGTGAGGGAGAGAGAGAGAGAGAGAGAGAGAGAGAGAGAGAGAGAGAGAGAGAGATTTTACTGTTTGGCTTGATCTGTTGCATGAATTGTGTTAATAGAGAATTGAAAACTTTTTAAAAGTTGGTAAAAAAAAAAAAACTTTCTGCATTCTAAACCCTGGTCAGGTTTGGGAAGGTGAAAAGAAGGATTTTTGCTCTTGCAGAGTATTCAACTTTTTAAAAAAAATGTGGCTCTCTTGATAATTGTTAAGCTCTTAATCTCTAAGTTTCTTTTTAAGGAACAAAGAAACTGGAAGAAATGGTGAGTATTTGGTTTATTTGAAATATAAAAGGAGGGGAAGGCAAGGGTAGGATGTCAGAGTATCCATGTGCTTTGACCTTCTACGCCCTTCCCTCTCTCCCATTCCACTTAAGGAAATGTTTAGCCTGATTGGGAAACAAATAGACAAAGTTATGGAAGGTTACTGGATTTACAAGTTGTTTACTGTGATTTGTAATTATTGCTATTAGTTATTAAGCTCCTAAGCTTCATGCTTGGAAGTCACACTCTGTCAGTATTAAATTATTTAGGCTTTTTTTCCTGGGCAAGGAGGCTCTTTAACCTGATTCAAAACTTTTTTTAACCTGGAAAGGTCTTTCTGCCTTAGATAGGGGAAGGCACACCATTGCCTACCTCACCTAAAGGAGGATCTCTTTTTGTAGTGGAAATTAGAGTAAAAGAAAGGCAGTCTGGAGTGAAAAGCTGAGTTTTGATTTAATAAGATCTCAAAGCTAAAATGTGTACTTTATGTTTAAATTAAATAAATATATCTGATACCAGACAACGTGTTTAAAATTGTAAATTCACTTTAGAATTTTAGTGATTTCTTTTAAAAGCATTAATTCTGTCCATGTGTTCAGATCATGTGCACAAGGGGGAGGTTACCTCCTCCTCCCATCTGATTTAAAAGCTGGAATGAGACTGGGAGAGCTTGTCTGGTGCAACTCAGAGTGGGGTGGAGAGCTGGAAGATGGTGTTTCAGCTTTTTAAGGAAGTAGAGTAAAAAAAAAAAGGGATTATGGGAAGTTACAAATGAAGTTTTCATTTAAGTAGCAAAAGTATTTGATTTTTTTTTAAAAAAAGAGGGCTAAAATGTTTATCATTAGTGATTATAAATCCAGGTTTGATATGATTTCAAGTCAAAATCTGCCCTGAAGGAACACAGAGCAGCATCTGAGAATGCTCTTCCTATCAAGATTAAGCAGAAAAGATTTTATTATTTGGTGTTTATGATTGTAAAGTGCTTAAAGGTATATGTTAGATGCAACATTAAGCTAAGGTAATTGTTACACAATTTTTAAATTTGGAGTTTGTTAGAGATTGGGATTTTTAAAAGGATGTGATAGAAATTTGATATTTTGAAGCTTATATATGGTTATAAACAAGAGGACAGAAAAATCATGTAATTTGATTTGATAATTAGTAGCTCAATCAAATTTGAGATGACTCTATCTGAAAGGGTATAAGGTAAAAGTGTACCCACATGGTGATAAAAGAGATGAATTACTGTGCAAGGTGATGTGGAAATGCATTCAGCTGAATTGGTAATGGCTTATTTTATGTTTTAAGTAAACTTAAATAGTTTAAATTTTTAAGTAAATCTAAATGTTGTTATATTAAGAATTTCATTTTTAGATTAATGATGAATTGGTTTAAAAAAACTGTTATGAATTCTGTGTAAGAGTTTCTGTGCTGTAGAATTCCTATTGATAAAATGAGAATCCTTGAAAAAATATGTATGTATTTTTATACATGGGTGTGATTTTCAAGCCTATTCCATTTAAGGATGTATTAAGTATGTTAAAAAGTTGATTTCTGCTAAGAAGGAAATTTTAACTAAAATTGTTTTTGGTATACATCAAGCACTTACTAAAGTATGTTTGTAAAAGGAAGCTTATATTTTTAGATCTTTTATAATTTTGTCATTTAGGTCATGAGGGTTTTGTGATAAATTGTAAACTGCTCTTAAAAGAGCAAGATATTTGTTGCATGAAAAAATGTTTTGTAAAATCTTGTATGATTTTTGAAAAATCTGCCTACCAAATTTATATCTGTAAGCTAATTTGTTATAATAACTAAAGTTTTTATGGAGGTTGGAAGATAAGGGACAAGATAAGGGAGACCGGGAATTTTATGACTCCAGGAAGTTCTGTGATAATTTTAAGACAAAAAACCTCCTGGTCCCATCCCCCTTTCCTTTTGAAGTCCAGTCATTACAGAAGGATTTCTTAAGATCTAATCTGAACTAGAGATGCTCAGAGAAGAGATTTTAGCTCTTTCCTATTGTTGAAGGAGAGGTGTGGGGGCCAGTCCCACCCAGGGCCCCTAAGACTTGAAGAATCTAAAATGATCACCCAAGTGGTGTGGCCCCTCACTTTGTTAAAGTTGTAATCTCTTATGTAAAGTGTAAACTGTTTGTATGTGTAGTTCCTAAACAAGAAATTTGTTTTGATGATAAATAATCTCTGGTGATTCATTTTGAGGACAAATTTAAGATTTAAGATGTTGAGTCCTAGTAAAATTTTTGATTAGTGGAACCTGCCATCTGATGTATAAGCTGCTGGGACTATACTTGGAGAGGAATGTGACTGTTACAGGCAGAAGTTTGCCTCAGGGGACAATCCTGTCCTCAGCCTGGGATGGGATCCTTCTGACTTAGTTTCCCCACTGTGCTCCTTGGAAAAGGAATGTTTTCCCACTTGACTGTTTCTGAGTCTGGTTATAAGGGGGAGACAATATCTAATTAGGTCCTTGCTTTTCATCTTCATGGCATATTTCTATACTCAAAGAAGATGGTTTAAGATGTAATCACAATGCAAAGTAGTGGAATCTTGTTGTTTTCAATTAATTGGGTAGAGGGGTACTCTGGTGTGAAAGATAAAATCCCTGAAATAGAACGTTCTTTCTGAGTGTTGTGGGAATAATTAGATAAAGGAAAGGAAACCAAAGTATAAATGTGATGTTGTATCACTGTTCCACAGAACAAGATTGGAATTTAAAGTTAACTGTAATGGTATGACTGTTGAGGTTAGGAGTACTTGGGACCCCAAAATAGTGACACATTGGGGCCTACTAAAATGAATTCAACCCTGGCCTACTTTCAGCTAAAGCAGGTCAAAGTTTGTTATCTTGTCTACAGAGAGACTGAGGAAGGAGTTTGAGGTGACCCCAGGTGGTCTGGGATGACCTTTATGGGAGTAGCCATTAGCCTGAAGAATTGGATTGATAGGGCCTAGCGATAGGGAAGAACTCATGCCCCTCAGGAGAACCAGTTCATGTGGGGAAAGCCAAGAAGTTTTCAAGGTGAGGTTTTACAGGGCCCTTTTAGACAAATGGGACTAAAACTCTTTTGGGTAAGGGATAAATGTCCCAACTTGGAATAAGGTCTTGTAAAAGCAATTGTAAATTGTAGAAGAAATTAGTATTAAAACAGTTGACTGAATCAATTACTGAGACTAAATCAGAGACATCTTCAGTTTGGGGAAAAGAATTTCAGTCTAAGTTTCTTAGAGGCAGGTAACCTCTGGTAATATTTTGCATTAATGGAAAAGTTAAATGTTTCTGTTTTGATATGAATTCATTTCATGAACATAAGTTGAAATTAGTGTTTGAACTTATCATATGTATGGCTCACTTTTTTTAGAGTGAGCAAGGTTAGAAAGGAATAGAGTAGTGTGGAAAACAGATGTAAATCTTTTAGAGCAATAACTTATGGTTATAATGGTAAATTTGATTTTATGATTGTTATTTAATCAAGAACTAGAACATGCATAGAAAGGCATGTAAGCTACTTAAGACTTGCTTCAAAAGATGTTCCTTAGTCAATGTGAAATTATAGTCATATCTGAAACTGATTATTGGAGCCTGCTATTTTAAGATTTTATGAGGCTATTAACTAACTTCTTCTGAATCTAACTCCAGGTGTGGATAGCTAAAAAGAGCGTCTGAGTCATTGATCCATGATACCAGTGAGCCTGGGAGATGCTAGTATGAACTGATCTCATGGGAAGATTGGGAAAATGGCTGTTCAGCCTGAGCTGAGGTCGGATTCTCTTGACTCAGTTTCCCTACTGACAACCATCAGACTTTAAGCCTGACTGAATGCCAGTTGACAATCTACTGCCTGGAGTTGACATGAAGTTAGGGAGATGTTGTTTCCCTGAAACATGCCTACTCTTAGTAGCAATTTCCTATAATCAAAAGTTTTGTAAGCTTAATACCAGATCTATTAAATAACAGATTGTTGGTAGGGAAACATCTGAGGTTAAGTAGAAAATTAAACTATTAGGTTTAGGATTTCAAACTTAACAACAATTAAGTTAAGGTACTTTAATTCTTAAATAGTATGGAGACAATCAGGTCAAGGGCTTGTGAGGTTACCATACACGGTCATTATCATTTTTGTCTCAATGGGTTAACGTTAAAAGAAAAATGATTTGTGGTCTATATTGTAAATGCTTTAAAAGAAGCATCACATGACCAGAAGTTGGAACTGTTTTATGAGGTGATATGCGCTGTATTAAAAATATTCATTGTATTTATGTAAGTTTTTTGACTGTTTTTGACTCCTTAGTGAAATCTCATCTTCCTCATGGAGAAATGAATAGTGAATTAATGTAAAATGTAAAAACTGGGTTCTAATATGAATTTCTTAAACATGACAATTGGCCAAAGTTCCAATTTTGATTTTGTAAGAAGGATAGGAATGGCAGTCTAAAGTTTTATCAAGGTCAATTTTGTAGGAGAGTGGACATCTTGATTTCTACAAGAAGATAAAGGAAAGAAGATGCTGAGATGCCGTGATGAAAATGGCTTGAAGGAGCATACAGACCAGAAAACTGCATCAGATGCTGTTTCTCCCCAGACTGCTGTATAAGATGGAACCTTTAAATAGACAATTCATTGATTTACCTTTTTATTTTGAATCTCTGTGTCTCTACTTATAACGAGGGGATTTCCCCTTTGTAATTTGTCAATTTGTTGGTCAACTTTGCTCCCTTCCCATATTTATATAAAAGGGAGATAGATGAAGGGAATAATTCATAGGGGAAAGAAAGTGAGGAAGTATTGATTGGATTTAGTTGTGGAAATAGAAATTTTAATAAAAAAGGGGGGATTTTGTGGGAAACAAGAAGGTTCTGTTTTCCATAGTCCTAGGTGATAGGGGTTGTGACTTAGCATGGAAAAGTTAGAGGTCAGAAACTAATGCACAGGGATAATGAACTGTGTGAGGAAAGGCCTATCAGAGAGGAGAACATATAATCATATGACCAGGGGATGGCATCACAGGGTATCCAAAGTTTGAAAAACAGTATAAGAAGTCCTATCTTTCTGAGTGTGTTGTAGTCATCTTGTAACCTTACCAGGGAGGTTTACCATCCATTCAGGGGGAATGGACATAAAGATTAATAAAGGATTTCCTGATTTCACAACAGTATTGTTCTTTGTTTAAGGTGAGCATGTTTCTCACTGATGGGGGCTTGTTAGACTGGGCTCACTTCTAATACAGTGAAAATTTGTTTGAACTGATGCAGAGTGAATGGAAGGGAACCAGGAGAACAATTTCTATAATAACAACACTCTAAACATAACTTAGAAAGACTTAAGAACTCTGATGGATGCATTAACTAACCAGATGCCAGAGGAATGATAAGGGAAACACGCTAGCCACCAACAGAGAAGGGACCGACCCAGGGTGCACATGGAAATATATTTTTTGAACATGCCCAATGCAGGAATTGATTTTGCTTGACATATGCATATTTATGACAAGGGATTTTTTTTTGTCTTTTTCAACAAGGTAAAAGGAGGTAGGAGGAAGAAAAGGTAATATTTTTATTCATTAAAAATATAAGATTTAGAAAGTAAATATATTGATTCAGGAATCTGAGAAGCAGCTATCAGTCCCCTGTGCAAAATGATATGGAGAACTGAGGCAGCTAATGTTAGAGATGGGCTGTGGTCCAGTGTGGAAGGAGCACTGATTCTGATGTCAGAGGACCTGGTTTCAAACCCTGCTTCTGTCACTTGCCACCAGAAAAATCTCTGGGACATAATTTCATAGGAATTTATGAGATGGAAGGAAGTCTTGAGGCCAGCCTGGTCAATAGTCTATAAATACTTCTTAAGTACCTATTATGTGCCAGGTACCATGCTAAGTGTTACAAATACAAATAAGAAAAAAGCAAAGATAGACTCTGCCCATAAGGAGCTTACAATCAAAGGGCTAAAGACAATACACAAAAGGAGGTTGAAAGGGGGAGAAGGGTTAGAGAAACTGAGGCACACAGAAGTAAAGTGACTTGCCCAAGACACAAATAGTCTAAGATGGAATTTGAAATCAGATTACCTAGTGCTCTATGCACCACATTGTATTACACTGTTTCTTCAACTAGAAAATGATGGCATTTGATTAGAAGAGCCCTTTCTGTCTCTAATGCTATGATTCAGATAAAGGAAGACTTACTACAATTGTCTGGCTATTTTTGGTGAAAGTACTTTTCAAACTTAGTTGTCCAGAGAGACCTTTGTCTGTTGTTCAGTTGTTTTTAGGTCACATCCAACTCTTTATGACCCCATTTGGGGTTTTCTTGATAGAGACACTGGAGTGATTTGCCATTTCCTTCTCAATCTCATTTTGCAAATCAGGAAACTGAGGCAAACAGGGCAAAGTATATTGCCCAGGGTCCTACAGCTAGGAAGTGACTGAGGCCACATTTGAACTCAGGTCTTCCTGTCTATCTACTGCACCACCTAGGTGCCCCATATAGACTAAACTATACTCCAACTGCTAAAGGATAGGACACCCTAAAGTATAAGGACAGTGCATTTCTAAGATGGAGATGTTCAGGGACAGACCATTCATTAGCATTTTGCCTTGGTCCCAGAATTTAGGCTTGTGATCCTGACTATCCCAACTTAATTTGCCGTCAAAGACATAACCTTTGAGGCAGTGACTCAAAGTGGTGCATGGATTTATGGCATAACCCCTTACCTTGGCTTATGGGTGACTGGGCTGGTGGAATTTCTAATACCAAGAAATATTATCTAGAAATACTTATTCACTGGGAGAATCCAATTCAACATATTTTATTGAAAGAAACTCACCTGAAATATGATTAAATCAGCTTCTTGTACTTTCTTTTGTTCTTCTATGACATCACTGGACAGAAATCCTTTCTTGTATGCCTCATGTGCTTCTATCCCGTAATTGAAGAAGTCTGAATTATTCAAAGGACCTGCAGAGAAATACACAACATTTAGTTATTTGAAAAAAATCTGGTTCCAATGATTCCCACCCCTAAAATGTGTCATAGACTCTCCATAACAAACTGGAGTCTAATATCCTACCTTTAGGAGAGACATCTGATGGGGTGCAAAAGTAACAGTACTATGATGAGTCCAAAGACCATTTATGGTGGCCAAGTCTCCTAATCTGGTATTAATCCTTGAGAGTTAAGGGCTTATAGTGATGGCTTGCCTTGAGCAGTAGGGTTTAACTAAGGGTTGGTTGGCAGTCATAATCTGAAATTTAGTGTTATTTTTGAGTGAAGGAATGAACATTTTCTTTTTTCCCCCTTTACTACTCATTTTAATTTTATTTTTATTTATTTAATTATATTTTCGTTTTATTTATCATCATTTTATTTATTTATTTTTGTTTATTTTTAATTAATTTTTTAGTTTTTAATGTATTTTTATTATAGCAGGTTTTTACTTTTTAATGTAAAATTTAGAATTCCAAATTTTCTTCTTCCTGCCTGTCTCTCCCCCTTCTCTCAGATGGTAAGTAATTTGATTTAGGTTATATATGAGGAATGAAAATTTTCAAAAGGCAGTATGATAACAACATCTGGTGGAAAGCATGCAGTTTGGAGTTTTCACTGGGCTTAAATTCTGGTCATGCCTTCCATTTACTGGTCCTGTGATGCTGGACAAATAAAATCATCTCTATGCATATAATCTTCAGATCAGCTTATCCAACCCTAACCTCTCTCCTGATGGACATCTTCAACTGGATATCCTATAGACATCACAAACTCTACATGTCCAGAAAAAACTCATTATCTTTGCCTACCTAAACCCACCTGCTTCCAAACATCCCTGTCCTTGCCAATCTTCCTACTCACGTAGGCTTACAACCTTGCTGTCATCTTCAGACTCCTCACTCAGAGGCATCCCACACCTGCCAAGTCTAGCCTATAAACTTCAGTGACTCCCTATTACCTCCAGGATCAAATGGAAAATCCTCTTTGGCTTTCAAAACCCTTTATAACCTGGCCCCTTCTTACCTTACTTTATTCTCCTCTACGTGTGCTAGGACCCAGGAATTCTGGTCTCCTTACTATTCTTGCTTCTCCCGACTATGGGCACTTTCTCTGGCTGTCCCTCATTTTTAGAATGCTCACCTCGACCTCCTGGCTCCACCAACTTTCTTCAACACTGAGCTCAAATCTTACCTTCTTCAGGAGGCCTTTTCTCGTCCCCCTGACTGCTAATGTCTTCCTTCTGAGACTATATCTTCCATTTACACTGCATATATTTCAATTATAATTATTTTCACATTGTCTCCCTATTAAGAACATGGGGACCTTGAGGGAAAGGACGGGGTTTTTGCTGTTCTTTGAATCCCAGGACTTAGCACAGTGCCCGGTACATAGTATGTGTTTAATAAATACTTGTCGATTGACTGATTTAGTTAATTGTTTCATCATCTGCAATATGACCAGGGCTACTAAGTCAGAGGTATCTAATTCATGGGATAGCTAGGTGACTCAGTGGACAGCGCTGGGTCTGAAGTCAGGAAGACTCATCTCAGACACTTACTAGCTGTGTGACCCTGGCCAAATCACTTAACACCATTTACCTCAGTTTCTTCATCTGTAAAATGAGCTGGAGAAGGAAATGGAAAACCACCCCAGGATCCTTGCCAAGAAAATCCCAAATGGGATCATGAAGGATCCTAGACGACTGAACAACAAAAATCTAGCTTATAACCTAACAAGTAGCAAGCTAGCAGAACCAGATTAAAATGTAACTGAAAAATGTTTAAGAGAATAAATAAAAGTACAGTACAACACAGATGAGTTGTGGTTTGTAAAGCCATTAAGGATCTGTTTCTATTCAAGTATGACCCCTCTGATCTAAGTCACAGAAATGCCTTGACTTTACAGTGATATGCCTATTCCGATGTTAGCTGTTATAATATTGATTCACTCCCTGATATAAAACAAGGCAGATCAAATGATTAACAAGGACTTGTAGAGAAACCTCTGAAAATCATTTCTAAAGGCTGGTGTTTCCTCAGACTAGGGCAAGAATTTAGTAAAGCCTTTGAATCCCTTCTCCAGAGGAGGTTTTAAAATGCATTAAATAAAGTGCATGTGATTACAAAAAAACCCAGTTATGTAGACATGCAATCATCAAATATATTGTGTGTGTATAACATAATATGTATGATATGTGTCACAAATAATATTCGAATAGTTGTTTATGTATAATGTATAATAAACCATAATGTAATATATAAAAATACATAATATATTTGATAACTTCATATTAATACAAAATAATATATTAAGGAATATATACCTTTAAATAAGTATATAATAATCTATCATCTTTTCTCTCTTTCTCTTTTCTCTTCTGTCTCTGTCTCTTTGTCTCTGTCTCTCTGTCTCTGTCTCTGTCTGTCTCTCTCTCTCCCTTTTGACTGAGAAACAACTACACCAAGGAGATGAAAACTATTCCCACCTCTGGGTAGTATGTGGAGAGATACATCAGCTGCACAACTGACCTGTTCCCTAAACCATTAACTAACTTTAAATCTACTTTTGATGGGTAATCAGGTTCCTGGAACCTGATTATATCTTTACAACTTTGTTTTATTGGTTGCTGTTGACCAAATGATTACTTAATCTTTTATCCAAGCACCCAGGTCAACTGTATAACTTTTTCTCCCACTTACAGTATTTTATTTTTTCCATTTACATGTGAAGATAGTTTTCAACATTGACTTTTATAAGATTTTGAGTTCCCAAATTTTTCTCTCTCGTTCTTGTTCCTCCTCCCCAAGAAGGCAAGCAATCTGATATAGGTTATACATGTACTATCATAGTAAACATATCTTTCCAACTTAAATCCTATCCTTCAAACAGAGAGAATGTTGGGGGCACGTTATAACCCAATGGCCTTCTTCCAATGCCTGGTATCCACCAGATACATCAGTCTACATGGCTACCTTTGGATATGTAGAGAGAGATAAAACTATAAGTTATGTATTGATTGATCTGATGACTCACCTGCAAAATCTTTCTTTGTGGCCCTTGGCTCAAAGTTCATGGCATACAAATCAGACACAGTGACCTGGCAGCCCTGACTGGTCAGTTCGGTCACTGCAGCATCCTTCAAGGATCCATTCATAGACTTGGGCTCCTGATGCGCATAGACTATGAGGACTCGTTTCCCTGGAGCAGAGAGTGAAAAAACAACATCTCCCTTGAGGAATGGTCCTAATTCTTAACGACAGCTATGAGACATAGGGAGTGTTCACAAAAGGATCAGATAGACGAGTAATATATAAAGCATCAAGGCTTTTATTACAGTATATCTTTATTCATTTAAGGGAAAATTCAAAGCAGAAAGCAAAATATCCAAGACTTTCCAATGATGCAGTGATTAGAGTGCTGACCTTGAGATCTGGGAAGATCTACCTTCAAATCTTGCCTGAGATACGTAACCTCTCTCTGCCTCACTTCCTTATCTATAAAATGGTGATAATGACAGCACCAACACACAAGGTTGTTGTGAGGATACCTTCAGGATAGTACTTTGCAAAACCAATGGCCTGTTGGTGGAAATTTTATCTAGTCACATTCAAAGGCACAAAACAAGTACATTAGATCCCCTCCATTACATGGATGATTAACATGAAGAATGAAAAATACAATGGATTTGAACCCATCTAAGGTTCATTTTTTTTCAACTGGTAAATGAGTATTAGATAATTTCTAAGGTGGTACCTTTGACCCTTGACCTGGAAATCATGCAAACAAATTAATCTGAGCATTTATTAAATGTCTACTATGTTTAAGGTGCTGTGCTAGGTCCTAGGGATGGGAAGACAAAACCTTATCTCAAAATATAACTATAAACTATAATAATTTGATATTATATGTTTAGACTATAAATTGGGTTTTAGTCCTATTATCTAATACCAGAAAAAAAGGAGACTCTACTATAATCACTCACCAGTATGTGAAATAGAGCGTCAGGAATCACAGAAATAACAGTAGTGATAGCTAACATTTATATAATGCCTACTCTATCTATGCCTGCAATTATCTCATTGTAGCCTTTAACAACCCTGGGAAGTAGGTGCTCTTATTACCCCCAGGGTACAGATGAGAGAACTGAGGGAAACAGAAATTAAGTGACTTGCACAGAACCACACAGCTCATAAGTGTCTGAGGCTGGACTGGAGCGTCCGACGCTCTATATACTGCTCCACCTAGCTGCTCAAATACAGAAGATGAGAGCTGACCAGTCCATATGGGAAAAGAATCTTCATTCTACCTTACCAGACAAATGGTCACAGAGCCTTTGTTTGAAAACTTCTGAGGAAGGGGAACCCACCACCTCTTGGACTTCCAGTCTACATTTTCAAGAACTCTAACTGGGGTGTATATGTGTGTGGGTATTTTATATATATAATATAGGTAATATATATGATAAAATACCTACACACATAAAATACATGTATATACAACATACAAATATATATGTGTATATGTATATACAGGTTTACATGTAATATATTTTCTTATATGATAATGTTATAATACATATCTTGTAAGGAAAGAGTGTGTCTAGATAGACAAATAGAAAGATATGTGTGTGTATATACATATACACACATGTATATGCATATACACACATGTATATGCATATACATACATAGCCCTTCCCTACAAGTCTAAACTTTGCTTTTTGCATTTTCTACAAATGCTTCTGGTTCTATTTTCTGGGGCCAAACATGACAGCCCTTCAAAGGAACAGAAAGGCGGGGAAAGCTTTTACTTAGCACCTCCTACGTGCCAAGCACTGTGCTGAGCACTATAAAAATTTTATCTTATTTCATTCTCCCAGCAACCCTGGAAGATAGGTGCCACTATTACATTCCCATTTTATAGTTGATCAAACTGAGGTAAATAGACATCACATCTTTAAGAAGTGTTTGAGACTAGATTTGAACTCAGGTCTTTCTGATTCTGGTTTTCTCTTTGCCCCTCACCTCCATCCTTTTTTCTCTAGGTGAAAAATCCCCAGTTTCTTCAACTGAACAATCCTTGTACAACTCAGAGTCCTTCATCGCCCTGTCTGTCTTTTCCTCCTCTGGACCTACTTCAGTCTATCAATGCCCTTTTTCAGCAGTGGCACCCAGAAGTGGGCACTGTCTACCAGGCATGGTCTGATTCGGGAGGAACACAGACAGACCATCAGCTCTTCATTCCTGGAGGTTTTGCTTCTCTTAGGGAAGCCTTAAGCTACCTCTGGCTCTTTCAGGCCGGGATGTCTCTTCTCAGATACTGAACTGTTCTTACCCCATCTCCTTGTCGTGGGTGTTCTATCTTCTCCACACATTGTAGAGACGTGGGAACAGATCAGACTCAGAAGGTGGGAGCTAGCACCAGGCAGGTCAAACCAAAAGAGGCTCTCTGATGAGTTCAACATTTATTAAGTTTACAATGCAATGAAGAAGAAGTCTGGAACACTTGATAGTCCACCTCCCTCCCCTCCATACAGTGATGGATATGCCCATTTGCACCTTGTTGAGAGATGTAAAGACAATTCCTGATTGGATTTCAGTTACTAGATGATCTGGTTGGCAGGGAGAAACTAACCCTTTAAACTGAACTAGGAAAGTCAACTCTTATCTCTCTCTCTCTCTTTTTTTTTTTTACATACTTACTACCTAGTTTTTTTGTGAGAATTAGATAAAAAGTGCTTCTGCCTCAGTTTCTTATCTGTAAAATGGGAGTAACAACAGTACCTACCTCCCAGGGTACTATGAGAATTAAATATTAAGTATTTCTATCTCACTTGATCCTTACCACAACCCTGGGAAAGATGTGCTAATATCATATAGGGCAGGAATCTGAGGTTAAGTGATTTGCTCGGTGTCACATGGTTAAGTATCTGAGGCTGCATTTGAACTCAGGTCTTACCACCTCCATATCTACTGAGTCACTTAGTTGCCTGGGCTTGGCAGGGTCCTTCTCCCTCTCCATTTCTTCATATGAACCTTGGATTCTGACCCTGGAACTGTCCTGGGCTTTGATTATTGAGATGATCCAGGCCTCCATTATATTTTCTGGACATCCCAAGTCAATGCTGGTCATGCTTCCAAGTGTGCCTTCTACCCTTCCTCTTTATGTGCCATTTCCCTGGCCACCCCGACAACCTCCCCCCCATCCCAGGATGTTCAAATCTCTCTGAGGACAGCCATCGCTTTGCTTGGTAGTTATTTGTAACCCCGGCACTAAGCACCCTGCCTGGCACATTGTAGTAAGTACTTAAAAATACTTGGTATTTTATCTGTATCGTAGCCAATTAAATAATAATACCATTTCTATGCTACTTTAAAACTTAGAGAAATGTTCTCATTTGATCCTCACAATAGCCCTGGCAAATAGGGGATATTTTTTTCCCCATTTCACACAAAAGAAAATTGAGTGTTCAGAGAGGTTATAATTGTCTTTATTCCTGCTGGCTAACATTTATATAGAATTTAAAACTTGCAAAGCACTTCAAGGATATTATCTCATTTGATCCTGTTGAATAATATGGCAAGTGCCCTTACTATCATCCATGTAGACAGGGAGATTGAAGGAATTTTCTAGAAAGAGTTAAGGGAAATGTCCAGAAAGTGAAGACAATGGAATTTTCTGGAAAGCAGGATTGAGAGATTTTCTAGAAAGTGAGGTTAAGAGCCTTTGGTCGTACCAACTAATAAGAATTAGATGAGATTTTAACCCAGGGCTTTCTTCTCCTGCTCATTCCAGTAGACCAAGCCACAGAGGGTCCAAAGGCTGGGAAATCTAGCAGGTTCTGCAGAGCCACAGCTTAGAACATTCCTTGGACATCCGTGGGAGAGTTGGTTTTGGCGCAAGGTGTCCTTCTTAGAAATCCTGATCCAATGATCCTTTCCCACAAAAGAATGAAGCATTTGGGTGACATGGGATTCTCTGTCACATCCCAAAAGGCTGTAGGTTAGGGAGCTATTAACAGAGGATAATTGCTTAAGTTAGAGCCAGGGGTTCCTAATGTAATGTTTTAACCTCTATAATTCCTGGCTTTCTGGTTTGGAGCTGAACTCTGATAAGAACACACAGAATTAAGCTGCTTCAAGCCATGGAGCTATTTGGGGGGGGGGGGGTCTGAAAAATAAGAGTTACTCTATTTCCTAATATTTTTCATCTCAACTCTTTAAAAAGGGACTTTTTCTTACCTGACCTTCCCCAGGGCCGAGGATCTTCCATTGTCACCAAAGCTGTCCCACTCATGGTACAGAAAAGGAGCCTGCAGGTCAGACTGAGGATACCCTATCCACACCTTTACTCTGCACAATTTTGAGGAAGATAATGGACTAGAAGGGAAAGGGAAAAAAAGGGGAAAAAAACATGCTCATGGAGAAGGAACCAATAGCAAGGGAGGGCAGGGAGATGCTCTTCAAGTGATACAATGTAGCTTGTGGTGGCTAGTGGGGGGAAGGAGAAGGGGTGGAGAGAGACAGAGAGAGAAAAAGAGGGGGAGAGAGAGGGAGGGAGACAGGGAGAGAGACAGGGAGAGAGAGAAAAAGAGGAAGAGAGAGAGGTGGAGGGAGAGGGAGAGAAAAAGGGGGAGGAAGAGGGAGGGGGGGAGGAGAGAGATGGAGGGGGGAGAGAGAAAAAGAGAGAGAGGGAGTGAGAGAAAGGGAGAGATGGAAGGAGAGGGAAAGAGATGAGAGAGAGAGGGAGAGAGGAAGAGAGAGGGAGAGAGATGAGAGAGAGAGAGAGAAAGAGGGAGAGAGGGAAGGAGAGGGAAGGAGAGGGAAAGAGATGAGAGAGAGAGGGAGAGAGACAAAGAAACAAAAAAAGAGGCTTGTTGAATCAAATTGAAAGATGGGAGAAATCATAAGATGAAGTAAAAATTGAAGCCTAAGATGGCCCAGGCAAAAGAGTCAGTGAATAAGTTTTTTATTGTTCATTGTGAGTTAGGCATTGTGCTAAATGTTGGGAAAACAATGAAAAACAAAAACAGGCCCCTATCCTTGAGGAGCTCACATTTTGGAATGAGACAAACATGAAGATAACTAGGTAATAGGAGATACCTGTAAGGTAAGCTAGGGGCAGCTCAGTGGTGCCATAGTGCACAGAGCACCAGGCCTGCAATCAGGAAGACTTGAATTCAAATCTGACCTCAGACTCATACTAGCTGTGTGACCTTGGGTAAGTCACTCAACCCTGTTTGCTTCAGTTTCTCATTTGTAAAATGAGAAGGAAATGACAAACCATTCTAGTATCTTTGCTCAGAAAACCACAAATGGGGTCATAGAGTCAGACATGACTGAAGAACACCAAAGGGAAGATACTACAGGAAAGGTAGGAGGTGTGATTTGGGCTGAGGTTTAGAGAAAGTCAGAAAAACTACCCCACAGAGGTGAGAAGCAAGCATTGGAGGCCTGGAGGAGAGCCAGTGCCAAAGAATAGGGATGGAGATGGAGGGTCATGTGCAAGAAATACATACACACACATTTACACACATATACATATAAATACATTTACACTCACATACATGTATATGAATAAACTGTTTCTGTGGCTAATTAGTTCAGCGGGTTGGCATAGTGTTAAAGGGGCTATGACTGTGAGATCAAAGTAATGTCATGTCTATGGGCCTCTGTTTCCTCATCTGTAAAATGAAAGAAGTGGCCTCTTTATTGTTTAAAGTCCCTTCCCACTGTAATACCTTACGAGTTCATGAACCCGGGTGGTTAATTTTCTTTTGTTTCCCAGACAGAATGTGTACTTCTTTCTCTCCTTCACAAGCTAGCTCAAAATATAACTGATCATGAATGGCTGAACAAATTATGACATAAGAATGTAATAGAATGCTATTGCACCATAAGAAATGGCAAAGGGGCCAGCTCCAGAGAAACCTGGGAGGATCTGAATGACCTGATGCAAAGCAAAGGGGGCAGAACCAGGAGAACAATGTATACAATAGTAAAGACAATCAGTCACATTCTGATAGACATATGAACTGTGCCAATGCAATGACCAGAGAACTGATGTTCTCCATATTTCTGATGGGATTTCCTCTAAGATTATCTCCATTTTGTCTTACGCTGGTGTTTGTAAGTTATCCTTCCCTTTATATCACGAGGTCCTTGAGAACTGAGACTGATTTTTGTCCTTCTTTCTATCTCCAGTGCTTGAAGAATGGATGACATATAGAAAATACTTAATAAATGTGGGTTGATTTGATAGGTTGATGATGATGAACTGTGCCACCTATCTCCTGACAGTGATGGATTCAGGAGACAGAATGGAAGCACGCATTTTAAGGCATGAACAAAATAGGAATTTGTTTTGTTTGACTATACATATTTATTATAAAAGGGTTCTTCCCCTCTCTTTTAAATTGGGGGTAGGAGAAAGAGAAAATAAGTTTGATGGCATTCTAATAAAGCTGCCCCACCCTGCTATTCTAACTTCCTTATAGGCCCCACTGAACAGCAGGCCCACTGCCCCTATCTAGTCACTCACACACACACACTCAATATCTTAACTCCTTCGTACATGCCTCATGGCTCACCAGAACAATAGGTGTGTCCCTGAATTCATATTTCTCACAGAAACAGCAGGTGTGTCCATGTGATGGGATCCCAGGACTACCCCCAGACCCATTCCTCGTATTTCCAACAGAAACAGCAGCTGTGCCCATGCACTCAACCACATTCACATTTATCTAATCTCAGATAGGACCACAATACTCAGCCAATCAGAAAGTAGAACCACCAGGATGCCCAAGCAGGATGTGGACCCCAAAATAATAGAAGGGACTTTCCCTAGGTAGGCACTTGTGCAGTAATAGTAAAGAACTGACCTAGAGTGAACTTATGATGTAGAGAAGCTTATTATAATATTGTTATCTTGCATATGTACCCCCCAAATGGGTTTTTCTGTATGTATTATAGGTAATTGCATGCACAGTTCCACTGTGACTGGGATCCCTCACCTATCACCTAATCCCTTAACAAATCCCTCCTGCCTTTTTAATATTCATAATTACTGTTATGTAATTGCATCTTTACCCTATAAAAATCCATCTTGTTTTCTCTGAAGTTGCTGGTTCCTCTTGGAACTTAGCCTGCTTCATGAGAGGCATCAATCTCAATAAATGCCTGTACTTGGATTGGAGGTAGTCTTACTCTGAATTCTTTGAGACAATTCCACCAGGACACATCATGAAACTGCCCTGGGTGAGCAAAGCCTAAACTGTGACAAGTTTATGTTAATTACAAAATAAAATGAAAAATAATCAAATAACTGGTCTCAAGATAGACTGGTATAGAAAATATACGTGATGACCATTCAGTATAATTTCTATGGAGCAATGGAAAGAATGTTTAGACTTGCAATCACAGTAACTGTGTTCAAAACCCAGCCATGCTACTACCTCTATAAACTTGTATAAGTCACTTAATCTTTATGGGCTTAATTTATAAAATGGGGTATATTGAAGTGAATGATTGATCCAGTGTCTTGAAGCTCTAAATTAATAAGGATCATGATTACTATACAGAAACCAATCCTTCCCCTACTGGAAAAATAACTCAAGACAAATGCTTCCTAGAATATAAGTCTGAATCATCATTTTCATTTATGAAATTTAGCATCTAAGTCATGCTATGAAAATTAATTCTTTTGGGAGAAAGTTGGGGAAGGTGATGTAAAACAAAAGATATCAATAAAAATTAAAACAAAAATGGACATTTCAATAGCTAAATCATGAGCAAATACAACCTAATAACTGTCTGCAAGTGATATTTGGACATAATTTCCATTTTACATTAAAAAAAATAAAGACACAACTCTGAAAGAAAAGACATGTACTTTTACAACCTAAGATCAGGAGTAGCACCAGGAATAGTTGTCACCCTGATGAATAGGTCATACCCACATGGGGATGGGGGGTGAGCCAAGATGGTGGAGTAGAAAGACGCACATACTCTAGCTCTTTCCTCACAGCCCATAAAATACCTATGAAAAATGACTCTCAACAAATTCTAGAGAAGTAGAAGTCACAGAACGACAGTGTGAAAGAGATTTCCAGCCAAAGGTAACCTGGAAGGCCAGCAGGAAAGGTCTATCACATGGAGTGCAGAGCAGAGCACAGCCCAACCTTGGCAGTGGCACTAGGAGGAACAGGGCTGGAACAGGCCTTGGGGGCAGAATGCCCAGCAGCAACAGAGGCGCCCAGACCTCTCAACCCACAAGCACCAAATAAAGCTTCAAAGGTCAGTGAGAAGGCTTTTCGAACTGGGTGAGAAGGGAGCAGGGTCCCTCTTGCCCTGGCCCTAGGTGGTGGCAGGGCGGCTGTGGTAGTGGTGGCAGCTGTAGCATCCATTTGTGAAGCCCTCAGCCTAAAGCCCCTGGGGGAATTGGGTAGCTGATCTGAATCTCAGCCACTAGCCCAGCCGGGAGTGAGGAGGAGCACTGGCATTGCAGACCTGGAGGTGGTTGTGAAGAGGGAATTCTACTGCTTGAAGATTCTGGGCAGAAAAGTTTTTGGTTGCTCCCAGACCAGTGTGCAGTCCAGGAGAGGGGTAAACTCCTCTCCCTAGATTGTGCCACCTTTGAGGAACTGAGAAATTTCAGGTCTCCAGAGTACACCCTCCTCTTGACAAAGGACTCAAAAGTCAAGTAACTGGCTGGAAAAATGCCCAAAAAAGGGGATAAAAAATAAGACTATAGAAGGTTACTTTCTTGTTAAACAGGTATTTTCTTCCATCCTTTCAGATGAGGAACAACAATGCATACTATCAGAGGAAGTCAAAGCTTCTTGCATCTGACTATATAAAATAAATATGACATGGGCCCAGGCCATGGAAGAGCTTGAAAAGCGAGTCAACAGCTTGCTAAAAGAGACACCCCTCCCCCAAAAAGTGCTGAAGAAAATAACACCTTGAAAAATAGGCTAACTCAATTGGCAAAAGAGGTCCAAAAAGTCAATGAGGAGAAGAATGCTTTAAAAAGCAGAATTAGCCAAATGGAAAAGGAGGTTCAAAAGCTCACTGAAGA
>CM053773.1:114352777-114369067 GCA_028658325.1 Potorous gilbertii
TGGGATGTTTTCCATGTCTTAATATTTGTAGACATATACTATGTTATGGCATGTAAAGAAAAAAGGTAAAGAAAACACAGAAATTGGGTTGTAATTTCTATGTGAAACTTTGTCAAACTGTTATCTTACTGTATTTACAACCTATGTAATTAAGAAATTCCTTTCTAATGGTCTAGTTAATCACTTATGGAGATCATAAATCTGAAGGACACAGAACACTTCTTTGTCCTAAAACATATTTAAGGCTGCCCAATTCTTTGTATCGGTAGCCAGAACATTTCTGGCTCCATAATGCATTATGTTAACGTTATCTTAATAGAGAATTGATTAATTAATTAATTAAATCACAAAATGCATGCATTGAGCCTGTTGCCTTCTCTTTAGCCAAGTGTTTAGGTTAACGCCTAGTAAAGGTCATCTGCAGCCAAGGGCCCCCAAAGACTCTGGGCTTTCCCAAATTGGTTTCAATCTTGGGGTCTGCTCTTAGAAGACAAATTTTTCTCTTTAACTCTCTGTTCCTACCTGGAGTTGCTCCAGGAAAATCTTTGAAATAATGAAGCATTCTTTACCAAAATAAAGCCCCAAATAGTCATAGAAATATTAATTACTCATGGTTAAAATGTGCCAATATGATAGAAATGACAATACCACCCAAACTAAATTTGTGTATTCTATTCCATATCAATCTAACTACCAAATAACTGTTTTGTAGAGCTAGAAAAAGTAATAAAATTTATCTGCAAGAACAAAGGGTCAGTAATCTCAAGGGAAATAATAATTTGTTCAACAAGTATTTATTAAGGACCTACTGTGTGCTGGGTGTTGGGGAAAGATACAATTCCTACTTGCAAGGAGCCGACATTTTATAAAAATATATACATCATAAATATAAACTGAATAAAAACAAATATATGCAAAGCAATTGTGTACAAGGTAGTTTTAGAGGAAGGGCACTAGCAATTGGAGGAAAAAAAAGGTAGAAAATGTTGCTTGAACTTCATCTTAAAACCAAGTCATAATGAAAAAAGTGGAACAGAAAAAGTCTAACAGTTCCATATTTCCTAATTTCAAAATTTCAAACTATACTACAATCAACAACTAATCAACAAAACTATTTGGTACTTGTTGAAAAATAGTGTAACCTGAGGCTCAAGCACATTTGCATAAGACGTTAATGGAGACTGATTTCTTGATGCTCAGATGACTCCATGCTTATGTGACAGGGGAGGATTTTGGAGAAGAGAGGTCCTTATCCTTCCAGTTTTCAGCTTGAAGACAGGAGGGTCAATGGTTCCAGAATTTCTTCAAGGAAAGGTTCTTGAAGGGAGAGAAAGATTCTAGGAAAAAGCTGGCATGTAGAGGAGATAGCACTCATGTTCCTATTGCCAACTTACTATGCTAGAGACTTTAGAGAAGTTCTCCTTGGTGAGATCCGGGAATCTTTTTTTCTGTTATGATTGGGCTGAAATATTTTGCTCCTAGCGGGAGATCTCATTCACTGTGTGTGGTGTCTGATATATTTTAAACTTTATAACTTTTTGTATATATAAAATCAATGCAGTTGAACTCAGAAGGAAAACGGTTAACTGGGAAAAATATTTATAGCAAGATTCTCTAGTAAAGGTCTGATATTCAATATGTATAATGAACTAATTCAGGTAAGTAAGAACAAGTAGTCCCCTAAAGATAAAACAATCAAAGGATGTGAACATGCATTTCTCAAAGAAAGAAATAAGAGCTATCAGCAATGATATTTTAAAAGTTCCAAATTGCTAATGATTACAGAAATGCACATTGAAACAACTCAGACTCTGCCTCTTATGAGTATGAACATATATAAGTAAATACTGTATGACAAAAAAGAAAGTTAATAATTGCTGCAAGAGCTGCAGGAAAACAGGCCCACAGAAGATTTACTAAAGAAATGGGAAAGAAAGATGTGAAATAGAACAGATTTCTATAGTGATCTCTTCTCATTATCAGTGATGGTGAAATTTACTAGGTTTGAATTCTAATACCCCAATAACTAATGTGCATGAAGAGATAAAGATAATAGTTAAGCAAATGAAATCAAGGCAAAGGGGCTGGACCTGAAGAGATACAAACAAGGGAAATCCCAAAGCACCTACGGACAAATTTTCAAGATAATCTCACAGAGAAAAAATATTCCAGAAAAGTGAAAAAAGGTCACAGTTTCTATAGATGTTATCTAAAAAAGGATAACATCAGTGACAACCCATAAGTTGTCTATTCTGTTTAAAAAAAAAATCTATCCATAAATTAGGTGTCGGTCTTATGAAAATGTGAGAAGGGAACATGTAGACTTTTACAGATAATTCTTTATGACAGACTACACCTTTTTAGTCACTTAAAAGTGTAAAGGTAGGTTTATGGTTTACTAATTACCCTTTACAAAGTATTTAACTCAAGGAAGACATAATCAAAGGCTCTTCCCCAACAATGCTTCTCAATGCAAATGTTAAGATCAGCCAAACTCCTTGGCTTGTTGATAGATGTGCCCACAGAGATGATCCTTTGTTTGCTCATATCTTGTGAAGCATTAACAAGGAGGCACATGCTTGCCAGAGAGTCTCCTATGTCATGGAGAGTATCTTGCACAGAGTTCAAATGGAAGAGGAATTCTTTCTCTATAAAGAGATGTTTTATCAGATGCTCCAGTTTGAGGAATACACTGTATTGTACTGATTGAATCAAGTCCTGGAATGCTTGAGAGCCTTTGCAATGAGATCCACGGCCACTCAGAAAAGAAGATAAACCTAGTAAGAAAACCTATAGGAATCACTACACATATTTTCAATAGATAGTGGATGAAGAGTGAGCTACATCCAGAATGGAAGGGAAGATTAGATTACATTGGAATATTAAGCTGTGTTTTTCAATGATCCTGAGCTGCTCTTTGTCAACAGAGCATGTTTTAAACATCAGTATTTTCCTGGGGGGGCAGCTAGGTGGCACAATGGCTAAAGCACCTGGCCTGGATTCAGGAAGACCTGAGTTTAAATTTGACCTCAGATGCTTACCATCTGTGTGGTATCAGGCAAGTCACTTAACCCTGTTTGGCCTCAGTTTCCTCATCTGTAAAATGAGTTGGTGAAGGAAATGGCAAACCCCTCCAATATCTTTGCCAAAAAATCCAAAATGGGGTCATGAGGAATCAGACACAACTGAAATGACTCAACAACAACAAATTTCTGCAGTGATGGTAATCGACTGTGAATCATGGAATAAATACCACAGTCTTCAACTCTAATGATGAAGGCCATTCAGCCATTGACATATAGATAATTTGGAGAAATTGGGCATATTTAGCCAAAAGAAGCAATGATTTGGAGTAAGGGAAGCGGTGAAGGATATGAAAGTTATTGTCAGGCATTTAAAAAGACTGTGATGTGGAAGAGGGTTAGATTGGCTCTCTTTCACCTTGGAGAGAAGAACCAGGGCAACTGGAGGTTGTTGCTAAAGAGATTAATGTGAAGTTTGATGCAATAAAATGAGATTATGTAATGAAAAACTTCTTAGCAATTGTTGTTCAGTCATGTCCAATTCTTTGTGACTCTATTTGAGGTTTTCTTGGCAAAGAGACTGAAGTGGTTTGCCCTTTCCTTCTCCAGCTCATTTTACAAATGAGGAAACTGAGGCAAGCAGGGTTAAGTGACTCACCCAGGGTGAGTAAGTTAGTAAGTGTCTGAGCTTGTATTTGAGCCCAGGTCTTCCTGACTCCAGGCCCAGTGCTCTATCCACAATTAGAGCTACCCAGAATGGAATAGGCTGCTTCAAAACAGAGGGTTCACGCTCACTGGAGATTTTCAAGAAGAAGCTAGACAACTTCCTATCAGGAATGTTGTAGTTGGGGCTCTTTTCCAGGTATAGATTGATGTAGGTAGACACAGGCCCTGTAATATTGAAATCAAATTATGAGGTGACTTACAAGGCAATGAGGAAGTATAGGTTGGGTATCATAATAAGCTGTAACATATAAACCAACGAAAACTGGCATACAAGAAGTGACATAAGAGACACAGTCAGTAACCTGGAAATGTGTTTAATATGATTTTTATAGGTATAGCCTGTATCAGATGGCATGCCATCTTGGGAAGAGAGGAGGGAAAGGAGGGAGAAAAAAATTGGAACTCAAAATCTTAGAAAAGTGAATATTGAAACGTAAAAACTAAAAAAAATTTTTTTTAAAAGACATAGTCAAGGGGGCATTTGATCTCAAGAGGAAATGGATCAGTCATGTAACCTAATGCTTCTCAATCTTAGTGAGAAATAAGATGGAAAATCCTACTGTTCCAGTGCCATCCGTGTGTTTTGGGCTAGACCTGATTTAGGCCAGTTCCCTAATAGCTTTGATTCAATATTGGAACTAAATGAGACACTTGTAATCAATCAGTAAAAATTTGTTGCGGGCCTGCTTTGTACCAGGCACTGCACTAAGGGTTGGGGATGCAAAAAGAGCCAAAAGTCAGTCTCTGTCCTCAAGAAATTTACAATTATAAGGGAGATAACAATCAAACAAATATATACAAAGCAAGCTATATACAGGATAAATAGGAAATTAACAAGAATTAATTAATTAATAGGAAATAATTAGTATTAAGAGTATTAGGGAAGTTTTCCTGTAGAAGGTGGGATTTTAGTTGAAACTTGTAAGTCATTCAACAGTTAACAAAAGGAGATTTATTTAGTTACAACAGGAGAATATTGAATACTAATATGCCCCAAGGGTATTACAAATTGATTCAGCTCCCCAGCCAAGGATCTGAGAGTAGCTAGAACTCCTTGTAGCTATTTTTAACTCATTCAATCTTCAAGTGAAGTCAGTTGCCCAAGCACTTAGCCCCCTGAATCAATCAAGTCCCAAGGATAGTCTCAATATTTTTGAAGGAAAAAAAAACAGAAACAAACTTAGCCCAATAGTCATAGGGATAAAGATTAAAATATTGCTCACACAGCAGGAGATACTAAAAGATCCAGAAAAAGTTCTCTAATGTGTTAGGCTGATCCTTTATGAAGGATTTATGGTCAAACATGGGCAAGAATTGCACAGGATGAAGGATCGATGGGTCATGGTTTGTACCTCTGAAGAGAGTGCCCAAATCAATAAAACTATCCATCAAAGTATTAAGTCTGTCCAAACACAGGCAAGGAAGGACGAATTACAGTGAGTGCCAGCATCCTATCAGAATAATGCCGGGAATGCTAAAGCCTAGAACCAACTGGGACTGGTGATCAATGATCGGGATGATAAAAAGGACCTTTTTAGCTGCGTTAGAAGAAAGAGGAGTGCAGGGTGCTTAGCCCGTGACTCTGGGTTAATCACTTAACATCTTAAGGTCTTAGACAACTTTCTAAGACTGTAAGTTTCAGAAAAGCTGTGTCCACCTACATTGGTGGGGGCCTTTTCCTCATCAAGGATTTGTTATGTTGATGTAATCACAGATCTCTCCCTCCCCCATGGGTAAGATCAAGCAATTAAAAATCCACAATTTTCATAGATCATCATCTAGGTATGTGATGCAGGCAATTAAAGATGAAGAGCAATGAGTGATTGGATGGAACGCTAAATCCCATAACAGGCTAAGGCTGATGATATGAATGCCTCAGAAATGCTCTGACTACTATGCCAGGTGTTGGAGATATAAGGATGAAAGATAAATGAAACAGTTCCACACTCTGGGTGCTTACATTTTCTTTGGGGGAACAACACGTGAACATAAAATAACAAAGACATGCCAAATACATACAAGGTCAATAGGTTAGTGTTCACTAAGGGATGGGGTGATTTAGAAAAGCCTCATTTAGGAGGCAGAACCAAAGGATCCAGTGCACTCCTGTCATGGACAATGGTCTTTGAAAAGTCATAGAGATGCAGAGACAGCAGTGGAGGCTGAGTAACAGAAAGCAGGTCATTTTGTCTGGAATCCAGAGTGAGGGAAAGGGAATAATGGGAAACAGGGACCTCAAAAGCTAGGGTGTCATTAAGTTTGAATCGATTGCTTGTACTCCTGGTGTTTGGGGAAGGAGTTTGTTCAATGTCCGATAGGTGGGAGAAGGAAGGTTCGCCAGATAGTCGATGTAGTCATTTGTTTTTCTGGATTATCTATCTACCTACCTACCTATCTATCTATCTATCCATCTATCTATCTGTCTGTCTATATATGTATATATGTATATGTGTGAATATATGCATGTGTATGTATACATATGTGTTAAGTGATTAACCCAGGGTCATATATGCACATATGCATACATGTGCATAGATAGATATATTTGTTATAAGGGAAGGTTTTGACTTGGAAAGATGTAGATAGTAATGCTTCATTTGTGGATAATTATAGGTTTGTTTTCACCTTCCTCTCCAAGATCATTAGTAAAATATTTTAAAAATGAATAGAAGAGAGTAAAAGAGTGTAGAAGATGATATAAATAGAGCAGTTTTACTACTAACCTATTTAGTTATATGTCTAGAGCATAGATATATTATATATGGTATAAGTATAATATATATTGTATATGTATGTAAGTATATATCTATGAATGTCTCAATATATTTGCAACTTGCTTACTCTTACAAAGACTAGGCTGTTTTTTTGTTTTGTTAAATACTTTGTTTTTCAAACAGTTTTGTATATATATTATATATATATATATATTGCTATCCAAATATTGTACATGAAGTCCCACATACAAACACTCACACATATGATTGGTGGTTGTTGTCTGTTTTCAAAGAGGACCAAAATGCCATCACCATGATAAAGTGAAGTTTCAGTGTGTCTGACTGTGGCTGATCAGACTAATACAAGCTCGGAATGCTCTACCGCAGGTTGGGCACAGATAGTCTGTGTGAACATTTGGGGTGGATACTCCAAATTTGTGCATCTTGCATTTACTTTGTTCTGTCTCAATTCTGCTTTGCTCATAGAGCACAGTACCCTTTCTGATGTGGGCACATCATGCTGAGCAGTCCTGTGCCAGCGTCTCCCATGTTGCACAGTCAAATCCAAAGTTCTTGAGAGAGACCTTGAGAGTGTCCTTGTATCACTTTATCTGACCACCATGTGATCACCTGTCCCGTGCGAGTTCTCCATAAAATAGTCTTTTTGGCAAGAGTATATTTTGCATTTGAACAACGTGGCCAGCCCATTGGAGTTGCACTCTCTGAAGCACAGTTTGAACTCTTGGCAGTTCAGCTTGAGCAAGGACTTCAGTGTCTGCTACTTTATCCTGCCAGGTGATCCTCAGAATCTTCCTAAAATAGTTCAGATGGAAGTGATTCAGTTTCCTGGCATGGCACTGGTAGACTGTCTATGTTTCACAAGCATTAACAATGAGGTCAGCACAATGGCTCTGTGGACCTTCAGTTTGGTAGTCAGTCTAATGCCTCTTCTCTCCCATACTTTTCTTCGGAGCCTCCCAAACGCTGAACTAGCTCTGGCAATGCGTGCATCAACCTCATTGTCAATGTATACATCCCTGGAAAGTACACTACCAAGGTAAGTGAACTTATCCACAGCATTCAGAACTTCTCCATTTGTTGTAATTGATGGTTCCACGTATGGATGGTGTAGTGCTGGCTGATGGAGCACCTATGTTTTCTTGGTGCTAATTATTAGGCCAATATTAGCTCAGGCAACAGAGGATTAATTCATACTTTATTGTATCTCAGCTTCAGAGGTTGCATTGAGCGCACAATCATCTGCATACAGAAAATGATGCACCAACACTCCCTTCTGCTTTGGTCTTGGCTTGTAGGCGGAGGAATTGGCCTAAGCCTAAAACGCTTTCCAGTCCCATCTCTGTTACACATTGGCTGTGTGACCCTGGGTAAAACACTGAGTCTCTTGGTACTGTCTAAGACTTTAAATTGCAGATAAGGAGCCAATCTGAATGGGTAGGAATTTTCCTTAGCCAGGAGTTCCTCATACTAATGAAATCACAGGTTTAATCTTTACACACGCACAGACACACACACACAC
The DNA here is from genome assembly GCA_028658325.1 of Potorous gilbertii. Classification (NCBI taxonomy): domain Eukaryota; kingdom Metazoa; phylum Chordata; class Mammalia; order Diprotodontia; family Potoroidae; genus Potorous; species Potorous gilbertii. The sequence continues at coordinate 114,360,781 of CM053773.1, forward strand.
ACACACACACACACACACACACACACACCCCCTTAAAAACAAATTTCATATAACAAAAGTTCACAGTTCTGTATATAAGCCTCTTTTTTTGTATATTAAAATGTGTTTATTAATGACTAAATTCACACACACAAAAGAAAATTTAGAGCATAAGTCAAGAGGCACCCTCTAGTGGCTCCCTGACTATATTGCATCTAGATAATACAAAATTGTGGATTATTTGTTTATTAATCTTGCCAAGACCATAGGAGAAGTAGCCCTTATGTGGATGATCTCTATGTTGTGAGAGGTCCCTAAGGGATCTTCTGGGAATGAAAGAGGGCATATAATATCTAGTTTTCTCTCTTGGTCCGTGCTGCACATGGGGTAGAATGGCACAAGCTTGGGTGGGTCCTGTAGATGTGGAAGAGGGCGGGGAGATGCAGAGAGGCTTTGGCAGTCAGAAGGCAGCACTGGATTTTTGCCTCTTGGGGACAGTAGGTACAGAAAGAGAAATGGGAAGGTCCCAAAAGCAAAATCTGTTTACCCTGAAATTTTCTTTAGCGTTATCCCTGTAGATATCCTTCTCATAGTTTCTATAATTACAAGTTGTTTCTCCTAGGAAATTTCTACTTTTTTGCAGACAGTTCATTTATATCAATTTGATGAGTGTTTATTGGGTACCCAGTATACATAAGACATTACTAGGGACTCAAGAAAGGATTTTTGGTTGTTGTTTTTAAAGGAGTCGCTAAACTGGGAGGAGGAAGGAATGGACTGGGGAATAAGAGAGATAAGCAATCCACTTTTATGTAAATAAAAATATGAAAAATGCAGCTGACCACAGTCCTACTCTACTGGTAAAGATTCATTCCCTTGGGTCTTCAGCTTTACCAGCTGTGAAAATCTCTTACTGAGATGTATAGAGTTACACTGACAGCAGCCTAGAGCTATCCAGCTGAAATGAGCTCCAGTGTTACAAATCATACCCAAAGTTAATCCGGTAGTGTCCCAGCCTTTCCTATCTAGCACCTGTACACCAAGTTCAAAACTTTGATGAATATCTTGTCATGGGTTATTTTCCAGCCCATTTAAACAACTTTCTTTTGGAGTGGGGCTGCCCTTGGAGTCTGCACTGTAAGACTGCTCTCGATAGAGGATCTCTAATTGTCTTTGGTGGCTAGAATTTCCCTTTTTGTTGTCATTAAATATGGATCCTTTCTGGCTCAGGAGAGACATTTCTTTTCTACTGTGTCTCCAGACAGAATTCCTTTGAGATTGTTCATCGTACATGATAAACATTTCCAGGTACAATTTTGAGATCACCTCCATCTCCACCAGCAGATGGCACAGTCTGTACACCCTTTAGACTAGCAAATATGGCATTCTAACATGGACATTGGCTACAGAGTCTTTTGTATAGATATATAGGGCTTTGGATCTGGACAGGAACATCCCTCGACCCTGTTGCTTGTCAGCACTTTTGATTGTCCACTTAGCAAATTGCCTCGAGTCCTAAGAGCTTAAGTGACTTGTCTAAGGTCATGTATATTTAATCTATTGCCAAGATCTATTGATTTTGCCTTCCTAATAACTCCACATGTCTCCTTCTCTCCTCTGACCAGCTTAGTATAAGCCCCCTCATAGCCTCATACCTGCACTGTTGCCATAGCCTGCTGGTTGATATACCTGCCAAAAGTCTCTCTCCACTGCCTCCACTCAGCTGCCAAAAGTATCTTCTAAAATGGTGGTGGTGGTTGAGTCATGTCAGATTTAATGACCCCACCTGGGGTTTTCTTGGCAAAGATATTGGAATGGTTTGCAAATCCCTTCTCCATCTCACTTTAAAGATGGGAGATATTGAGGCAAACAGGGCTAAATGACTCAAGGTCACATATCTAATAAGTATCTGAGGTTAGATTTGAACTCAGGTCTTCTGATTCCAGGCCTAAGGCCCTAGCCCCTGTACCACCTAGATGCCCTAAAATGTAGATCTGACCATTTCACTCCCCACCCCTACCCTGCTCAATAAATGTTAATGACTCCCAATTATCTCTAAGATGAAATATAACATCGTTTTTGGCTTTCAGAACACTTTACTTTTCTTCTCCTCTTCCCTACCCCTCTTCTAGTCTCTTAGACCTCTTTTCCCCTCTCACAGCTACTCTGAGATTCAGTGACATTGGCCTTCTTCTTGAACAATACACTGCATTTCCTACTGTGGACATTTTCACTTACTCTGTCTCTTGCCTGGAGTGTTCTCCCTGAGGGCAGGAACCAGCTTGCCTTTCTTTGTCTCTCATGGCTTAGCACAGTGCCTAACACATAGTAGGCACTTAATAAATGTTAATTGACTGGCACAGTCAGTAGATGTTAGATTCAAGACATCAACCCAGGATTTCCTGGCTGTAGACCACTTCTCAACTAAGCCCTCTTTCTCTTTGTAGTTGGAGAAATCCAACCTAAACTCTTATGCAAAATTCATTTAAAGAAACAAAAAACAAATTTAAATTCTGTGGAGCAGAGAGCTAACACTGTGCCTTCAGCAGGTTGAGTGGAGCAGCCCTCCTAGACTCAGTGTCTGGCAGGGCTCTGAGCTGTGAGGAAGGGTGGGACCCGAGAGGAGAAGGAACAAAAAGAACGAACAGAAGAAGAATTGTTGTCACTTATTAAAGTTGAGAGGTTTTAAGAAGCAAGGGCCACACAACAGACAACAAAAGAAAACTTGGAAAAAAGAATGGAAAAACTGGATTGCTTTGAAAACAATGTATAGCATTTATTACATAGGTTTTAAAAAAGTAAACAAGTGAAATATATTGTTTTATTTTGAATTTTCTGTGTTCTGCTGTGTACATGGAAATGTTCTTTTTTTTCTTTTCTTGCTTTGTAGTTAAGTTTAAAATGAATAAATTTTTTTTAAAAAGAAGTAAGGGCTTTGGGAAGAAAAATTTTTAGCAGATTTGTGAAAGAAAATTGCAGCAGAATTATAGAATTATAGCAGGGAAACAATACCTTACAGGGAGTTCATTTTTCATGAGTGACTTGGTGAGGAAGATGAAAGCTCCTCTAGGAATGAAGACAAGTGATTGACTTTTGGAGTCAAAGCAATTTTCGTTCCTTCCTTTTTGCCCAGGGCTGGTCCCCATTATCTAGAACCTTTGGAACACATTACTGACAAGAAGTCCTCAGCACTATGCCCATTCCTCTTCACTCCCAATCAACCAATCACTAATCAATCTTTGTTTACTTCTACAAAAGATTTTTCCTTCTCCTTCCTCTGAGCATCTCCCAGAGCTTAGATAAATTAATGGAGTCTTGGATCACAGATTTAGGACTAGAAGAGATCTTAAAAAGCATCTAGTCTACCCTCCTCATCTGGAAGATGAGGAAACTGAGACCCAGAAAGATTAAATAACTTTTCCAAGGTCACCCAGATAGTAAGTGACAGAGCCAAGATACACTGGAATTTTCTAATAACATCGTATTTGGCAGCCAGGCAGTGCAATGGATAGAGTACTGAGTTAGAATAAAGAGATTTACTTTCCTAAATTCAAATCTGGCCACAGTGTTAACCCTGGGTAAGTCACTATTTGCTTCAGTTTCTTTATCTATAAAATGAGCTGGAGAAGGAAAAGGAAAACCATTTCAGTATCTTTGCTAAAGAAAACCCCAAATGGGGTTATGAACAGTTGGACATACCTGAAAAATAACCCAACAACAATAGCCCATGTTTGGTGGTAGACATACCTATCACAGACTTTTCTTAGTCTGTTCTGAGCAACAACCAGAAGCCAAGAGGGAGAGGATAGCTGCTGACTTGTATTTACCCATCAGCTCGAACTAAACTGCCAGGCATTCAAACTATGTTTCAGAGAGTTCAACTCCGATGGGCTGGCCACGTTGTTCGAATGTCAAATGTACACTTGCCAAAAAGACTATTTTATGGAGAGCTTGTATGGGGCAGGTGATCACATGGTGGTCAGAAGAAGCAATACAAGGACATTCTCAAGAACTTTGGATTTGATTATGAGACATGGGAGACACTGGCACAAGACCACTCAGCATGGCATGCCCACATCAGAAAAGGTGCTGTGCTCTATGAGCAAAGCAGAGTTGAGACAGCACAAAGGAAATGTAGGATGCGCAAGTTTGGCGTAATCACCACAAATGTTCACACGGACTATCTGTAGCCAATCTGTGCAGAGCATTCTGAACTTGTATTGGTCTGATCCGCCACAACTGGACACACTGAAACTTCACTTTATCATAGTGATGTCATTTTGGTCCTCTTCAAGAACCAAAGGCAATAGCCAACTAACCCACCAGCTAGAAGGTCTTTTTCTTTAAGGGTCTGTCCTAGCCTTTTAAAGCACCCTTTCATGGATAGGAGAATTCCTTAGCAACAGGTGCTCAGGAATAGAACAGTGTGAGAAGACAGGCTATGGACACTTGTTCCTGATTTAAATTACGTCTCTTCTCCCTACTCACTTTTCATTTACCAATTAATTATTTACTTCTCCTTAGAGCTGAATATTTGTTAAACTTAGTCACTGAGAAGCACTTGTGCCTCCATTCATAGAAGTCTGTATTTTTTAAGCGTAATTGGAAATGTTGCCTCATTTAGGTGGCTTAGGGTTTCAATATTCATTTCATTTCCTTACTCTCCCACTTCTGTGTGATGAATGATTTTGCATGGATGATTTCAGCACTAACATCATCAGAAGCTGTGTGTATGAGAGAGGAAATGTATTCTTTCAACTGACACAGTTTGCTCTAAAACCCAAGACCCTAGGCGAGCCATCCTTTCCTCTTCTCCTAGATCCACTTCTAACTTCCCCTCTTCACCATCATGTTTCAGCTGTCTCCTCTCCCTGAAACATCCCTCTGCTCCAAAACCCCTTTTCTCATTGGTGAATTCCTTCTCAAACATCTGTTTTGAGGAAAGGCTCCAGTCTAGCCATCTTCCATTACTTCCCTAGCTCTTGTGTTTCCACCAGATTTTCAGGGCTCTTGAATGTTGGAATGGAAGCTCCTTGAGGGTAGGAGCTGCCTTTCTTTTTGCTTCTATTTGTATCTCTTGGGCTTAGCACAGTATTTGGTGCAAAATATGTGTTTCTCAAACGCTTGTTGACTAAAATCTAAGAACTAGATTTCAAGTTGAAAGAGTTATGATATCTGTTCTTATTTAAGTTTTAAAAATGTTGTAAAAAGAAAAAGCAATAGGATATGTTTGGAAGTATGAGATCACAGAATCTAAACTCAGAGCTGGGTTTTTGTTTTTTATTTTGTTGTATTTGTTCCTCTATGCTTTGCATATGCTGGGTAACATCTGTTTAGTATCAGATCAGTCTCATCAACAGCTGCAAAGCAATGGGAGAAAAATTGTTCCAAGAGCCAAGTATTAAGAGGAACCAGTAAAAGCTGCCTGGAAAAAATAATGTAAGTAAGCTAATTTATATTCACTCTATTAGTTTCTTCCACCCAGGTGGTTCTCCAGAGGCAGAGGCTTTTAAAGTTGTTATAAGTTACTAAGAAAAGGTGAATTAGGGAAAGTACCCCTGAGTCTCCCACCTATCTTTCCACCACCTACTCCTATGTCTAAAATTCTCTAAACATCTTTTGAGAACCTAATGTGTTTCTTTGAATGAATCCTTTTTTATTATTCATTCTCCTCTTTGTAGGCTGTCTGGGAAGGTGCTTCCTATCTGACTTCTCCGTTCCTTCCTATTTGTTGACATTATTTTACCTTTATTTGCTTCTATTTCTGTCCAGTCTGGATAGTCATTTTGGTTTTCTTTTATCCTCATGTCATCATAAAACTAGGCCTGGGACAGAACTCAGAGAGCATTCAACCCAACCCTCTTATTTTACAGATGAAAAAATGGAGGCCAAAGAGATTAAGTGATTGACTCAAGGTCATGGAGTAAGCAGATGTATCGGGATTGAAATCTAGACTTTTGACTCCAAAACTATTTTTCTTTCTAGTAGATAAAATTGCCTTTTGTTCTCTGGGTAGTAGAAAATGTGTGTGTGTGTGTGTGTGTGTGTGTGTGTGTTTTCAGAGATCAACAAGAGAGTTAAGGGAGACCTTTGGATGAGTAGAATTAGTGACAAGTAATTTTATTTTCAAGCATGTGATAAAATCAGGGGGTGTGGTATAATGAGAAAAGGCATGGGACTGGCTGGTAGGATTTTAGCACTATTTGTATCACTAATCTCACTTGGGGTAAATCATATCAACCCCCTGGTCTTTGGTTTCCTCCTTTGGAAAAATGATAAAATGATGGGGTTGGACCAGATAACCATCATTCCCATTTGAGGGAAGGATAGGTTTGTGGTTTTATTGATAAGGAAACTCTCTTTACTAATACAGGTTGGCAAATACAAATATTCCCTATAATCTTAGAGGGCAGCCGGGGAGTAAGGTGGGGTGGTGATGGTGGTGGTACTGAAAAGTTAAATGACTTGTCCAGGATCACAGAGCCATATACTAGAGATAGAACTTCAGTCTAAATTTCTCTGATGCCAAGATTGATTTTATATCTATTAATACCAAGTTGCTTACAATAGCCACAGCCCTCATCTCTGAAATTGGCTTCCTCTTCACTGCTGCCTCATTAAATCTGTCTGTTTTTCCAAGGCATAGGTCAAGTGTGACCTTTGACATGAAACCATTCCTGATCCTCCCAGCTACTAGTGGCCTCCCTCCAACACTGTGTAATGTTCCAGAGAGAATAAATACAAGGTAATTTGGGAGGGAGGCTTTTAGTTTGGGCAGCACATGTGGCAAAGGATAATTCACAGCTCCTCGTTACTAGAAGTTCTTTTTTCCCCTTCATGGCAGACTCTAGAAGTTCTCCTTGTGCATGCTATAGCTCATCTGCTGGGCTTCTTATGGACCTGTGAATATGTCAGTTTTTGACTTCCAAGATCAGCTGATCCAGAAGTTTTGGCTGGGACACTAATGGGAAGATGGAAAGTCCAAAGTTCTTTAAACCCTTTGAGGCTTAAGGTCATCTGGACAAAATGGATGGGGGCGGGGCAAGGAGAGAGACAGAAAGGCCTAGACTGAAGACAAAATTGAAGCCTTTCCCCTGCCATAAACAATTCCTTCTCCGGGATTTATGCTGTTGTTCACTTGTGTCTGACTCTTACTGACTCCTTTTGGGCTCTTATTTTTTCCATTTTCTTCTCCAGCTCATTTTGCAGATGAGGAAACTGAGGCAAATAGGGTTAAGTGACTTGACCAGCGTCACATAACTAGTAAAGGTCTGAGGCCAGATTTGAACTTGGAAAGATGAGTCTTCCTGATTCTAGGCTTGGCAGCCCATCCACTGTGCCACCTAACTGCCCTTAGGGACTTTACTGGTATATCAAATGAACTCCAGTCTCTAGAATAATATTGATTCTCAACTAGCTTGATATTTTATAGACAATAGATAGTATGAGGCATGATGTTTCCTCAGCCACCTGGAATAAGATTATTTTTCAAATTGCTCCAAGAACTTTTCACGTTTAATCTAAAGCCTATGACTGAAACTGAAGTCTGTGATTGAGACAGACGGATTGTTTTCACCTGTTTGAGGTATTAGGCCATCTTATCACTTAAGTGGATTGACTATTGAATTACTCCATCAACATGTGACCCTTACATGGATGTCCTTGTTCTTTTCCCCATTAAAATATAAACCCCTGGAGTGTAGGGATTGTTTCATTCTTTACACTTATGTCTCTATGACTAGTATGGGGCACCTACATGATACAATGTATTGAGTGCCAGGGCTGGAATCAGGAAGACTCATCTTCCTGAGTTCAAATCTGGTCTTAGACGCTTACTAGTTGTGTGATCCTGGGTGAGTCACTTAACCCTGTTTGTCTCAGTTTTCCTTTCTGTAACTGGAGAAGGAAATATCAAACCACTCCAGTATCGTTGTCAAGAAAACCCCAGGGGGGGCGGAGCCAAGATGGCGGAGTAGAAAGACTCACATTTGTTAGCTCCAAATCCACAGCCCATAGATTCCCTGTAAAAAGAACTCCTGACAAATTCTGGAATAGTGGAAGCTGTGCAGCAACACAGTGAAGGAGATTTCCATTGCAGAGAGCCCTGAAAAACCGACCGCAAAGGTACCCCAGACGGGAGCGGAGTCCTGTGCTGCCGAGCGCTCCCCTCCCCCGCCCCGGCCACGCGGCACTGAGAGGAGCGAGCAGAGCCCAGCAGGCGTCAGGGACCTGAATCTTCGGCGGCTGCAAAGGACCCTCCACCCACAGACGCACAGGTCAGTGAGAGGGACGGGCTGAGAGGGGAGCG
>CM053773.1:114369567-114515605 GCA_028658325.1 Potorous gilbertii
TGGGGAGAAAATTTTGGAACCCAAAATCTTGTGAAAATGAATGTGAAAAGTTAAATAAATTTATTTAAACTTAAAAAAAAAAAAGAAAACTCCAAACATGTCACAGTGACTAGCATTGTGTAATAGACGCTTGTTGATCCCTTAATGGATTGCTTCTCCCATTTCCATTTTACCAAAGAGAAAACAGGTTCTAAGAGGTTATATACCTTACCTCAACTCACAAAGCTTATAAGCGAAGTAGATAGCATTTTTAAATTACCAACAGAATTATCAATAAATTCATAAATTGGTATAACTTTAGCCACAAAATTTTAGAGCTGGAAGGGGCCTTCAGGATGATGCAGTGATTTTTTTCTAAAAATCACAATTTATATGTAAATTTTGGGGGGAAAAAGTTTTGCCCAGAGGTTGTATCTCCCAGTGGAGGAAGTATCTGAAGTTGTGCTTTGTTTTAATGTGCATTGTCTCATTTCCCAACAAGATTAATTAAAAATGAAAGTAATTGAGCACACAAAGATTTACTGACAGAAGTGGTTCTCATCTCCTTCATTCATTGGTAGAGAGGAAAAATATTCTAATTCTGGACTTAGAGGACCCAAATTGGAATTCTGGCTTTGCTACTTATGACCTTGAGGAAGTCATACCTCCTTTCCAGGTTTCATTTTCTTCATCTATAAAGTAAGAGAGTTGGACTAGAAGACCTCTGTGTAGCTAGGTGGCTCAATGGATGGAGTCCCACGTCTAGAGTCAGGAAGACTCATCTTTCTGAATTCAAATTTGGCATCAGATATTTACTAGCTGTGTGAACCTGGACAAGTCACTTAATCCTGTTTGCCTAAGTTTCCTCATCTGTAAAATGAGCTAAAGAAGGAAATGGCAAATCATGCTACTATTTGCCAAAAAGAGGATGGGTATGTAAGGTCATGACTTAAATGACTGAACAAAAACAAATTAAGTCCTATGGGGCTGAATAATCTGACCCACAAAAAGGAAAGGGACCAGTAGTTCAGGCAAAAAGGAAAGTATCAACGTACAGCAAAATTCCACTGTTACACACACACACACACACACACACACACACACATACGAGTTCCATCTCCATCTCTGTGCCTCTCAATTGTCAATTTTCCGTATCTAGAGTGCAATCCATCATCATCCTCTACTTCTTGGAATCTTTAGTTTTTTTTAAAGATCATCTCAATTGCCAACTGTTACATTTCCTGATCTCCAAAAGTGCTCATGTGTTCCTTCTGCAAACTATCTGGAGCCAAGGCAATGGGAAGGAATTGTACAGAAAGCCTCCTGCTCATACTGTGCTTCTAAAAGTCATTCAAACTGGCAACTGACCAGGGAATCTTCATTTTTCTCCCCTTCTCTTTCCTTCTCTCTCCTAAGATGGAAAAGGGCTGCTTTGGAACCTGATATTCCACCAGGGTGTTGGGAGACATTATTCTTTTTTATTAAAAGTTTGTTTACTCTTTTGTGTTCAAAAATTTATTTTTGTTTCTTAAGCAAGTAAATATGATAAAACTCTTGATCAATGAATTATTAAACAGTATATGCTATTTGTTTAAATGCATCATTGAGACAGGACAATTTGGAAACAGTAGGAAGAGAGTTTAAACTTTCATTTTCCAGAGTGAGATTTTTGGCTGAGGGCTCACAATGAATGGAAAGAGTCCTTGATTCATTTTCTTGTTTCATTTCCTTCCTTCCTTCCTCAGTGATGCTAGTTAGGGTCCTGACCAGAGTTCTATGCCCCTTCCTAAGCTCCCTTCCAGTATCTTCTCTCCTTTATTCCCCAAGTATCTACTGCCTCCTGCTGCCCAAAAGACCCAAACAAATACTCTGTTCACACAGGGCACAAATTCCCCCAGACTTCACCCTCAGCATTTTGCAGTTCATGGTGTACAATAATTTAATCAGCTTATTTTCCTAAACCCACCAAAAGTCCTCCTAACCTACTCCTACAATAACCTAGTTCTTAGCTCTCCAAGAGTTTCTTTCTTTGTTAACCCAAATGACTCTTAATTAGTGGAATTTCTGGGAAAGATTTTTTGAACAGTAGTATTTTCCCTTAAACTATATCACTCAGTCAGCTCCCTTACATACCATTGAACTAAGAAGGGGGAAGGATAAAGGGAGCCACAGAGCAGATACTGAGGTCTTCTCAAGAGTCTTGTAACTGAAGCTTAAGGATTACACTCTCTTGTTTAAAAGGATTCCTCAATAAAGGGAGAGAAATCCCACTGCAGAAAGGAAAAGATTGACCATTGTAAACACAGATGAAATTTGGGCCTCTCTATACTCTCAGTCCTCACTGTATATCTGGGATCTGACACCACAGTTATTTCCTGTGGAAGAAGCCAGATCATAGCTCCCCTGTCCTCTCCTACAAAAACTGACCTCAGAAATTCTTGGCCTGCCTGTGTAAAACATAATTTGAAACAATGTATGTTTATTGCGGTCAGTGCCTAAGTAGCTTGTCGTACAAATTATTACATACATATGACTAATTTTATTATAAGGTTTATAGGATTCTGAACACTAAATCTTGTATACAAATGCTCGTGTATCCCGAGAAGTTGCTCACAGCTTCCAAAGATAAGAGGAAACCTTGAATGCAATACAAAATGTTATTATTCAAAGTACCAGGAAGGAGTGCAGTGTATTGGCTTTTCATCCCAAATAGTTGTCAGTCTCCGTGCCCAAGATGCCACCATCTCCTTTCTTTTGTCTTCTGGAGCATGTTCAGGAGCAAAGTTGATCTGAGGGGGGAGGACTTTGAAACCACAGAAGTGTAACACACCATGCTAGATTCAGAAAAGGAGAAAGAAACTAATGAGAAATGGTACCCGTTGCATTAATACTAGCTAAAAAGCCAAAGGGAAGTAGTAAAGGCAAAACATCACTCTTTGAAAATCATTAATAAAATTGAAATTATTAAAAACTAGAAATTCACTGAAAACAAACGAAAATTCATGTTCAAGAAAACTGGATACTGTGAATCAGAGGAAGTCCTTTGGACAACTTGGCATTACCAAGCCTATTCCTGTAATTCATGTATCAACCAAGTTTCTAACCAAAAATCATCTGAACCTAAATGCTCAGGGTTAGGGCACTGACTCTGGAATCAGAGGACTAGTGTTCAAATTCTGCTGAGTTCACTCTATGTGAATTTAGATCAGTTATTTAATTTTCCTGGGTCTCAGTTTCCTCATTTGCAAGATGAGAGGGATGGGCTTTTGAGGCCCCTTCAAATTTTAGAGTCTAGAGTTATTAAATCCCCTTAATAAAATTTATTCTGTGAAGTTTGGATTCAGTCAATGGACTACACTTGAGGACCTAGAAGGCCACATACAGCTTCAAGGCCACAAGTTCCCCACCCTAGCTCTACGTCTATGGTCCTAGGAAATTAAAGTTTGGTTATTTATGCAGATTAGTTAACAGATTGAGGAGAAAATACATGTCTGCTCTTCCCTCTTTCAGAGAAAGCCTCTTTCTGTGATAACTTTCTGAGAAGGCACAACTGACCTCAACATCTTTTCTGCTTTGAACTGACCATTTGCTTTGTGGAAAATAAGATTTTTTTTAACAATTTCTGTCTATTCCTTCACCTCCTCCATCAAGCTTTTCCTAATGAACTCCATTTGGCTCCCATCATGCTCCAAGGGCATGTGTCCCCTCAGGCTCTGTCCTTTTTTGCTTTTTTTCTATAAGAAATAATGAGCAAAATAGGCAGAACCAAGAGAAACAATAATATTGTTTTAAGGTTTTTTATTCACTTCGAGTGAATAAGTCATTTGGATGATTATAAATATAAAGGACATATGAAGAAAGATGCTATCAACATCCAGGGAAAGAACTGATAAATCAAAGTATCTACAGAGTAATGTTACATATATATGTATATATACGTATATATGTATATACGTATATATGTATATACGTATATATATATACGTATATATATATATATATACCTATTTATGTCTAATGGTAATTGCCTCTTGGGTACAGGAAGAGGGAAGAAAAAAGAAATTTATATAATAACTTTATTATATATATAAAAGAAATAGAAATTTGTACATAATAGATTTGCAGTTTTATGTGCAATCATCTTTTTATTATGTTATGAAAGTACTTGTTTTATGCCATAAATTAAAAATAAAAGGAATTTTTTAAAAAGTTGACCTCATTTATTCTTGTGAACTCAATTGTCCCCCTTTAAAGTAGGTAATTTAAAAACCAATATATCTAGTCCTACTGTCCCCCATTATTTCACATTGCAAACTGTTTCAACATGTCCGATACTGCTATCAGTTTTTCCCCTCTGCCCCACTTTCAGATTTCCCTGTTTATATTGAGGGCAGTAACCAGGTTCAAAATTTCAGTCATTTCTGAGTCTCTCCCCACCCCCCCCTCCCCTTCTCTCTATCCCCCTCCTTACCTCCTTCCCCCCTCTCCCCTTCTGCTGATATTTAATCATTTGCTAAATCCTGAGTTGTTGAGCACAGGGACTGTGTTTTCACCTTTATATTCTCAGTCCTTAACACAATTCCTGTATCATAGTAAACAAATGTTTGTTGATTGATTAAAGTTTCTATTATCTATTTCTATTTCTGGATTCACAGTGACACCACCTATTTTAGGCCCTCATATCTTCTGATCTCCCTGTCTTCAGTGCCTCTCCTCTCCAACCCTTCCTTCATACAGTTACCAAAATAGCCTTCCTAAATTATCTTCCTGTCTGTACAATTGGCTCTCCATCCACTGTAACACCTCGCTCCCTCTCAAAACCAAGGTATTCTGACTCAAAAGCCAACCATCTCTATACTGCACCAAACTGCCTCCCTATAGAGACATAGAAGCAGTTTTGTCAGCTCACTTTTCAGTATTTCAATTTCTTTCAAGATACATAACAGATATTTGTTGAATGAATGGAAAAGAAAAGAGAGAGGAATTCTAGGGCCAAAGTATTTTGAAATTTTATCAAAATGTAAAAATGGTAGATTGGTGAACCAGATTACATACTCAAGGAAATGGCTCCTTTCTTTCCCTTATTGCCATGACCCACCACCATCCAGAACAATAACAGATTTTCTATTACTGACTTATTTTCTCCTCTTCTTCTATCCAGCCACTCTTTAGTACAATCAAATGAGGCAGAATAATTAGGAGCTTTTGAGCCCAAAATGCTTTGCGCAAAGTAGGTGCTTAATACGTATGTTGAAATAAATTGAATTGGATTAGATAAATGCACTTGCTATCTAGCGTGCAAATCATCATACCCTCCTCACTCAGCTTTTATCATGTCAGGTAGTAAATCTTTATTGGGTTCCCATTGTGGACAGATTACTGTTTTAAGTACTTAAGTAAACAGAAGTAATAAAATTTTAAACACTGAAGACATGGTTCCTGCCCTCCCTTTAAAGAATCTGTAAACATGACTGGTGTGAAATATGTTTAACATGGTTATACAAGTACATCCTACATCAGCTTGCTTTCTGTCTTGGGGAGGGGGGAAGGGAGAAAAATTGAGAACTCAAAATTTTACAGAAATTAATGTTGAAAACATTCTTTACATGTAATTGGAAAAGATACTCTTAAGGAAAAAATAAAGACTCTGTAATCAGATGGTTAAGAGAGGATATAACCACAAGAAAACAAATAACGGTAATCCACTGTTACCAATGTTACAAGAATTTCATTTCTAATTCTCCTTGGGGCCCATACTATTACTACTCTATGATAATTAGGTCCATAAGCTGCTTGGATAAATGAACCTCCCTGAAATGGGTCCGAAGATAGAACAATGAGGTTCCAATTTAAGTACCTAAGTGTGGAGAGAAAGACTAATATAATGCAACATTTGTCAAATGCTTAGCTTGCATGAGATTCTATGCTAGGAATTGATGATACAAGTTTTTTAAAACCATAGTCCTTCCTCCTAGGAATTTATATTTTACTGGGTAAAGTACACCCTGTACAACAAAAAGTACGATATAAAGTAAGAAATGCTATGGGCAAAAAGAGGAGACCTAGACTAAAATATCCTGGGAAAAACTGAAGAAATATCTGATCCGGAGATCAGGGAAGGCAACGTAACAGGGGTGGCCCCTGAGTTGAATCTTGAAGAAATATAAGGATTATGAAAGGCAGAGGTGAAGAGGGAGTATATTCCATGTATGAAAGACAGCTTGTGTGAATGGTCACAGACGATATGACACACTCAGGGAACTGGTCATTCAACTTGAATAGGTCATAGGATTTGTGAAAGTGGGTAACGTGAAATAAGACTGGAAAAGTAGGTTGGAGCCAAACCATGGAGATCCTTGGATGTCAACCCAAGGAGTTTCTAGTTTATTCTAGAGGCAATAGGGAACGTCCATAGGTTTTTGAAGAGGAGAGGACATTACTGAAATGACTGAATGATGATGAGAATGACAACAGGAAGAAGAAGAAGGGAAAGATAAGGAAAGACCTCTTGTAAGACGTGACTTGAATTGAACTTGGAACAGAACCAGGAATTCCAAGATACAGAGAAGAAAAGGATGAAGAATTCACAGAGACAGAGGATGGAGTGTTGTATATAGGGGACAGCAAGTTAGTCCAATTTACTTGGCATGTAGCACATGGCGAAATATGTGAAATAAGTCTGGAAAGACAGGTTAATGCCAGACTATGAAGGGCTTTAAATATAAAATAGTAGAGTTTGTGGTTTATTCTATAGGAAATTAAGAGCCAGTGAAATTTTTTGAGCGGGGAGGTGGCGTGTTTTGACTTATGCTCTGTCAATGACAATTGTGTAACTCAAAGAATTGGCAGATAGGATTACTGAGTCTTTTGTCAGTCAAAGATAGTGGAAAATGTTTCATTGTTGTTTAGTTGTTTTCAGTTGTGTTTGACTCTCATGAGCCTATTTGGGGTTTTCTTGGCAAAGATACTGGAGTGGTTTGCCATTTTCTTCTCCAGCTCATATTACAGATGAGGAAATTGAGGCAACAGGGTGAAATAACTTGCCCAGGGTCACACAGTTAGTATGGATCTGAGGCTGGATTTGAACTCAGGAAGATAAGTCTTTCATGTCTGTTAAAGGGAATGGAAGTCCTGAACTTAAGGTTGTTTACATTCTACTGGTATAAATGACAAATACACAGAGGAAGTAAATACAAAGGGAAGGTGATGATGAAGAGAATCCTGGAGTTTTGGGGGATCAGGGGAGGTTTTATAAAAATAGTGACAATTCAGGTGAACCTTGAAGGAAGGAGGCAATTTGGAGAACTTGAAGAAAGCGAGAATGTTTACCTGGAGAGAGGAAGACCTGGCGGATTAGGAGGACAGGATAGTTGTGTTTCAGCGTTTGAAAGGCTGTCGTAGGCAAGAGGAATAGATAGAATTGTGCCACTTGGCTCCACAGAGCACCATTCAGAGAGGGAGATTTAGATTTTGGAATAACTAGCACTACCCAAATGTGGAATGGGGCTACCTTAGAAGGCTGTTTGTTCTCCCTCATTTAAGGCCTTTGAATTTTTTTTATTTTGAGATTTTTATTAAACATATACAATGGGGAAAATCTCATAGGAATACACACTCCATCAGATCATCTGAAGACATAAAAATGCGGGAGGTAAAATCAGAGGGAGAGAATGATACCCTGGAACCAAACACTTGTGATTTTCTGTGCCTACTGGCCTTAGAGAGTGTCCCTATCAAAAACAGTCAACCCTACTCATCTGGAAAGTTTATGCTAAGCTATAACACTCCCCATTTCTTGAATCTGGCCCACAGGAGAAAAGGATATTGGCACTAATGCATGAAATATCTGTTGAAGGAAGCCTTCGGGAATGTTAAAGGATCAACTGCACTTCAAAAGGCACATTCTAGATCAATTCAGGGGCATAAACTCAACCCTCCTTTTCAATTAATTGGTATGAGAGGCCTTTGATTTTCATATTCAGTGGTACCATAGGCATAGATCATAGATCTAGACCTGGAAACTGCTTCACAGGTCATTTAGTCCAGCTGCTTTATTTTGCAGATGAGAAAGCTGAGGTCAAGTTATTTATCTGCAGTTATCCAGGTTATGTGAGAGGCAGAATTTGAACCCAGGTCCTCTGACCTCTTTCCTCTCAACTGGGCTGGGTCAGTGATGTTTTAGAGAAGGTCTTTTAAGGACCTTCCAACTCTCAAAATCTGTGTTTCTGTGACTTTGTAGGTGGCAAGGCACAATTGTAGGTCTGCAATTAGGGAGGATGGAGTTTCAGGTTGGGGTGCTGAGTGAGCTCTCATCAAAATACTTGCTGGTCACTGGGTTGCAGAGCTTTCCATAGCAGCGATGAAACAAGGAAAGGGAACATTGACATACAGCGTTAACCAAGTACTTGAGTTTTACCTGTAGAGGCCATAAGATGTATCTAATATCTCCACCAACTTCATTCTTAAAATAGTTCTCAGCAGCCCCAGCAGTAGTGAATGAAAGAAGGGCTAATTTATTCTGCAATGAAAGAAAATAAAGATTTGTAATTTTTTTAAAATGTATTTTGGTTAGAAACAATACAATAAATTTAGACTTGAAAGTAGACAACTGTATAGACTACTGAGCTGTCAGCTAGTTTGGGATTCTTCAGCCTCCTCAAGCACCTTAAAAAAAAAGCAAAATGAAAATTCTAAAGTAAAGTAGGTTTTCATTGGGGAAAACCATAAACTGATGCAGTGGTGACATGTTGCCTAGGATGTATATACTAATATGTCAAGGGCAATTTCATGTTTAGCTCATTTAGTATTGCTCTGTCTCTCTGTGACTATCTACCTATCTATCGCTTTTTGTCTATCACTGCCTATCTATTTATCTATTTATAATTGCCTATCACTGCCTATCTATCTTTCTATGCTTATCTATCTATCACTGTATATCTATCACTGTCTATCACTGTCTATGCATCTATCTGTCTGTCTATCACTGTTTAATCTATCTATCTATCACTATCTACCTTTTGAGACCATCTTCCCTATCTGCTTGAGCTAGAAGTGCTGCAGTGCCTCACAGGTGCAATCATATTACTAATCGGCATGGGAGCTTTGCGCTTATCTCCTTTCTACCCTGGGCTGGTTTGCCCTTCCTCAGGCAGCCTGGTGCCCTCCGTTGTGATGTTGAGACCCACCATTTTGATGCCAGACTTCACAATTAAGAATAGAGGGGTTTGGGGTCTGGTTGCTGAGTAAGAGCTCAACAAATACTTGTTGAGCAGTGGGTTGCAGAATTTCTCAGCATACTTACGCTCAGAACTCCTTAGCTAAATTGACCCAAAAGCCTCAGCCTCCCCAGGGACAAAGGTTACAAGTGTACACTGGTTTTTTAGCTCATTTTAGTAAAAGTCTGAATGCGACATTTAGATCTCCAATGTGTACACACACACACACACACACACACACACACACACACACACACATGCCCCAGTCCTGGATAACTTCGTCTACTTATTTTTGAAACTCTTGACTAAGGGCCTGATTGGTAACAAAGTGTGTGCAAGCTAGCCCATTTAATCCACTCCCAGATATATGTATATTTGTGTATATCTTGACATAGAAAGATCAAACAGTAACGCTATATAAAGAAATATTCCATGTTCCCATGCTTCAGGCAGGAATTCTGAATACAGGGAGCCATTTAGTCTGATTAAAATTTGTATTGGGTGCTGTCTATTTTCTGTATATATAGATATTGCAAAGGCATTTCAAATAAAACTCAGTTTATCTAACAGTTTTCTTTGGTAATAGAGGTTTGTTAAGTATGTACTGTATTTATTTCCTTTCTGTTATATGTATGACTTGATTCAAAAGATAGAACCAGTACACCAAAAATATAATGTGTATATGCATGTGTGTGCTTGCACATGCATGTGTACTAGACATATAACTGAATTTCAAGAGTTCCATTAAGAGCTGTTAACCAGTTTTTAAAATGTAGCACAGTAGATAGAGTGCTGGGCCTGAGTCAGGAAGACTCATTTTCTGGAATTCAAATCTGGCCTCGGAAACTTACTAGCTGTGTGACCCTAGGCAAGTCACTTAACCCCTGTTTTCCTCAGTTTCCTTATCTGTAAAATGGGTTGGAGAAGGAAATGGCAAACTACTCCAGTGTCTTTCCAGTGAAAACCCCAAATGGGGTCATGAAGAGTCAAACAAGATGAAACAACAACAAAAATATTGCCAGACTAGGTAGGGTAGTAGTGGGAAATAAGAACTGGAATGATGGTCTGGGAGAAGAAAAGGCCAGAGGCTGAGATGATGGTGAAGAGAGAGTTCAAAAGGAGAAAAAGGAATGGAAGAAGTGGAAGGAGATTATAGTCATAAAGAGAAATCTCAAAATTCAACATACTGAAGAGTTCGTAGGGGTGGTAAATCCTAAGTCCTTGTTGCCCCGATGGGGAGCAGAGCTGGAGCACATTGGAATCAAGAAGGAAGGAGAAGAGCAGGTGTTATAAACGACCAAAACAAGCTGGGGAGGGAAGGCTATGAATCTGGCATGTGTCACTGTGGAAAGGAATGTCTTGGAGATACAGTATGGTGTATTGGGTAAACACTGTACTTGGAATCAGGAACTTCTGGATTGAAATCTTTCCTCAGGCATACAAATTGTGTGTCCCTGGCTGGACCCTGTATTCTCTTGGAACTTCAATTTCCTCATCAGTAAAATAGAAATAATGACAGCATTTCACAGAAGTGTTTTCAGAACCGAATGGCCTAATGTATATTGGATACTTTTGCAAACCTTAAAATACTATGCCAAGTATGAGCTATCATCATCATCATTACATATTGTTATTGTTAATAACTTTAGGGAGATCAGCAAAGGGTGGTGTCATTAATTGCTCGGAACATGTCAATATCCTTGCTCTTTAAGAAATACCTTGTGCATAGCAGAGAGCAAAAGAAAACTTACAAGGAAGCAAAGAAAAGATGGATAGCTTTCAACATAATATGTACTATTTATTACATGGGTTTTCTCGAAGTGAAAATTTATTGCTGTATATTTTGAATCCTCTCACATTCTGCTGTGTACATGACATATTTTTTCTTTTATATCATTTTATATTTAAATTTTAATATTAAAGTTTACAATATGTTTCTTTTTCTGTGCTTATTGTGTATTTAAGTTTTAGGGAAAAAAATTGAAACAAATACCCCAAAATTTGCAGTTTATCTTGGTGTAAGCTGGGTCTCATGTCAGGACAAAGAAGCAAAAGCTACTTCTCATCTCTAAATGAGAAAACCTATCAAATAGGATGGAAGAAGACTTCAGATTTTCAAATTCTAAGCTGGTTTTAGAAACCTGTACTATATTAAACTTTCCTTCCACAAATGATAAATTCAACATATTCCATGGAACATACCTGAAAGAAACCTTTGTCAAAGTACTTTGAGACTTCAAAGGCAAATCCTTCGCAGAGCACTCGATCTATCCAGCCCTTCATGATGGCGGGCACGCTGTACCAATATAAAGGAAACTATAGAAAAGAAACATGAAGACACTCATTCACAAGTCAGACATAAACTCTTCACCTTGGTGAGAAAATGGATTCAAGATACATTATTTTTAAACTCTTTGAATGTAGATGGGGGCCAGCTAAGAGGTGACAAGGACTGAATGCTAGGCCTAGAATCAGGATGACTCATTTTCTTGAGTTCAGATCTGGCCTCAGAAACTTCCTAGCTGTGTGACTCTAGACAAGTCATTTTACTTCCGTTTGCCTCAGTTTCTTCATATGTAAAATGATCTGGAGAGGAAAATGGCAAACCACTCCAGTAATTTTGTCAAAAAAACCCCAAAAAACAAAACCCAAATGGGGTCATGAAGAAGAATGGGGCACAACTGAAAAATGACAGAACAGCAAAATAATGTAAGTAGATATTTAAAAATTACTCCCATTCTTCCGAGTGAGTTTTTTTAATTCAACATATCTCAACTAATTTTGTTTAATTATGTAAAAAACTATTCTATTAAATATTTCCAAATTAATTTTAGGAGTGGTCAACAATATTAATCATTTAAAAATGTTTCAGCAAAGCACGTTGTATTTAGCTTCATTGTGAATTTATTTATTTCACAAAGATATTCTTTGTCTAAAAATGTATTCTAAAAGCTTTATAGATGAAATGACATTGGATTTCATTTTAGAGTTCTTGAATTTAAAAAACGTGTACACTTTTTTGAGATCATTTAGTTCAACACAGTGAAGGAGATGTTTAACTTAGAAAAGAGAGCACTTAGAAACAAGTATGATGGCATCTTCAATAGAAGAATTAAACTTTTTGTATTTCATTCCAGAAGGTAGAACTGGGAGCAGCAGTAGAAGTTACCAAGAGGCAGATTTAGGTCTGATTTCAAGAAAATCTTCCTATTAATTATAGTAAGCTAACAATGGGGGCAGTTGGGTGATGCAGACCCCATTTGGGGTTTTCTTGGATGAGATACTGGAGCGATTTGCTATTTCTTTCTCCAGGTCATTTTACAGATGAGGAAACTGAGGAAAGAGGGTTAAGTGACTTGTCTAGGGTCACACAGCTAGTAAGTGGCTGAGGCTTGATTTGAACTCATGAACATTAGTCTTCCTGACTCCAGCCCAACACTATCCTCTACACCATTTAGCTGCCCCTTTTCCTACTTTTAGAACCCTTTAATGTCCATGTTTACAGGTAGTTACCACTTAAGCTTCTTCTTCATATAGGACATAGATTTGAATGCATTAACAAGGAAGGAGATTTGTGCTTTTACACTGACATAAACGAAAATTTTACTGATGCATTTATTTTTTTCATAATTTTCATTTCCAAAAATCTTTCCCACCTCCCACCCTTAATATCCTTGATAACAAAAGGTAAAAAGAAAAAGAGAAAAAGGCAGTTCATCAAAACTAACTGAGACACATCATCCAAGGCTGACTGTATAAGCCATATTCTCATACCTAGTCTTGTGCACTAATTTTTAATATATGTCAAATTCCCACTTGATCGAGACAAGAGCTGCGCTTAGACATTGATGATGCAGAGCTCTACGGTTTCCAGAATAGGACAGCACTTCCACATCTTTTCCCTGACCCTATCCCTTGTACCCTTGCTCGTTACAGAACCAGTAATGCAAGGGCGAGTTGATGTACAGCTCTGACCCCTCAGATTTGGTTAGCAGATGGGTTTGTGAGCTGTCTGACTTTTTCCATTAAGGAATCAGTGTCTCCTGAGCTCACTGCTTTATTCAAAATAGTTTTAAATAGGCTAAAATACTTGGGGCTGAATTCTTGGTTTAGGATTCTGAGAAGCAGCTATATGGGTGTAGTTGGGTTCCAGATTATGGCGGCCAAAAGAACATCACAATAAAGCATGTCACATGAATTTCTTGGTTTTCCAGTACACATAAAAGGTGTTACTGTTGTTCATATCTGACTCTTCATGATCTCACTTGGGGTTGTTTTTGGCAAATATACTGGAGTGGTTTGCCATTTTCTTCAGCTTTTTTAATTACAGATGAGGAAACTGAGGTAGACAGGGTTAAGTGACTTGCCCGGGGTCACACAGCTACTAGGTGTCTGAGGTCCCATTTGAATTCAGGTCTTCCTGACTCCAGGCCCAATGATATTTCTACTGTACTACCTAGTTGCCCATATAAAAGTTAGGTTTACTTATACTCTAATCTATTAAATGTACAATAGTATTATGCCTAAAAAAATGCATATATCTTAATTAAAAATACTTTGTTGCTAAAAAAAAATGTTAGGCATCATCTCAGCCTTTATCGAGCTGTAGTGAACACATGCTGTTGGAAAAATGGCACCTAAAAAATAGCTTGTATAGTAGGGTTGCCACAAACCTTCAATTTTTTTAAAAAACCAAACCAAATCAAAAACCATAATATCTGAAAAATCTCACTAAAGTCAAGCACCATAAAATGAGGTAGGCCCACATATATGAGCCTTAGATAAGTTAGACTTCAAAGGACAGCCTGCTGAAGTGAAAGGAAGTGCTGAGCCAATTAATAAGAAATATGGAACAAAGGAAGACTTTGCTTCCATGGTCCAGCTAATTCAGATTAATGTGTTTCTTTTCAACCTGAACTGTCTGGATAATTCTTGTGTGGGCCTAAGTATTAGCTGCTACAGTCTTGAGGACCCATAAGATAAAAGGAAGCTTCAGGGTATATGGAAGACATTTCTCAGACCAGTGGGCAGAGTACAGGACCCTTTATTAATATTTTGCTTGGGACTCTAACACTCGAATTTATAATAAGGAAGACATCAATTCACTTTCCATTGGTAAACACAACTTTTGAAGGAAATAATTCAGTCAACAAGCATTTATTAATATCTTACTATGTGCCAGGTATTGTGCTAAGCTAATAAAGTTTATAACTCAAGTAAATAGTGCTCTGATATGTGCTTGGGTGGCCTGGCTAATGAGTTTTCGAATACTTAGAAACATTACGTAGAAGTCCTTACTCCCTGGGAGAAGCTAGTTTAACATGTTTAATCAAAGGAAAAACTTACCTGAAATATTACTAGATCAGCTTCTTGTACTTTCTTCTGTTCTTCAACCACATCACTGGACAGAGATCTTTTCTTATAGGCCTCATGTGTTTCTACTGCATATTTGAAGGATTCTGAGTTGCTTAGAGCACCTGTGAAAAAATTCACTAGGCCTAATTATTCTTATTTCCAGTAGCTTAAAGAAATCTGGTTCCAATGGTGACCTTAAAATAAGTCACAGATGCTCCCCCAAAGACTGGGAACTAATATCCTCCTCTAGTAGACAGGTGGTAGCTCTGTCTTCTTTAGATTGGACTCTGATCGACACTTCAAAAGCAGGTCCTGGATTTGAACCCAGGTTATTTGATTCAGAATTCATTATGCTTTCCACTATTCCAGAAAAGTTTGGGAGAGAAGAGGTATTAGATTGACTACCAAACTGAAGGTCTACAGAGCCATTGTGCTGACCTCATTATTGTATGCCTGTGAAACATGGAGAGTCCACCAATGCCATACCAGGAAGCTGAATCACTTCCACTCGAACTGTTGTAGGAAGATTCTGGGATCACCTGGCAGGATAAGGTACTAGACACTGAAGTCCTTGCTCGATTTGAACTGCCAAGTATTCAAACTATACTTCAGAGAGCTCAACTCTGATGGGCTGGCCATGTTGCTCAAATGCCAAATGTACACTTGCCAAAAAGACTATTTTATGGAGAACTTGCATGGGCAGGTGATCACATGTGGCCAGAAGAAACGATTCAAGGACACTCTCAAGGTCTCTCTCAAGAACCTTGGATTTGACTGTGTAACACGAGAGACACTGGCACAGGACTGCACAGCATGGTGTGTCCACATAAGAAAAGGTGCTGTGCTCTTTGAGCAAAACAGAATTGAGACAGCACAAAATAAACGCAGGATGTGCAAATTTGGGATATTCACCCCAAATATTCATACGGACCATCTGTTCCCAACCTGTGGTAGAGCATTCCGAGCTCATATTGGTCGGATCAGCCACAGTCGGACACAATGAAATTTCACTTTATCATGATGATGTCATTTTGGTCCTTTTCGAAGGCGAAGGACAACAACCATTCCAGCTGTAGTAAACCTTCTAGGTAAGGACCGTTTCATTTTTGTCTTTGTATCTACAGCACCTAGCACAGTGCCCAGAGCATAGTTAGGTGCTTAATAAATGCTTCTTGATTTATTGACATTTTTTAAAAAGAGAAAATTTGGTTTGTGATTGCAGATCTCCTGGCTATTGCTTAGGAAAGTAATCTCCCTCATTCTCCAGCTTTAAAGAGATATTGCTTCTGGGGAATGAAGTAGGAATGTAGGAGTCAGACTGTCAGCAGTCTTGATCCCTTCCCCAAACCACTGACTACACAGTTTACAGAGGCTAAGTGTCCAGGAAAGGTTTGCTTTTCATGGTATAGGATTACCTTAGAACTTTTTAAAAAACTTCAAAATATCCAGAAAAAAATTGGTGTTTCAGTTCTCACTCTGTACAGTCACTGAAGTCAGTGGATCTCTTGAGAAAAAGGAAACAGGCACCTTAAAAAAATTATAGACCTCTAACTTGAACCTACTACTCACCCACAATATCTTTTCTTGTGGCCCTTGGCTCAAAGTTCATGGCATACAGATCAGATACAGTGACCTGGCATCCCTGACTGGTCAGTTCAGTCACTGCTATATCCTTCAAGGATCCATTCATGGATTTTGGCTCCTGATGTGCATACACTATGAGAACTCGTTTCCCTGGATCAGAATGGAGAAAAAATAAAATAACAAAAAAACCACCAACTACCCTTGAAGAACAATTCTCTACCATAATTCAATGAAAAAGGAGAAAGTAATGACATGTCTATACTCATTAGGCATGTGAAGCAGAGAGATGAAAATATTTCATGAATGACTTTCTTTCTTCCTTCCATTCTCCTCTTCCCTCCCTCTATTTCTCCTTCCTCTTTTTCTTCCTCCTTCCTTCCCCTTCTCCCTGTCCTTTCCTCTCCCTTTCCTCCCTTCCTTCCTTCCTTTCCTCCCTCCTTCCTTCCCACCATCTGTGTAATTTACTGTGTATCTACACTATCTCTCTTATTCAAATGTGAGTTCCTTGAGAACAGAGACCACATTTTTTGCCTTTCTTCTAATTCCTATCACTCAGCACAGTGTCTAGCATATAAGTACTTAATAAAACCTTCCTGACTAGTTGATTTAATTGGTTTAAGGAACTCCCAACATGATGAGCAAGCTCCTCTACTAATGCAGATTACAATTCATATTTTAGAGAGTTGTTTGGGGCAATGAGAAGTTAACAGACTTGATTAGGCTCACACAGCTACAATTTGTTAAAGACACAAAACAAGGTTTCTTGGCTCAGAGGCTGCTTCTCCTCCCATTTTCTCACCCTGTCTCTTGCGTTCCTTAAAATTTTAATCTATTTGTTGTAAAAGATTGATGTGACATGGTTTGCCTATTGGTGGGTTTTTTCTCTATGATCCAACATCTGTGGCAACTGAGGTTAAGCTGTTCCATTCATGGTTTTGAATTTCCTGTTCAGAGTACAAAACTCGAGAGAACAAACACAAGGCGGATGAAAGGGTAGACTTGTAAGTCACTCAACTAAGCACAGAGGTTGAGACACATGATTTGCCCTAATGATTAATATTTAACCTTAACTTTAAAAAAAGTTCTATTTCTTACCTGCCATTTCCCAGAAGGGTAAAGTCTTTTTTCCTTTCAGAAAATGTTATTTCACCTCTTTGGATGTTATGTAGAAGAGATTTGTTGGTGATAGCAGATGTTGAAAAGAGCCCCAGCCATGCACAGGTGGGTCAGAACATTCAGCCTCCACCTTGATCCACCCAATTTTGGGGATACATTGCTTTATGGAAGATAAAAGTCACGTGCTCATAGAAGAGGCACCAATAGCAGTAGGGGGTGTGGAGAGCTAGAGATTATGAAATGATACACTACCTTTGGAGACACATGGGGAGCCTGGGAGACACTGGTAGAAAATTAGAGGAGATTCTGGGGGTGGGGGTTGCTTGAGCTTGGAAGTTCTGAGCTGCAGTAGGACTAAAGCCAGGTTTCCTCACTAAGCTTGTTACCAATGTAGTGAGCTTCTGGGAGTGGGAGTCTACCAGGCTGCCTAAGGAGGGGTGAGCTGGCACATGTTAGAAAAACTGACCCAATTAAAGGCTTTGCGATTGACAAGAATTGTTATGGGGCCAGGGAAGGGAGGGAAATCTAGTCTTTAAGAAAACAAAGCAAATTTTTTAATTTTTAAAAAAGGAAGTGGAATCCCAAGATGGATGAGATAATTTTTCTTAGATAGGGGTTATTTAATTATTTGACTTCCTCTTCTATTAATCTGGGTGATTTATATTTTTGTAAATATTCATCCATTTCACTGTTTATCAAATTTATGAGTATACAATTGGGCAGAGTAGTTCCTAATCATTGCTTTAATTTCCTCTTCATTGATGGTGAATTCACCCTTTTCATTTTTGAAATTGGTCATTTGATTGGGATGAGATAGTTTTAAATGAGTTCATTTCTCCAGATTGCAATCCAGAGCATGTGAAAAATTTTGAGATGTGACTAGGGAACAGTAATCTGTGACATAGTCTGTGGAATAGAACATTGGAAATGGAGTAAAGTTCCTGATCTTTAGTAAGCAGAGATAGTTATCTAATATATTGTCCACACCTAAGATATATCATTAACCATGATTACAAAGTTCATAAGGGAAACACCATTTGGAATGCACAAATATTGAGGAATGGAGGGGAAAATGAATCCTCAGATCATTCCAGGCCCCAAATAAAAACAAAGAAAGTCTAAAGGAGAAAAGGACAATTAAGCCAAATAAGCGTGATTGCAATTTTATTTACGTCAGAGTTGATATTTTTCTTATTAGTGGAAGGGGCCTTTTAATCTAAAGTCTGTTCCAGGTACCACTCGATAGTATGCAAGTGGGTAGTGAAACCATACAGTTTGAGTATCTGATATTTTATATAACAGAACTCATTACTAGATACTCCCTCACTCCCTTTTAACTCCATGAATAATTTACCTCTGAACCTGGAGTCAGGAAGACCTGAGTTCAAATCCAACCTCAACTATTTACTAGCTGTGTGATCCTGGACAAGTCACTTAACCTCTGTTTGCCTTAGTTTCTTAATTTTTAAAAGAGAACACTCAGAATACTTACCTCCTAGGGTTGTTCCAAGAATAAAAAAAGAAAATATTTGTAAAGGACTTCGTAAATCTGAAAGGACCATATAAATTCTATTATTGTTGTTAATTATTACAACTGTAAGGGAAGGCAAATTATCTATATATTTGCATATCGTTTTACTAGTGCCTACCAGGACAATTTTTTATAATTAAAGAGTTTGGAAAAGAAACAGAAAGGAAAATAATAATTCCTATTTGCTTATTGCTTTTGTGGTGTGTCCTCCTTTATAGTAGCCTGGCCAGTCACCATTCCTGAGGACAATATAGAAGTTTGAATATGGGGAGAGCTTCCAGCTATGTATGGCTCATCAGGGACATAAGTCCCCATGACTGGATGCTGAACTAGAACACTGTGGATATTCTACTTAGGTCTTTCACATCCTCGTAGTTACTCAGTGTTAGGTTCAACTCTGAGCTGTCAGGAGGGTTGGGTGGGAAAGTGACCCCTATCCAGAAGCAAGCCTTGAGCACATTTCCAATTTATTCCTGGGATGGGTTCACCTCTTTCGTTTTATCTCCTCCAACTAGGTGACTGAATGGCAATATCAAAATGGATGAGTCCAGAAAACCTTGTAGATATTTAAAAGTGAGCAAGTCCTAAGACTCTAGCAAGGCAGAAGCTTCAAGGTCAACCAGAGTGATGTTATAATTGAAATCCTATAAGGAAAGAGGCAGGAGAGATGGCCAGAAAGATGATCAGACTTGGCTGTTTTGGCAATGCCTGTGGTGAGGTAAACTAGGAAATTAGCAGTTAGTGGTGTGGTCCAACTGCTGTTATGTTCTGGTAAAACTTACAATGTTAGTGTCCTAAATTCAGTTCAACTCAATAAACATTTATCAAGTGCGTACT
Organism: Potorous gilbertii; assembly: GCA_028658325.1. NCBI lineage: Eukaryota > Metazoa > Chordata > Mammalia > Diprotodontia > Potoroidae > Potorous > Potorous gilbertii. The sequence continues at coordinate 114,389,185 of CM053773.1, forward strand.
ACTTCCTATGCACTGTGCTAAACACAATATAAAAAGAGACAAAAGAGTCTCTATTCTCAGAAATTAAGATAGGAGATCTGTTGAAGTCATTCTGTTAAGGCAGACTGTGATTCATTTTTTTCTTAGCATTCCTCTTCCTGTATAGGAATAAAATAACCAGTCCCGTGTCTGATTCATTGGGTACATCTTTTATCCCACCTGGTTTGGGGGCATTCTAGTTTAGAGTTAGGAATGAGATTATCTCTGGAGTAGCTAGGGGCAAGGATTGATGAGCCAATGTGAATGCAAATTGGGGAAGTTACTTCTCCTATTGAGAAGTCAGGGTTCCCAAGCAGCGATCGTGGTACATAGCCACATGAGCACATAGCTAGACAAAGAGAGCATCTGAGTCCCTATGAATACCAGCATCAGGAACCTCTTGCATCTCTTCTAGAGTTGCCTCACAAGTACTTGCCTAGGTTGGTTGTGAGGATTACTGTCATTACCATTTTACAGATGAGGAAACTGAGGTTCAGGGAGGTAAGTGACTTGTCCTCAGTCACACTTCAGAAAAGGGGCTCAAATTCAGGTCTTCTAACTCATAGTCTACATTGCTCCTCTAAGATGGGGAGGAAAGTAGAAGGTTATCTGTTATCTTTGCATAATTGCTGGCTAGAGGAGATAGTGATATATTTTTTAAATTTGCTGGAGGCAACTAGATGGCATAGTAGATATTATGTTAGACCTGAAGTCAGGAAGACTTGATTTAAACTGTGAGCTCAGATATTTACTGGCTGTGTGACCTTGGGCAAGTCACTTAACCTCAGATTACCTGTTTCCTCAGCTGTACAATGGGGATAATAAATTATACCTATTTTGCAGGATAGTTGTGAGTATTAAATGAGATCATATTTGTAAAGCATTTAGCACAGTACCTGGCATGTAGTTGTTGGTTGTCCTGTGTTCTCAAAGAGGACCATGACATTAGGAAGGTGATGCCATAACTTGTTAGTGAATTGGATTTAAGTGAGGCAGGGCTGTGCAAAGTCACCAGCCTCACTTTCTCCTCCAGAGCCATCTGATTCTAGTGACCAGATATAGATCAGGATGATTGGAAATGGCTTCAGATGCAATGGGAGACCGTGGCATTTTAAAGCAAAGGTCTTGTAGTAATAAATATTAATAAATAAATAGTAATAAAACTAATAAATGCTTATCTCCTTCTTTCCTTTATTAATAGATCTATTGCAAAAGTCACCAGCTCTATGCCAACAGGAAGAGTTTTGTAAGAAAATTAATTTATATTTACTAAGTATGTTTTTTTCCCCAGAGGAGATCAGCTGCTACCCTTCATGGGTGCTATATTACATAGAACTATCTAGTTTTCTTGTAAAGTAATACTGCTACCTTTCCTTTTCTAGGCAGAGAAACTGAGCTACTATAAAGTTAAATGCTTCCTGCATGGGTTCCTTTCCTGATGTGTTTACAATCATTCCAGCATACTGCATTTTGGCAGATGTTTAGGAAAGATTATAATATACTGAGATTATAGAATTATGGTAGTGCTATTTACTGTGACTTATTTATGTAGTTTGAGTGTGAGACCCCTGAGAGCTACCCCCAGTTCAAGTTCAAAATTTGTACAGGAAAGAGATCTTATAAAAGTGGAAAAGTTTTTCCATCAGAGGACAAGCCTCATTGCTCATCAGAGAATTCATAATGGAGAGAAGTCTTATAAATCTAGAAAATGTGAGAGGCCTTTTTAACAGAAGTAGGATTTGCTAAACGTCAGAGTTCATATGGGAGATAGTCTTATCCCTGTAATGGATGTAGGAAGGTCTTCCATGGGGCTCAGAACTTACTCAATTTGTGATTTATGCTGTAGAGAAACCTTATCACTGTTATGAATGTGAAAAGTCCTTCCAGCAGATCACAGAACTTAGTCAATATGAGATGTTTCATACTGGAGAGAAAACTTATCGATGTAATGGATGCAGAAAGGTTTTCCATCCATACAGAGATCTTGTTCAGCATCAGGGATATCATACTAGAGTGGAGCCTTATGAATGCTGTAAATGTAAGAAGTCTTTCTTTTGAAGATTACAACTTATTCATCATTATCATAAAATTCATTCTGGAAAGAAACCTTAGATATATAATAAATATGGAAAAGTCTTCCATATTTGTGGGAGATTAGATAATTCTTACTTGAGAAAAAATTTTAGGAATGAAATATAGTTGGGAATACCTTCTCCTAGACAACTGGACTCATGTATCATAGTACAATTTGTAGTGGAGAAAAATCTTATTAATATGGTGATTCTGTTATAACTTTCTTTAAGAATAATGGTCCTATTCAACTTCAAATGATTCATATTGGAGAGAAACTTTATAAAGGCATGTGAAGATAATGTTCAGCTATAGGGCTTCAGTCAGAGTACATACTTTCCTGAAATTTTTAGTATTTAAATAAAAAAGAAACTTTATAAATTAATCCAAATCCATATTTCCCATACAGTATGTTTCAAATATTAATACCTCTCAAGTCTCTAAGCAACCTCTTTTCTTCCCAGTACCCAAGCTTATAGCTGATGATTTAGACCAGAGGTGTTAAACTTGCAATATACTGTCTGGTTAAACCAGATTAAATGTTTAACAAAATAAATAAAATTACTATACAAACAACAAAAATAACTTGAGTTTGTGAAATAAAAAAATAGCATTGGAAATTGGCATCTAGCCTTTATATGGTGTAAAACCAGAGGTTTTCTGAAAACAGGCACTGAATATTTGGAGGAATATGTATGTATCTTTATAAAATTCAAAAGTCATTACTCAGTGGATTACACTATGTACATATAATTTTAAGTCCTCTGCTTTGCTGTGCTATTACACTATAATAAGTATCTTAGATTATAAGGAAAGTTACCGTTTCTGAACATATTGTGTTTGGATTAAATAGATTCATCAATCTTTAATTTGCAGTCTGCTCAACTTTTATTAATGTTTAACTTCATTAAATAAAGGATTTGAAAAGTTTTTTAAAGGATCAGATAAGTCAGCATCTATTCAAAACTGTAATTCACAAGCCCCTATTGATTTTTCTCTTTCTACCAGATCAACCAAAAGGTGCATTAGTTCAGAGAAAAAAGTATTTAACACAACATAGCAAAATAAATAAGGAAAATCCCTCATCTATGTGAGGGTACATTGTCCCACCAATGCCCACGTCATTTGTTGGGGGAAAGGTGCGTGTACAAAGAGCAAGTGTGACCAGGGTACATGAGAGAGAGAAGGTATATGTATAGAGGATACCAAGTCCAGGTAATTCATACTCTTAGGGTTACATCTTGTCTTCAACACAGCCACATGCTGCATTACTTGCTATCCTTCAGGCTTCTTGGGTCCCCTGCTGGTCTATTCTTTTAGAAGCTAGTCCTCTAGACCTGCCTACTTGCCCCTCTGAACTGTTCTCAGCTGCTTATTCCATTATACTGATCTCTGCTGTTGCCTGCTGGCACTCCCCTGAATTTCAGCTGTTGTGTAGTTGGGTGGTTGGGTGGAGGGGCAGGAGGGAGAGGAGCTTCATTTTTTTTAATTTAACTCATAACCTCAGGAATAATTTCAGTTCTTCTGTGAGTTAGATCCTCTAACTGCGCCCAGTCATCAATTCCCAGGTTAAGTCTGTGTTTTGAGCTCCTTTGTTTCTGCCTCATTTTCCTCTCCCTGAACTCAGTCTTTTGGATCCAAGGTAAGTACACGAGTATATTTCTTTTATCTCCTGTTGTTCACCGGGCTACTCATCTAAGTTCGTGAAATTATCCTTGGATTTTCCCTTAGTAGGACTTGAAGGCAGGGATTGGATAATCTTTATTCTTCCTGACTGAGGACACCAGAATTGCTGCTCAGCCTCTTTAAATGTGATTATAGGCTGATCATATGTACCATTAGTCTATGATATATGTATACACACACATATATACTACGTGCGCAGTGTAGTATAGCATACATTACTAATTATACTATATAGTATATATAATATATATTATGCTATGTGCACTACAGATTATACTATATTATAGTATATGTTGAATAGTATACTATACATCACTTATGTTATATAATATATAACAGTATTAAACATCACTATGATGAATAAATAATATGTCATATACCATAACATTATAGTATATGACAATTTTATATATTATTGTAATTAATATAACAATCATACTATACTATATATTATATACCCAATACTTTCTTTGTGTATATATATATATATGTATGTGTATGTGTATGTGTGTATGTATGTATGTATACACCGTATCATATATAACTATGGGCAGCTAGGTAGCTCAGTAAATACAGTGCTGGTCCTGGAGTCAGGAAGATTCATCTTCCTAAGTTCAAGTCTGGTCTCAGACACTTACTAGCTGTGTGACCCTGGGCGAATCATTTAACTTTACTTCCTCATCTGTGAAATGAGCTGGAGAAGGAAAGGCAAACCACTCCAGCATCTTTACCCAGAAAACACCCCCATGAGGTCATGAAGAGGCAGACACAACTGAAACAAATAGACAGCAATAATATCAGGGTGCATAATTATAAAATGAATATTAATAACAAATACCATGGAATCTAAAATGAACCAAATGTTGAGTAAATTTTCAACAAAATCTATGAATGGAAATCATTTATATCTTAATATTCATAGCATATATTTTGGCAACATAAAATTAAACTCATGGTTTATATACTTGACAGTATAGTTTTTTTGCTAACACTTCTATTGATAAATTTTAATTTAATATATCATACAAATTTCCATTATCTTCATAATTATATTCTCTGCAATGTCTCATCCCCGTAAAACAATTAAACAAAACAGCAAAAAATGATGACATATAATATTTTGCTTTAATAGTTTATTGTCCATTAAGAGAAAGGTTATATGTATTCAAGTTAATACTGGCGCTCATATCAGTTTTTATACTGGTATCAGCAAATAAAGGGATGCTTATTATTAAAAAAAATAAAGTTAGTGCCAAGGTTGTCAGTGTTTTTGACCTGTGTTCTTGCCATTTCAAGTTGTCTTTATTTATGTAGGTTTGGACTCCTTTTCTGACATGAGGAGATGACATTCTGTTGGGTAGAGGGGTTAGTCCTTGGAGGAACAACATTTTCTCCTATCTCTGGAAGAGACTGAGATGCTAATTTCACTAAGCTTAGAAAGATTCAGGCAGTGTTTGATCCAAGGGAAGAACAGGAGACTTTGCAGGAAATGTTTGATGCTTCCCAGGCTATAATCACAATGGAGACTCCTACATTATGAGGGAGCTCTTCTGGACAAAATGAGAGAGATGGTGACTGCCAGGTTGCCAAGAAAGATGGTGGCCTTTATATATTCCCCTGCCTTTTGTCTTCTTTCTTTCTCCTCTCACATGGGGAGAGTAAACTCCTTTTCCAAAGTTTATCTGTTCTTTAATGTTTGATCATGGTTCTGGTTTTAATTAATACTAATATCACCTGAGATAAAGTCTGCTTGATCACTGGTTTGACCTTTTCCATTGCCCAGTTCATGAGTCCAGTGATGTGTTTACCTTTAATGGTTAGTCCATTGACACAATTATTTCAAAGCAAAGACATTGAATGAGATGGCACAGTAAGAAAAATTGCAACAAAAACACTTTTCTCATAAATGAGAGGCATACTCTCCCATGAATACACCCAGTAGTAATGGAAAGAGTGGACAGACATACGGAATACATGTAACCAGGGAACAAATATAGAAGGGTACATGCATAGAGAACACATGTTTTCAGGGCATGTGCATAGAGGGGTAACATACATCTCTGATGCTTTAGGGTCACTGATGTCCAGTGATATAGCATCAGCCAGGCCTGCTCCCTTCAGGTCTTGTTGGATAACATTCTGCCACTCCACCAGATGCTCAGCTAGAAACATGGTCTCTTCCAGATGTGGAATCTGGAGCTTTTAGTTCATCTGAAGTCCTTGTCTGTCTCTTAAAGGGAAGAACAGGTGCTATTATGCTCTTCAGCATGAAAACACTCCAGAAAACCCCACAGGCTTTCCACAGCTGTTTAACCAGCCTCTACCATCTTGTTCCCTCAGAGTCTCAGCTAGGGAGGTATGGTCTTTCCCCAGAAGTAGATCCTTAGCCCAGGGGTCAAATTCTTAGTTTTAGTACTTTCATTTTATTGTTTGTTCTCTCTCTATGGACTTGGGCCTTTGTCCTCTCTGTCAGAGACCTCACCCTAACTTATGATGAGCATTCCATAAACCTCAAAATTTTCAATCTCAGAAGGCTAATCTACGAGCCAAGAAAACCTCCAATGGGACATAATTGAAATGAATGAGCAACAGTAACCACATGCATAATTATAACAAAGAATATTAATAAAAAATGCTAACTAACCAACAAGTAAACCAGATATTGAGTAAATCTTCAACAAAATTTCCTAATGGAAGTCATTTACATCTTAATCAAATGGGGAAAATACTCATAGCATGCATTTTGATAACATAAAATTAAACTAGTGGTTTGTATACTCAGAAGTAAAGTTTTCTTGCTAACATTTATATGGATAAATTTTAATTTGATGTATTGTACAAAACCCCTCTGTCTTTATATCTATATTCCCTACAAAGTCTCACCCCCCCAAAACAATTAAACAAAACAGCAAAAAAAAATGACAAGTAATTCTCTGCTTTGATAGTTTATCGTTTATTAAGAGAAAGGCCAGATGTGTTCAAGTTAGTACTGATACTTACGTTATCAGTTTTTGTACTGGTATCAGCAAATAAAGGGATCCTTATTATTAAAAAAACAGAAAAGTTAGTACCAAAGTTGTCAAGTACAATAATTTACCCAAATATGAAATAGCTTGGGGTTTTGAGATTCCCCAGTTTTCAGGCTGAATGGGAGAATGCAGAGGTAAATTAAGGTCAGGGAACTAGATCACATTCTCAGTTACCTGCTTGTCTTACTTTACTCCTAGAATTTTCATGTACAGATGAAAGTTAATTCAAAATTCAAAAGATCTTTGTGGTACTTCCCTCTATTTAATAAATTTAGAAAGGTGGAGAAAGAGAAGAGAATAAGCGAAAATCATTTATATGGCACCCATTATATGCCAAGCACTACGCTAAAGTGCTTTTAAAGATATTCTGTCATTTCTATCATTACATAATATATTGACTCTGCAAGGAAGGTGCTGCTATTGTAACATCCATTTCATTGTTGAGGAAACTAAAGTTAAGTGACTCATCCAGGGTCATATAACAAGTATGTGTCTGAGGCCAGATAGGAACTCAAGTCTTTTTTATTCTAAGCTCAGCAATCCGTCTATGGTAACACCAGCTGCCTCTACGTAGATTGGAACCAGATTGTGAAAAGCTTTGAATACTAAACATAGGATTTTGTATTTTACCCTGGAGGCAAGAGAGAACCCCTGAAGCTTTTTGGAAAGAGGAGTGAAATGGTTAGGGTTGTGATTTAGGAACGTCACTTTGGCAGATGTAGAGGAGGGATGGCAGAGAGAAGAAATGAAGCCAGGAGATCACTGAAGATGCTGCTGCACCTGGACCAGGATGGCGATTCTGAGTGGAAAGAAAGAGATGGTTAGTGAGAGGTTGAACAGCGTTGGTGAGAGGTGAGAGAGCTCCCTTTGGGGAGTTAGAGTCCCCTTTACTTCCCTTTTAGCATTCTGCATTTCAAATCTCCAAGAATAGTGCTCAGTCAGCTTCCAACTTTTAGAAAGAAGATGGAGGAGGCCAGCCCCACTTCAGGTTGCCGAAGGAAAGGATTCTGGGTAGAAATAAGAGTAGCCCATCAAGTCGTTATTCCCAGTTACCTAGATTAAAGATTTGGGGGGAGTTTCCCCTTAGAGAAACCAAGGGGTAGAGTCAAGATGGCAGAAGGAACCGAATATTTCTTCTGAGCTCTCCCAACCCAATCTTCTAAGCAACTTAAAAAAAAATATCTCGAGTCAAATTCCAAATACACTAATAAAAAAAGTCTCAGTATCTCATTTTCCCAAGCCATGACAGTGTAGGAGGATGGAAAGAGAGATCTGCCAGTGTGGGGGCTGGCCCCACATGTGTGGAGGAAGCAGCACTGCCTGTGGAGGCCTGGAGGATACCACAGCACTCACGCAGCAACAGCCATGTCAGTGATAGCACCAAGAGAATTGAGCACCTAAGGATGGTAAGGAGACTAAGCAAATATTCAGATAAGAAAGACGTTACAGAAGATGCCTGTGGTAGTACTGGGCGTAGGACTGAGCACTATCTGGTAGCTTTTCTACCCATTAACAAGTTCCCAACTGGAGTTCCAGGGTTGGGGGGGAGAGGTTTTATAGTGTGTAGGCATGAGGGAGCAGAGGTCTTACTTGGGTAAGGACCAGAATGTAGTCAAGGAGGATGGTGACCATAACTCTCTTTGGATCACCACCTTAGAAGCACTGAAAATTTATAGGCCCCCAGATCTAGCCACAGAAACTAAGGCTAGCCATCTCCTTCTCCTGCCTGTCCCCCTCCCAGAGGTCAGCAGGGCCCAACTCTAACATAAATCCCAAAGTCCAGAAATAGGTTGGGAAAGTGGGATTAAAAAGCCCCAACAACATCTGATCATAAAAATCTTTTACACAGACAGGGAAGCTAAAGACAAACTCAAAAGAAGGCAATGACTTGAAAACATCTACAAGCAAACCTTCAAAGGAAAAAAATGTATATTGGATACAAGCTCAACAAGAATTCCTAGAAGAATTAAAGAAAGAGATCTTTAAAAGAGCAAAGAATGATTTTAAAAAGTCAAATAAGAGCAATAGAGGAAAAATTGGGAAAAGAAATGAGAACAATTCAAGAAAATTATGAAAAGAGAATTAACAGTTTGCTAAAAGAGGTACAAACCTTCATTGAAGAAATAATTTCTTAAAATTAGAATTGGCCAAATAGAAGCTAATGACTTCATGAGACACCAAGAAATAATAATGAAGTCAAAATAGAAAAAATTAGAAAGAATGAAAAATAGAAAATGTGAAATATCTCGTTGGGAAAAAACTGTCATGGAAAAATAGATTGAGGGCAGAGAATTTAAGAGTTATTGGGATATCTGAAACCCATGACCAAAAAAAGAGTATAGACATCATATTTCAAGAAATTATAAAGGAAAACTGCCTAAATATCATAGAACCGGAGAGTAAAGTAGAAAAGGAAAGAATTAATTGATCACCTTCTGAAAAAGAGAGCAAAATGAAAACTCCAAAGAATATTACAGCCAAATTCTAGAGCTCCCAAGTCAAGGAGAAAATAATTCAAGTAGCTAGACAGAAATCATTCAGATATTTTGGAGAGGATCACACAAGATTTAGTATCTACCATTATAAAGGAATAGAGGGCGTGGAAATTTACATACTGGAAGGTAAAGGCGCTAGGAATACAATAAAAATAACCTTCCCAGCAAAACTGAGCATAATCTTTCAGAGGAAGAAATGGATATTTAATGAAATGGAGGACTTAGAGGCATTCCTGAGGAAAGAGTCAAAGCTGAATAGAAAATCTGACATTCAAACATAAGACTCAAGAGAAGCACAGAAAGCTCACTTGCCTCTGTTGTTCAGTGTTCAGGACTGTCGTATGTCCTGTTGTCAAGAAGGAAGATAATCCGAGCAGCTCATTCATATCAAATGGTTGGAATCCAGAGTATGCCGAAACAAGTTCAAACCAGTTTGGGAGTGAGAGCAGATTGTTAAATTTTCCATGTGAGCATGGATCAACGGATTGGCAAATTCTACAAATCAGCACTTGCTCTGTTATTTTGATGGCTGTTTAGATTTAAGAAAGTGATGGAGATAATATTAATAATATAGACTAAATTTAGACGTGTTGTATATACACCCTACCCCAACCAGAACATTTACCAGTCAGTACTCCCCTGTCAGAGCCTATCATGTATTTTCCCTTTCGTGGGAGTATACATTAAATCAGTCTGCAAGGACTTAATACAAAGGAATGACTTAATCAAGGTGGGATTTTAGTCAGAGGTTTCCTGGAACCTCTAAAATTACATCATAGTGAGGTGCTACCTTTGCATAAAGTCCAATATTCTGTTACTTTAACCACACCAGACAGTAACTGGACACATTTTGAAATTAAATGATCACTGTTTTTTTTTTTAAAGAAGGGGATAATTGGAAGAGATGCTGTCAAGGTAGAAATGATTAGACTTAAGAGATGATATGAGGGGAGGGAAGAATCAAGGATAACACCAACATCACAAACCTGGGTGACTAGAAGAGTTTTGGTGCCCTTGACAGAAAGAGTGAAATTAGGAAGAAAGCTGAATTTCTTGTGAAAGATAATGAGTTCTATTTTGAACATGTTAACTTTTGAAGTGTCTACTGCACATCCAGTTGGGAGAAGCATATGGGAAAATGAGAAGGATGAAAAGAACAACCAGTTAACTTTGATGGAAAGCGTAGATTAAAAAAAAAAGTATGATGAAAAGATAACACCAGAGGGAGCCAGAGAATTATAGAAGAAATAGGTTCTTTAATATGAAGGCTAATAGCACCTTAGCATCAGCCCTTCTAGGGGCAGTAGAGGGTAATGGTCGGGGAAGTGAGGGCATGGAGTAATTTGAGTCATTTTATGCACTATTGCCCTTAGTATCAAATCATTGTATGAATCATTAGTGATGTTGACATTCTTGGCTGTTTTTGGTGTGTGTGTGCGCGAGCTTGGGTGCATGTATGCGTGCATGCGTGCATGCATCTGTGTGTGTGTGCGAGCTTGGGTGCACGTATGCGTGCATGCATGCGTGCATCTGTGTGTGTGTTTTAATCTCCAGAGCTTGTTAAATATATCTGTGTTTGAAATGACAATTGCTTTTGAACCTGTTAAAGCCACCATATGGTACTAGCCTCTCCATGCCTTTTCATAAAGTTGGACAGTGGCAGTTTTATGGTCTAGACTTCTTGCTCCATGTATCTAATGGCCCTTACATTGCCTCAGTCAAACTGAGAACTGCTAAAGAACTTAGCTTTAAAAGGCCAAGGTCTTCCGCCTCATATGGGGCCCTTTCCAGTCATTCTGATGCATTTCTGGCCACTGGACTCAGATGGGGGTGACTTTGCACAGCCTTCCCTCACTTAAATCCAATTTGCTTGAATGTCATGGCCTCACTTCCAAGATATCAACAACCCTGCAGTAGGAGCTGCCCCATGGGGCACTCAGTTGGGCAATACAATTTTCCTTCCTTCCTTCCTTCCTTCCTTCCTTTCTCTCTTTCTGTCTCTTTCTTTATTTCTCCCTTCTTTGTTTCCTCCCAAAACTCCTTCCTTCCCTCCTTTCTTTTTTCTCTTTCTCTCTCTCTTTTTTCTCTCTTCCTTTCTTTCTGTCTTCCTTTCTTTCCTTCTTTTGTTCCTTTGTCCCTTTTCTCCTTCCTTCTTTCCTTCCTCCCTCCCTCTCTTCTTTCTTTTCTTTCTTTCCCTTCCTTCCTTTCCTTCTTTCCTTTCCTTCCTTCCTTTGTCTCTTTCTCTTTTTTCTTTTATTTCTCCCTTCTTTGCTTCCCCCATACCTCCTTCCTTCCCTCCTTCTTTCCCTCCTTTCTTTTTTCTCTTTCTTCCTTCCTTTCTTTCTTTCTTCCTTCCTTCTTTCTTTCTGTCTTCCTTTCTTTCCTTCCTTTGTCCCTTCCTTCCTTCCTTCCTTCTTTCCTTTTTTTTACCTTAAATCCAAATCACTCTGACTCTCAATGCCTGGTCAACAGTAGGTTCCAGGCCAAACCCCACTTGGTCATTGTTTGGACCCTAATTGACTCAGAGTGAATGTAAATAGGATTGATTTTTTTTTTCTGGATAAGAGGTCATTCTTTGCCTCATTTTTTTAAACCTAGCCTTAATCTCTGAATAGGTAATTGCCTCAGTCAAACTGAGACCTGCTAAAGACCTTAGCTATAAAGGCCAAGGTTTTCCTCCTCATCTGGGGCCATCTCCAATCATCCTGATGTGTATCTAACCACTGGACCCAGCTGGCACTGGAGGAAGGTTGGTGACTTTGCACGGCCCTGTCTCACTTAAATCCAATTCACAATGTCATGACATCCCTTTCCTGATGTCATAGTCCTCTTCCAGAACACAAGACAAACAAACAACAACAATGCCCTTTAAGATTCTTTCCTCATTTGAATGCTGTTTCTCAGACTAGCTGACTATTCTCATAGGTGTATATTGAAGTGTAAAACAGCCCTCTGTGCCAACTCTGCTCTTTATTGTCCATCAGGACCTCAAATTTTGCCCCTTCACATGGACTCCTACTTACTAACATTTGCAGAAAATGCTTTGAAAGAGAACTAATTGCCCTTTGAGAAGGCTGGATGATAACTGTGTGCACTAGCCCAGAACTTAAAATTCACCCATGACAAACACCTTCAGTAATCCAGTCTCTTGGCTGTTAGGGCTGTGACTGTACAAATGAGTCATAATGTAAATGTGTCATTGACATTCCTTCGTGGTCCATACATACTATGACCCAAATGAGTGGGGCCTGGTTAATTTTCTATGAAATTTGAAGAGTGAGAAAGAACATTTTGTTCTTTACTGCTTGAGAACTAAAAAAAAATTCTTATTGCCATGGAAATTTTACCCCATAAATGAAGCTCAACTGCCTGTGAAATTGATCTCTAAACTCTTTTCACTTAAAAGTCTTATGGAAGCTTTTTGATTTTTTTTTACTTCAATCATTTACTAATAATCCTCCCTCCTCTCCCAATGACCACTCTGCAGTAACAAAAAAAAAATACTTAAGTAAAACCAACCAACAAACTGACCACAGTTGTACAACTTTCTCCACCTCTAATCCCATCCTTTCCAGAAAGAGGAGGGAAGTAGATTTCTTCACCTGTTCTCCAAGTGCATAATTGGTCATTGCAATTAATGAGTTCTCTTTCTCACTGTCAAAGCCTTTTTCTCACTGCTTTTGAAAAGGTAGTTTTTTAGTTCCAACCACAGTGGTTTTTTTCATTGTGTTTTGCTTTTTCACTTTTCCCTACACTGTATCCTCCACCCAGAATACCTCCCTGACTATCTAAATCCTACTTATGCTTCAAGGACCTGCTCATTTATATGCCACTTTTGCAAAGCCTTCTCTAATGACTCTAGCATTTTGTGATCTCCAGTGACATTGAGTCGGTACTACACAATTAACATCTATATTCCTTTATTATTTCATGTATGATAGGTTTAATTTTTCACCTTGATTGTAATATTATCTCCTTTGAGGGCAAAGACCTGATCTTAGACTTTCCATTCTCTGTCATTCATTCCTCCCTTTCCCCTTATCCCCACTTTCTACTAAGTTGGACAATGAATAAGTTAAGTACTCATTAAATATTGTTTGATTGATAATGTCAAAATATCATGATGGATATTCTGTGGTGGAGCCATTCTAATTGAAAGCTGACAAAAATGAAGTACTTGGGAGATTTTCTGCCTCTTGACTCTATCTCTTGGGACTGACTGCTAAGCTTGTTCTCTTCCTTACTTGGCCAACTCGGAGGAAGAAGTAGATTCACTCAACAATCTACCTCCTGAATGAAGAAGGAGGGAGGACCATTACTGTCTTTCTGACTCAACTCCTCCCAAGTGGGAGCATACTTGTCTCATTGACTTCTACCATTACAAAATCCCAGAAATTAGAAGTGAAAAGGGAACTTTAAAGATCATGTAGTCCAATCACCCATTTTTACAGATGAAAAAATTAGGTCTAACCCTAAGATAAGTTGAACATCTTGTTCAAAGGAAGACCTGGATTTGAGTCCTGACTGATGATCTTGGGTAAATTGTTTAATTTATCTGATATAGTTTCTTGTTCTGTAAATTGGTGGTACTCTATCTATATATCATAGGAGGTTTGTACAGGGCTGTGCTGGAGCCAGCTCAAACCAGCTTGAACCAGCTCATGAGAGTCAATTATTAAATTTTCAGTGTGAGCATTTACAACCTTGGAAATTGGGAAATGCTATGTCAGAGCTTGTTTTTTTTTTTTTTTTTTTTTTTGCTTTGTTGAATATCTAGACTTAAGAAAGTGTGGAGATAATATTTGTGATACAAATTAAACTTAAAAATGTGTCATGTCTACATTTATTTTTCTGGATCTCTGGTTATTAAGTATTTACCAACACATGCCTGTTTGTTTGGGACAGGCCTTGTTAACTATATAAAGTGCTATAAATGTAGACTATTATTAGATATTGTGTTGGTAGAGGAGCACGAGGAGGAAGAGGAAAAGAAGAGTGAGAATATTATGTCTTTCCTCTTCCAATCTTGTCTTCCTTCTATTATCATACTCCTCTCATCCTAGCATATTTGCTTTTTAAAGGAAAAATTAATGTGTTAAGATTTAAAGTTAATATTTAAGTTTGCCCCAAATATGGTTAATATTTTGTATATCTCTTAGATGTTCTCACCATCATCCCAAGCTCAAGACCTCTCTCTACTCTTTCAAACAGGCACTCCCTCCCATCGTACATCTGTCTGCACACCAGTCACACTTTAAGAATATTCAAACTTACATATCTATCGCATGGGCACCTTTAGCAACAGAGGAGGTGGCTTCCCCCTACTAGAGCAGAGGGCACTGGAGAGACAGGGTTCTGAAAGGGAAAAACCCAGTAGGACCATGCGTGTTGCTGAGGGTGGAGTAAAGGGAACTGATGGGTGATGAAGAGCTGATCTGAACTGTGAATTTCCCACCATTGCACTGAGGTGTGTTGAGCGCTTAGGGAGGGTTTTCAACATGGACATAGGCCCAGGATGAACATTAGGCCAGGTTGTTTCCTGCTGTGGCTCCTAAACTTCTTGTCTCAAGAAGAACCTCACTTAGTTTTTTTAAATAATATTTTATTTTACCCCCAATTACGTGTAAAAATGATTTTAAGCACTCACTGTTTTTTTTTAATTTTGAGCTTCAAATTCTATCTTTCCTTCCTTCCCCCTTCCTCTACCCCTTCCCCAAGATGGTAAGCAATCTGACATAGGTTATACATGTACAATCATGTAAAACATTTACATATTAGTCATTTTGTACTAGAAGACTTGAACAGAAAGTAGGAAGAAAGAGAGAGGGAGAGAGAAAGGGGAGGGAGGGAGGAAGGAAGGAAGGAAGAAAGGAAGGGAGGGAGGGAGGGAGGAAGGGAGGAAGGAAGAAAGAAAGGAAGGGGAAAATAGTGTGCTTCAGTCTATATTCAGACAATGTCATCTCTTTCTCCGGAGGCAGATAGCATTTTTCATCATGAGTCCTTTAGGATTGTCTTGGCTCATTGCATTGCTGAGAATCACTAAACCATTCACAATTCTTCATTGTACAATATTGCTGCTATTATGTTCAGTGTTCTTCTGGTTTTGCTCACCATTTCTAATAGCACAATCATATTCCATTACAATCATATACTTCAATTTGTTCAGCCATTCTCCAGCTGATGGTCATCCAATCAATTTCCAATTCTTTGCCACTACAAAAAGAGCTGCCATATATATTTTTGTACAAATAGGTTCTCCCCTTCCCCTCCTTTTAAAAATCTCTTTGAGATACAAACCTAGCCATGGTATTGCAGGATCAAAGGCTATGCACAGTTTGATAGCCCTTTGGGAATAGTTTCAAATTGCTCTAGACAGAGCTTTAATGGTTTTAGAGACAGCTGGGTAGAACTGTATGAACTAAAGCATGGTGAAGTGGGCAGAACCATGAGTAGTTCCAAATTGTTCTCTAGAGTAGTTGGATCAATTTACAACTCCAACAACAATGCATTAGTATCCCAGTTTTCTCACATCCCTTCCAATATTCATC
Source organism: Potorous gilbertii (assembly GCA_028658325.1). Taxonomy (NCBI): domain Eukaryota; kingdom Metazoa; phylum Chordata; class Mammalia; order Diprotodontia; family Potoroidae; genus Potorous; species Potorous gilbertii. The sequence continues at coordinate 114,405,031 of CM053773.1, forward strand.
ATTTTCCTTTTTTTGTCATATTGGCCAATGTGATAAGTGTGAGGTGGTATCTCAGAGTTGTTTTAATTTGCATTTCTCTAATCAATAGTCATTGGGGCCATTTTTTAATATGACTACGGGTAACTTTGATTTCTTTCCTGAGAACTGCATCTTCATACCTTTGACCATTTATCAATTGAAGAATAACTTGTATTCTTATAAATTTGACTCAGTTCTCTACATATTTGAGAAATGAGGTCTTTATCAGAGATATTTGCTATAAAAATGTTTTCCCAGTTTTCTGCTTTTCTTCTACCACTTTATTTTTTAAATTATTTTTTTTCAGTCAACAAGCATCATACTATCTTCATCAATGAAAAAGAGAAGGACAAAACCCTTGACATAAATATGCATGGTCAAGCACAACAAATTCCCACACTGGCCATGTCCAAAAAAGATATGTATTCATTCTGTATCTCATATCCATCACTTCCTTGTCAGGAGGTAGATAGAATTCTTCAGTGTCAGCCTTCTAGAATAATGGTTGGTCATTGTATTGATCAGAGCTCTCTTTCAAAGTTGTTCGTTATTTGCTAAGTGTTGTGAGTGTATGTATTGTTCTCTTGTTTTTGCATCAGTTCATACAGTTCTACCCAGGTATTTCTAAAATCATCAGAGATGTCTATAGATACCTTGAATATTGCCCAGGATCAGTGAGGGATAGGGGAAGGGGAGGGCTGAGCAGACGTTCAAGCCACCTACCCCATTGTGGGGCAGCTAACACTGAATAATCATGATGGTAAGAGGCTGGAAGCATCAGTAGGAGGAAGTGTCCCCTCAGGTGCCCTAGGCGGGTCATTTCAGTGTTGGGGTAAGGGGTAACTTGGGTGAACGTGTAATAATACTGTCAACCAGAAAGTTTGAATTAGTTAGTCCCCGAGACCTCTTGTACCTGTAACATCCAAACTGTGTGATTCCGTGACTAGAACAGAATTGTTGTGTTTATACCCAAGTTTTCACCTGTCAAAAAAAAGGCTAGAATTCTGGTGGGTCCTGCTACCTTCAAACCAATAAACTGTTGTATCTCACAAAGACCCCTACTTTGAATTGGGTTTGTGTGTATCTGAGTGACTGAACAGTTCTGAGATTTGCCCTTAAATTCACAAAATCATTGAACTGGCATTATTTCCCTTATATTTCTCATGCTCCCCAGTGTTAAGAAGCTACTCTAGCAGAACCATTGGAATGAAGATATATCTTACCAGGGTTTGGTAAGGGGTAAGGGGGCAAATTTTCTATTTCTTTCAAGTTCCTGCCTTGTTTTGAGATTTTCTGAACGTGGGCAAACTTATACTAATGGGTATGCCTGGTGGATTGGTACATTCATATAATTTGGATTGTTTTAGAAGTAATGACTGTAGAGCAACTTCCATGATGCCCATGCCAATTTCATCCTACTTATTTGTCTGATACCAGTATAGCCACTTTCCAATTTACAAAGTACTTTTCCATCCAGTCTCTTATCTGATCTTCTACAAAGAGTTTGTGATGTGTACAAGTAGGCATCATTGTCTCCATTTTACAGAGAAGGAAACAGGAGGAATTTCACAGAAGTTAAATGCTTGCCTAGGGTCACACAACAATTGTTCTTTCCAAGACCAAACTAGGGTCAAAAGGAGAAGAAAAGAGATACAGCTGAATTTAAGTCTAATTGCTTGCTCAAATACTAGAATGTGGCCACTGGTTCTGCTAAAGTTCAGAGTAGATAGATAATTAAGTGAAGGTCACTTGAGGATAGTTATGTACTAAACATAAAGGCCTACTGTACCTCAGGTTACAAAGAAACATTTGTTCTACAGAAAAAAAAACAACTCCAACTCTCGATGCTGAGGGGTGGCTGATATGATAGTAGCCAAAGGAGACTTCATTGTAACCTTTCATATCTATTGGTCAGGTTGGCATTCCAGGTTCTGGCTGGTTGAATTCTCTTATGATGAGAGCACCTAGGATGCATATACTTCTTGCTTTGGAAGTCAATCATTGGGCAGAAAATACAGTGTAGGAGCTTTCTGGGAATGGAGTGACATCACTCCATACTATGACATCACTAGGTGGTGAAAAGTAAGGGACAAAGTTTATGGAATAAGTCAAGGCATAGAGTCAGAGATGGAAGGTTATTCTTCATTATATCCTAGTCTATTTGGGTCCATTTAATTAAATTTCACAATTCAACTTAGCAAAAATGTCTTGTAGATACAAGATAAACATTTGTTGAGTGAATAAATTGAATAGATGAATAAATATGTCCCTTGGGAAATCTTAATTCAAGATGCATTTATAGAGCTTACTATGTGATCAACACTTTGTTGCTGTAGTGGAAGTTACCTTCAGTATATATGGCATCATCCTTGTCCTTGAGGACAAGAGCCCCATCGGGGACAGATGATGCATACACACACATGAAATGGAGAGCATCTTAAAGTTGTAGCCATTGCAATTTACAGAACGCTTTCACAGATATTTTACTGAATCCTCACAAATAATCCTCTGTTAGATGAGCTGGGTAGGCATGATTCTCCTCACTTTCCTAAGGAAAAAATGCAGCATATCAAAGTTTTAGTGACTTTTCCCAAGGTGATTCACACAGGTAGTCAATAGTAATGCCAGCATTTGAGTTCAGGGTTGCTGACTCCAAATTATCTTTCCATTTTATCAATTAATCAACAAATTAATTAATTAATCAACAAATATATATTGAGTACCCCAGGAATATCTGGGGATATGAAACAATCTATGCTTTCAAAGAGTTTATATTCTATGGGTATTATATCATATTATATTGTATTATATTATGTTGTTACATTTTATACTATATTATGTCATATTATATCATATGATATCATATTTTATTATACTCAAGGACCTTCTGGAACACCTAAAGAGATAGATTCCCATGAACTAACCTATCTATAGTCTCTACTTTCTGTAGTTTTTAAAATTTTAGCACCTTGGGATATCCCCACTTTACCAGATCCCTCCTACACATTGACAGTACCAACTTCCCTGAAACAATGTGACCAATCTCCCAGATCCACCACCACGGAGAGAAACACCTTGCTTGTTTCAAAAAGTTACTTCCTTAATGTACATCTGCAGAGCTCTTCTTCCTCTCCCTCCCCTTGTTTCCTTTTATATAGCCTACTTTTAAATCTTTTTCATGCACATTGACAAAGTTGAGAAATTCCCCCCTTCCCCAGCACCCCTTTTAACTGTGGCATGATTCAGCATCCTTCTGATCATTTTTTTTTAAATGCTGGATCTGGAGTTTTTCTTGACCTTTTTTAGGGTTCTGTCTTGATGGGTCTGTTCTGCATGACTTACTGTGACACAGGAAGTGGCCTGTGTGATTAAGTACAGTGGGGTTTCAGGCCATAGCTTTTTGAAGAGGGCATTTATTGATTAATTTATGCCTTTGAAACTCTTTGCTGTCATTTATTCACTCTGGTCTCAGTCTTGCCCTGCCTTCACTGTTCATCTAGGACAGGCTCCTCCCAGAAAATCTTCTACCAATCTTGTACTGTCATTATGGAGAACTTTTGGAGAGAGCTGTTCACTTTCTGTAGTGGCTAGAAGCCCTAGAAAAGCTTCAAAGGGCAGGTGAGCCTTGTGATGAAAAGAGAGAGCTTGGCACTGATGAGCACAGGGCCATGGGCTTCGTGGTGTCACTTGGCCCTGCTCTTGGAGACCTGCCAAGGGCACCAGCTGAAGAGCCCTTACTACAATCCAAGCTGATTGTCTTCCACCAACAGCTGGGGCTGTACAGGACTTCTGACACCGAGACACCAAGTGATGTCTCTATGCATGTCAGAGTCATCATTGTTCAAGAAAACCTCAAACCACACAAAGCTTAATGAACAAAGGCTAGTTTAAATTCCATCTTGTAGGTTCCTTGTCTGATGTAAAAATCAGTTACCATGTGTAAGCTGCCTATCTGTGCCCTTTGGGTTCTGTAGGGTTGAATGCTCCCTCTCAAATCTAGGGCACAAAGTCAGATTTAGGCATTTAAACAGAAGACCCCATAGATGAGGCTTGAAGGATGGGACAAACGTGGACAGGGTGGGGTGGGGTGGGGAAGAAGGGAGAAATCCTATGGAGATCGAAACTATCCAATGTGTTGTAACATTTTTTCCTTCTAAATCTGTGAGATCATGGAGGTACCCTCCTAGGCCCCAGAAAGAAATATCTTCCTTGGCAGCTCTCCATGATTCTGCAGTGTGTCTTGTACAATTTCTGCCAGAGAAATGTCTGTTTCCAAAATTGAGATAAAATGAAGCAACACATAAAGCACTCTGCAAACTGAAAGTTGTGTGTGTGTGTGTGTGTGTGTGTGTGTGTGCGCGTGTGTGTAAGGATGGGCAGAATGAGGAGATAATTTTGGCACAGTTTTTATATAAACCCAACTGGATTCCCTTGGAAGAGAAGTGGCTGATACGTCAGTTAACTATTAACAGAATAAATTACACAACTGGCTGTATAGCACTTGAATACAACACAGCTACCTGAAGCATTGTTTGAGAAGTAAAAACAGACAAAAAGGTTTCTGAAAGTCTAAAACAGGTGTCAAGGACTAGCACAGATTTTACTCACAGGAGAGTAAATATACTCCCTTAGATATGTTTAGTCTTATTTTCCACACACTTATGACAGGTGCCTACACCTTGCTGTCCATTTACAAGGTATTAATAAACTCTTTAGTTAAGTTAAGCTTGATGGTGGCCCTTTAAAAAAATGTCAAGACACATTCTTGAGGGAGTGAGTCAAGGCAATTAGATGCAACAAATTAGAAGGTGGCGGGTGTGGGATGTGGGGATAAGAACTGTTAGTGAGGCACACTCACTCACAGGAGGTGACCAAAAAGCAACCTCCATCAAAAGCAGATGTTACAATGGCAGCCTGAGGTCATTAAGAGATGGGGTTCACAGGTACAGACCTGTGTATCTCCAGAAGAAGGCATCACTGTTATGACCATTCTATACAATGCTTCATTTCCTAATAATGAATGTGTCACCAAAATAAGTGAACTTTATTTAAGAAGGTATAAAAGTATGTAAAAGATTTTTAAAATAGTTCTACCTCAAATGGTTTATCCATCCATTCATATATATTTAAATATAAAAAATTATATATATTTAAATATATTTTTAAAAGGTTTTGATGCTTACAGGGATGTATGTCAATTGTCTGTAAAATTTGCTTTGCTGATTTGAAAAAAAAGATTACGAGAACAGATAGCAAAAAAAATGTAGTATTAGTGCAATTCTAGCATTTGTCTAAGTTGGATATTGACAAACTTTCTCAATTTTGTATTCATCAGTGAAAACAAAATTCAACTTCGCCCACCACAGAAAAACACCTGTAACAACAAAAAATTGGTAATACTTCACAAAAACCAAAGGGAACATGGCTGAAACTAGTTTATCCTTTTTACTGTGTCATCATTGGATAAATTGTTGATTAAGTAGTAGCAAGTAGATAAAGGAAAGTCCATCCATTCTGCAACAATCCATTCAATGCACCAACCTGGTCTAGTCATTGGTCTCTGCTGATAGCAGCTACTGAAGATTAACCTTTCTAAAAGCCATTAAAATACTGGGGGGGCGGGGAGGAGGAAGGGGAGGAAAGAGGGTTTGGAATGGCAATTTCTCAGTATAACGTAAAAAATATATTTCTTAATTAATACCCTCCTTTCTTAACTCAAGTTAAGGGCAATGTTTGTTGTATTGCGTAATAGTTACATGTAAGACAACACTTTCCTGTCAAATTGTGATCAATGAGGTGCCATATGCAACCACTGGTGGGTGCCTAACACTGCATGAAACTAGGAGAGAGTACAAAGTTCAGGCAGGTCTTCATCACCTCATGCCTAGCCTATTGCAATAGCCTTCTGGTGGTGTCTTGCATACAGAAGGCTCTTAATAATTGTTAGTTGATTTGATGGAGAGAGCTAGAGACATATTGAAAGTTGGATATTAGGAACCAGGGAAGGGTCTATTCCTTTACCTCTCTTTATAAACCCTTTTCTATTTGTTGACTGGGGCATGAAGTTCCAATGGTTAGCACTGCTGGCATATAAATACTTTTATAGATTGCCTTCCCTGTCACAGAAACATTAGCAGTTGTGTCTGAGCATGGAAACTGGGAGCACACCCCTTTTCTATGGCTTATCATGGTAGCAGGTGGCCATGATTCAGTATGAGAGTTTGCTTAATTGTGTTCAAAATAGGTGGATAGGCAGGACTGGGATTATGGAATGGAAGAAGTTTGGTAAGGTAATTCCACTGTGGGGTAGAGGGCCAGCGAGAACTCCCTAGAGTCCATAAATCGTCTGATCATAGCCAGAAGGGCCCTCAGAAGCCTCCATTGCAATTGCCTCTTTTTACAGATGAGTATAAAGAGGCTTAGAAAAGTTAAATGACCTTCAGAGTCACACATGTCCTAAGTAACAGAGCTGGGACTTAGCTCTTCTAATTCTCATTTCTTTCTTCTCACAGTCCAACCTTGCTTCTTCGAAAGGATTGAATGTCTTTCACAATGATAAAATCATGGATTCTTGAACTATGATAATAAGGTAAGCCTCGGAATGTCTCTTCTAATTGTCCTCTAATTAATCCCAAATAATTTGTCAGTGTAGGATTATTGCTAGAGGCACCTGGAATTTTCAGTTAGAGGCCCAGGAGCCTCTAGGGAGCATCCTTTGAAGTTAGAAATTTTATATTCTAAGAAAGTCCAGAGATCTGACTCATCTTTAATGGTATTAAAAACTATAATCAGTAGGGCATTTGCACTTTCTATTTCTCTTTTCTTTCTTCTCTGTTCTGGCACTGTTTAAATGAAGTAAAACTCCTTTTTTCCTCTCAAGATTTTTTGGGCATTCAACAGTTATTTCCAGGCTATTTATCCTTCTGGTCTTTGCTTCAACTTAGATTGTAGGCAGCTTCCTCTCTTTGAACGATTGGACTTACACCTGACAGGCAACGCAATGTGGTGGCCACACCATTGGACCTGGATTCAGGAGAGACCCACATTTGAAAGCCCACCTCTGACATTTCCACAATTGCACACTGAATCAGCGGCAAGTGGGGGCACATGCAGAGAATACACTGGTAGAAAGGCAGACACTCACACGTGGTCGAAGTGAGTCATGCACCTAAAGGTGCAGGGCTCTGATAATCTTTCTTTTCTCAGGATGTCCTCATACCATGGGAACAATGTCTTCTGCAGACTGAGTAGCTCTGCTGCAAAGTTAACATTGCCAAAGAGGATGAAGGATGAGGAGGAGAGAGAAATCCCTTTTCAACAGAGCCAAGAATATTCTCCCTTAAGATCTTGAATCTTTCATCATCGCTGGCTCTCTTCTCTCCTATCAGAGGTCACATTTCTCAAAGATGTCTCCTACCTGGACTCACTTGCTTGAGAATGGCACTATCTAGCTTAACAAAAAAACTCAACACCCTCTGAATGGATAGCACAGTGTGGGCACCTGGGTTATAGAGAGGAGAGTGAAGTGGATTTGTACTTATTAGTTGTGTGACCTTGGGTAAGAAGCTTAACTTCTGGTTACTTCAACTTCCTCCCCTGTAAAATGGGGATAATAGCAGCACCTACCTCCTACCTCTCCTAGTGAAAAGCTAATGCGGTACCATGTGGAATGCACTTTGGAAATGTTAAAGTGCTACATAAATGCTAGATTTTCTTATTAGACAGGTTTTCGTACTTTGAGATCTTGATGCCTTTTTGTCTCTTATACCTGCCCCTAATCTGTGATTTCACCAACTAGGCTTGGGGAAGTCAGTTGGGGGTAAGGTGGAAAGAATATACTAATCTCCTCCTCTTCCCCAGTTCATCTCCCTAGAAAAAATTTGCCAACGCAGAAAATCAGCTGAAGTGCTTGGGGCATATTTGTCTGTAATACCAATTCTGGACAGCTATGTGGCTGGGTTTGAGGAGACTCAAGCATGGTTCTTTGAATGTCTTCCCTGGTGTCTTATACTAAAGAATCTCAGAAAAAGGAAATATAGTATAGTTCTGGGATAATCTGAAAATAATTTTTCTTACCTGGTGGTGCATAAACAGTGAGTCCGGAAATTATGAACACCTCCTGTACCAAATCACAATTTTATAAGGATCATCCCATGGAATTTAAGTTGGCTTTTTGCATCTGAACTTTCTTGTGACAAAACTGTAGTATTAATATCTTCTAGTCTGCTTTCACTCTGCCTTCAGTTGCTCAGACAACAAGATTTAACTTTTTCAGTGGCTTCTACAAAACACTTACTGTGTGTCTGATTTTTTTTGACGGTTCCTTCTTATTTCTTTCATAGTATATTTTTGGTGGAAGACATAGATGTAAATGTTTTGACTCAGGTTCCTTCTTTCTTCCACTTTATAGCAGATGCTTAAGTGATTACATTCCACATAAAAATAATCAATCAAACCCCCATCTAAAAAAAAGAAATTTTCATATACATTGCAGAACACAAAAAGAGGGGTGTACATGAAACTATGAATCTCTATTTTAAACTACTTGCTTTAAAAATATAATAAATTCCATATATTATTTTATTTTTATTATTTAATTACTTTTATTGACACATTTTGTTTCTTACATCACCAGAATTTCTCTCAGTACTCTTTTCTCACCCTTCCCATAGAACCATACTATATAATGATTTTTTTAAAAGAAAAAGAGTAAGAAGAAGAAAAGATTATCAAAACTAATCAATATATATATAGACAAAGTCTGGAAACATATAAATGTACCTGTGAACTTCTAAACTTTGCAAAAGAGTGAGGTGGAAGTGTCTTCTCAGATCTTCATGAACTACTTTCACAACTTCCCTTCTTGTCTATGCTTCCCTCTGGAATTCCTTCTGTTCTCTTTTGTACCTTCTAAAAATGTTTCAAAGACCTTCTTTTTCTTCCTCTCTTTATTTCTTTTTTCTTTTTCTTTCTTCCTTCTTTTCTTTCTTTCTTTCTCTCTTTCTTCCTTCCTTCTTTCCTTCCTTCCTTCTTTCCTTTCTTCTCTTCCTCCTCTTCCACTTCCTCCTCCTCCTCCTTTTTTATCTTCTTAACAATCAAACTCATGATAAATGAGCATAGCCAAGCAAAACAAATCATATCCAAAAATACAACTTGAGTCCATCATATCTCTCTAAGAAGAAGGAAGTTATCATGCTTTATCATAGGTCATTTGGAGATATGGTTGGTCATTGATTTGATCTGGGTCCTTTCAAAGTTATTTTTCTTTGCAGTGTTATCTTTGTAAAAATTCTCTTGGTTCTGCTTAGTTCTCTGCATCAATTCACACTTCTCAAGATTCTCTGAAGTCCTCTCTTTGACTTTTTATTCCAGAACAATAATATTACATTTATATATCACACTAATATGTGATGAATGAAAAATCCCAAGAGATAGAGTTTCTGAGTAATTAATAATCAATTTATTATTTAGGCTAACCAGCAGTCAATAAATCGATGGTTAGTGGTTTTTCTGAGTAACCAAAGACGGGCATAGAGAGCCTAAAAGTCTTAATTTTTTTTTAAAGGAAATGCCTGTAACAAGTGAAACTCAATCCTGATTGGTGGACATTTAATGAGGAGGTGGGCTAGAAGTCTTTGGCTCTTCCTGCTGAGAGTGTGGCTTGATTATAAGACTCAGTCACCTCCATCACTCTGGAGAGGGGAATTTATCTCCATCCAGACCACTCAGATTGGCTTTCTTCTTTATGAGCTAGGTCACCCTAAACTCTAATAGAGGGACAGGGTAAGAACTTGCCTGAACTGGATCTTGCTTATAATCTAAACGGAAGGAAGTTCTCCTAGTTGGATAGGGTCCCATCCAAGATTGAAGAGTGTGTACCTTGAAGGCTAAGACAATCTCATCAATCAATTATGTCCTTCAAAAATGGACTTTTTACTGTGGCTTGATTTTAAGTGAGGAAATAAAGGAGAAAATCTTGGGTCCAAAATTAATAATTGGTTATTAATTTGATAGTAAAATAATACCTCTGAAATGTTTACATCAGTGTACCACACTTTGTTTAGTCATTCCCATCTGATGGACTCCCCCAAGTTTCACATGGTCCCTTAGACTGAAATAGGTAGGGAATATCTGTACATCTTCAAAGGACTAGTTTTCTATTGGCCAATCTACTCTATTATGTACATTTAATGCCAAATTAGTTGCTTTGGAGAAATACAAATTAGGGGATTGGAGGGTGTTAATTGGTATAGTTTTCTTCCAGTTTGAGAAAACAAAATACTTTCTTCTTCTACTTCCTCCTCTTTCTCCTCTTCCTCCTCCTTCTCCTTTTCCTTCTCCTTTTCCTTCCTTTCCTCTCCTTTCTCCTCCTTCTTCCTCTTTTTCTCATCTTTACTGTTTTCCTGTAGTTGTCAAATCAAATTATTCCAAGTGAGGGATGGGGTATTTATTAAGTATCAGCTCTCTGTAAGTTTCTGTACTGTGGCTGTTCTACTCTTTTTTGTTGGGAAGGGTGGAATTTATGGACATGGAGAACTCAGTGTGGCTATTCCCTCCACTGGTTTAGACTGTCAAGTCATCTGTAATTCGTGGTCTTAGATTGCTTTGGGGGAAATGAACTAATTTCATAACTATTTGAAGTCTAGAGTTGGTGAATAACATGTTGGATTTGAAGTCAGAGAAGACCATGGATTGAACTCTATCTCTCACGCTTGCTGTGTGACCATGGGCAAACCTGATTTTAAATTTCTTCATCTATAAAACAAGGATAACAATATCTACCTCAGAATTGTCATGAGGTTCAAATGAGATAATGTATGAAAAATATTTTGTGAAACTTTAAGTTCAATTATGTTATGTCATATAAGAGAGTTTTAGTGTTAATTTTAGGGCAAGGACCCATAGTGAATAATTGGATCTAACCAGCTAACTTGGTGTTGTGTATTTAATAGAGTGGAGTAACCAATAGGGGGCTGGTTCTTTGAGCATGTACAGATACTGGATTAATAGGAAGGGCACCAGATGGCATGTGAAGAGGGGTTGTTGAGCTAAGTCAAAGAAGCTGCATTCTAAGCAAATCCTGTATGCTTTTTTTTACTGCTCTGTTGTTTGGTGAATGTTTCCTGAAGGGAAGAAATCTCAGTAATGCCTTAAAATACTACAACTGAGTATTATCAAAGGGCTGTGAAAAAGAGAAAGGAGGTAAACCAGGTGTATAATACCATCAATCACCTTCTGAGTAATGAAAGTCGCTGCTTCAGTAGTCCCTGGTATCTGTTTCAAAGTGAGTGCTCCCAGCTTCTTTGACAATTGCCCAAATGACTCTGATCCAATCTTAGAGAACCTGAAAGTACTACTGAAATAAAATGTATGGATCTTGACAGTGGTAAATTAATCTGAGTTAGGTTGGTAATGGTTTATCTTATCACCAATTACTAAGATTTGTAAAGTGTCCTTTGCTGGTGGCACTCAGTTGTTTCTTATAAATGCCAGGCAGAAGCCAAACAACTAACACATGTTTTAGACATTATTCCCATTTGCTTATAAGAAAACAGAGTTCAAGTTCAAGCCCAAGTTCAAACTGGTTAAAAAAAACCTAACAGGTTATAGTGAGTTCTACTGAGAAAGGACTATCTGGCATTAATAATTTATATTGATTTTCTGGTCCAGAGATTAGAACATGGGCTCCAGGATTGGCAGGCACACTATGAATGTGGCCCCCCAAATTAAGCAATGTCCTTTATTTGATCGATTTCTATATATTGAAGTTTGACTTCCTCTTTGCCTGGGTTGCTTTTAATTGTCTCTACAAAATATTGAAGAGATTTTCCCTGAGGGAAAAAGGTCCCATATTCTTTACTCTCCTTTGCAGGTCATTGGGGAATAGAAAGGAACCATCTCAAATTTATGTGAGGGAATAAGAATATTTGGTTTTGCTGAACAAAAATAAGCTTCTTGTTCTTGGACAGGGGGCAGGAGATCTGAGAGAGCTGGGGAACAGGGACAGAACCAAAATCAGGCAGGTTAAGGTGAGGGTAGGGTTGTGATGAAGACATGATTGGACAAGCAGAAGTTAGGGCAATGTCCTGATATGACCAAGGTTATAGATATGGGTGACCCAGATAGGGATCACAACAGAGGTGGAGAAGACAAGCTGAGCAACGGCCTTAAACCAACATGGGTATCTCTAAGAAAATACTGTGGAAAGAAGCCTTAACTCTGAAAAATACTAACCTTATAGTAAAATCATACATTTAGATTTCTTTTTCTTTCTTTCTCTTCCTTCCTTCCTTCCTTCCTTCCTTCCTTCCTCCCTCCCTCCCTCCCTCCCTCTCTCTCTCTCTTACATTGGGTTTCCCTATCTCATACAGAGTGGAAATGCAGCAGCCCCTCACAGACCCTGCCCCATTATTAAACAGCAAAGGAGCCATGACTGGCTCTATGTTGACCTAGGTTGGGTCCTCCTCTCTTAAATAAGCTGGTGGCCCCCAGTTTAAAGATCTATTATGATCATAGAAGCAGAAGAATACAGTACCTCTCAAGTCAACTCACTTCACCTTTGGTTAGTTTGAATTATTAGGAATTCTTTTTTTTCTGTAACTTCCACACATGACTCCCAGTTCTGCCTTCTGGGTTTTAAGTAGAATAAATCTAGTCTCTCTTCCACAAGACAGCCCTTGAGATACTTCCTCCTAAGTCTTCCCTTATGTTCTCTAAACACGATCTTAACCACCTTGGTTGCTCTCCCCTTAGAAGCATTGACTTTCCCAAAATACCATGCCTAGCACTCGATGCAGGCCTCCAGATGTGATCTGACTAGAGCAGAGTCCAGTGAGACCATCTGATGTTCCTAGCATTGCACCCTCCGTCTCACTCTTATTTGGAAGCAGACCAAGTTTATCAGACCAGTTCAGGACCTGAGGCAGATCTTTCTCTGTCTTAAAGGCTCCATTAAAGCAGGTTTGGCTCCCTGATAGCAGGAAATCCTAATCATTGGTGCCACATAAAAGTGCCTCAAGAGGCAATATTTCCTATCTCTGAAATTCTTCAGTAGGAAACTGAATGACCATTTATGAGACTTGGAAGAGAATTCACATTTTGGGCATAGGTTGGGTCATTTGAATAGAGGTCCTAAGATTCTATTAGTCTAATTTCAGAGACTGTCTTCTTGACCACCCAGAGACCTTGAGTAAGGCCATCTTGACTGTGTGGATACATATCCTCCTGGTGGTTCATGTCTCCTTCCTGTAGTTTTCCTCTTCTCTAGTCCTGCAGAGTGGTATAGTACAGAGGGCACTGAAGTTGAAATCAGGAAGACCTGAGTTCAAATCCCACCTCAAACATTTAACTAGATGTGTGACCCTGGACAAATCACTTGACCTATTTCTGCCTCTCTCCTCAAATGTAGGACTTTGAGTTCAAGGATTCTAAGTTTCTTTTCAGCTCTCTATCTTTGATTGTGGGATCCCATAACTCTTTATGGTGGGTTGGATTTCTTAGACCAGTCCAGGTCTTGATATAGGGAACCCTTGTTCATAACTTTCTCTCCATAGTATCAGCTTATGTGAGCTCATAGAGAATGTCCAATGCACCACTTCCAAGATGAGTGGGATAGCTGCTCCAGGGTACATCTTGGAAGAGGAGTAAGATCTCAAGGATATAGTTAGCTGCCTGAAGAACCCCAAAGTGGGCTTTGGAGACTTCAAAGTTGTGTAGGTCATTTACTTTTTTCTAGCAACTTTTGGATTTCTGACAGTCACAAAGTACATGAGACCTCTGTCTCTTTCTTCCCTGGGCACATGTTCCAATGCCCTCAAAGCAAGAAGTGGTAGCTATGTTATCACTGCTACTTTGAAACTTCCTTGCTGTGAGAGTAGTGAAGAAAAGTGTCATATGTTGCCTGGTAATTTAAGATGGACAATTTTTTGGAGCTCAGTATTTACTCATTTCTGGGGCAGAAGACTGGAAAAATTCCAAAAAATGAAAAGGGGAAAATGAATGCATAATTGCAGCCAAAGAGATATGGAGTCTTGGGTGATTAGAACAAGAAGAAACCTCCAAATTCATGTCCAATCCTTTTATTTTACAAATGAGCAAACTAAGTCCCAGAGAGGTCAAGTGATTTCCCAAGGTTGCATAGCCAGCAAGTAGGAGAGTCATAATTAGAACACAGATCTCCTCTTTCTTGATTTGATGTCCTTTCTGTGACAACTCACTGTTTTTTCAATTCTTAGTGCAGATGTGTTTATCAGATCCTTTCTGGAGAGGAGGTTTTGATGTGGGGGTATAACCAGGAGGGCATAAAAGCACTGGGCACCTGAGGGGGAAGCTACGGGGATTCCCCAGCCTGGGGGAAATGGCACAGAAAGGGCAGAAAGAGGGCACCAAAGACAAACTTCTTTTATTCCATAATTTTGTCCAAAGCAGATTTGTTATTTAAAGTGCCAGTGTCTAATCACTCTGTAGATCCTCTTGGATCTAAAACCTATGAAGAATCATCTAACGAAAGGTCCAGATGTTACTAAAAAGCGTTCTGAGTGGCTTTTGACTTTTAACTTGTTTCCCTGCAAGAAATGCCATCATGTGGGATGCTCAACACACACATACATTACTTGACAAAACTTTAAAGTGCTCTCTAAATATAGTTGTTGTTATTAGCATGTTATTGTTATTTATGTTCCCATATCAGGAACATAAATCCCATGATGGATTCTGGGGTAGTTGGTTTTAATGTTGTCTTCTTCTACGGCTACCGCTGCTGCTACTGCTACTGCTACTACTAGTACTACTACTACTGCTGCTACTACTACTAGCACTACTACTACTAGCTAACATTTACATAATGCTTACTACATGCCAGGCACCAGGCTAAGTGTTACAATTATTGCCGTATTTGAGCCTCACAACCCTGGGAGGTGGGTGCTAATTTATCCCCATTTCTACAGATAAAGAAATGAGGCAAACAGAGGTTAAATGACTTGCCCAGAGTCACACAGTTAGTAATGATGTGAGGCTGAATATGAACTCAGATCTTCCTGAGAGCAGGTCTAATACTCTACACACTGAACCACCGTGCTGCCCCGACTCAGATGCCCCCAGCGACCTCATCAGGTAGTTAGGTCGCTCACTGGGGAGAGCGCTGGGCTTGGAATGAGGAAGACTGAAGTTTGAATCCTTCCTCAGGCATCTATTTAACTGTATGACTTTGGGCAAGTTGCTTAAGCTCTCTCAGCTTCCGTTTCCCCATCTGTAAAATGGGGGTAGAAATAGCATTTACCTCATAGAGTTTCTGTGAGAATCAAATCAAATACCCCTGAAGCACTTTGCAAAACCTTAAAGCCACCGAAGCACTATACAAATTTTAACTACTATTCAGTTCCCTTATCAGGAGATACATTTGCTTCCCTAACACCCAGCTCTGATGCTTCATCATGGCCAGGAAGTGACCTTGGCAGGGGTGCATAATCTCTGGCAGGTCTTCCCAAGCTGGAAAAACTTCAAGTACAAACAGTCCCTATACCTGCCATTTGAGGCTCAACCAAACCTAGTTTGGAGCAGTTCATGATGCCTGCTACTCAGGAGACCTTTCATGTGGGTGGGGGTGGGGTGGGGGTGATGATCTGCATTGGTGGAGGGAATACCCACTTTGATGAAACCATAGAACTTCTCATGTTTCCTTCTGGTACACTAAGAAACCAGCTCACCAGCTACTCTATTCATTTCTCAGAGGAGAACCTGTGAGTCATTCTTCCATTGAGTTGAAATTTTTTTTAAAGATTAATGAATTAATTTTTAGTTGTTAACATTCCCTTTTATAAGATTTTGAATTCTAAATTTTGTCCCCCACCCTTCACTCCCCCTTCTCCAAAACAGTATTCAATCTGATATAGACTATACACATACAATCGTATTAAACATATTTCTACATTAGTCAGGTTGTGAAAGAAGAATCAGAACAAAAGGGAAAAACCACAAGAAAGAGAACACAAACAAACAAAAAGAGAAAATAGAATGTTTTGATCTGCATTCAGACTCCATAGTTCTTTCTCTGGATGTGGACAGCATTTTCCATCATGAGTTCTTTTGAAACTGTCTTAGATCATTGCATTACTGAGAAGAGCTAAGTCTATCAAAGTTGGTCGTCACCCAATGTTGCTGTTACTGTGTACGATGCTCTCCTGGTTCTGCTCACTTCACTCAGCATCAGTTCATGGAAGTTTCTCCAGGTTTTTCTGAAATCCACCTGTTCATCATTTCTTATGGAACAATAGTATTCTATTACATTCATATACCATACCCTGGTTAGCCATTCCACCAACTGATGGGCATTCCCTCAATTTCCAATTCTTTATCATCATAAAAAGAGCTACTATCATTATTTTTGTACATGTGGATTCTTTCCCCCTTTTTATGATCTCTCTAGGACACAGATCTAGTTGTGGTATTGTTGGATCACAGGGTATGAGCATTTTTTTATGATTCACATTTTCTTTTTTTAAAAATTATTTTATTTATTTTCAGTGTTCTACAATCACTTCCATATATTTTGGATTTTTTCCTCTCCCTCCCCACTCCTTCC
Organism: Potorous gilbertii; assembly: GCA_028658325.1. Classification (NCBI taxonomy): domain Eukaryota; kingdom Metazoa; phylum Chordata; class Mammalia; order Diprotodontia; family Potoroidae; genus Potorous; species Potorous gilbertii. The sequence goes on from CM053773.1 coordinate 114,421,628, forward strand.
CCAAGATGGCATGCAATCTTGTGTAGGTTTTACACACATGTTCCTATTAAATACATTTCACCTTAGTCATGTTGCATAGAAGATATAAAATGAATGGGAGAAATCATAAAACAAAATAAAATATAATACAAGAGAAAATGGTCTTCATTCTGCGATCCATTTACATACACACATACATACATACTTAAATACAGATACATCTTGGATAGATGTTGAGGATGAATGATAAGCTGAGTCCAGCTTTAGAAAAGAGAGCAGGACAGATGTTATCTGGAAAATTGTGCAGCTTTCTAGCTGTTGTGGTTCATCCTTCATTCTCAAAGAGGACCAGTGTCATCAGGAGGGTGATGCCTTGACTTGCAAGTGAATTAAATTTGAGTGAGACAGACTTGTGAAAGTCATCAGCCTCGCTCTCTCCTCCAGAGTCATTGCAGTCCAGAGGCAAGACGTAGGTCAGGAAGTCTGACAGTGACCCCCAGCTTTCTAGCACATTGGTTATGGAATACAAAGTAAAATGTCCCTGCATACAAAGAGCACAGCGAAAGTTGAGTTTCATGTGACTATGAGACCTTAGAGAACTGCAGTGGGGTTATGCATTCTGTGTGTCTTTCATTTAGGTACTAGACACACACATAAATCAAGGTAGATAGGTGGCCAAGTGAAGAGTGTTGACTTGAAGTCAGGAAGACAGATACTCTTAACTGTTTGATTTTGGACAAGTGACTCAATCTCTCAGAGACTCTGTTTCTTCTTCTGTAAAAGTAATGGCACCTACCTCCCAGGCTTGTTATGAGGAATAAGTGAGATAATATATGCAAAGTCCTTTGCAAACATTAAAGAACTATATTTATTGTTGTTATTCAGTCATATCTGACTTTCCATGACCCCATTCAGGGTTTTCTTGGCAAAGATACTGGAGCATTTTGCCATTTCCTTCTCGAGCTCACTTTATAGATGTGGAGACTGAGGCCAACAGGGTTAAGTAATTTGCTTAGGTTCACATATCTAGTAAGTATCTGAGCTTGAATTTGAACTCAGATGTTTCTGACTTCAGCCTGAGCTCTGTATCTACTGTATCGCCTAGAAAGCACTATGTAAATGTTGCCTATTATTAAGTGACCAATGTACTTGAAAATTCCTGTAGTTTCCTGCATCAGATTTTGTGCTCCTCCTGTCTGAAGCTGGGCTCAAATAATTTTAAACTTCTCCCTGACACAAAAGTTTGCTTTTCTAAGACCATTTATGTTGTGGAATTACCGTGACATAAGTACTAGTGGTAATTATGATTTTGATGTAGAAATTTGGATCTTGGATTTCTCTGTGTCTGCTCCCTCAACTCCTTTGTGACACTACTCTGTTCAGATTTCCAAGTAAGAGCAGAGTTGCCTGGGGAAATAATATTGTATATCCTCCTTATTTTTATATGGTGAAATTCAAAGAAAATGAACATCAAGGGCCAACTTGCAGGGGAAAATGTTCCACAAAAGAATACCCACGGGATGGAAAGAACAGGAGTGTCACTCTGCCTCAGCATGGTGTGTAGTTTAGTGGTTGATGTATGTGTACACATGAGTCTCAAGCCTTTTTAAAGTACCACTAGTTCCCTGGTTGATCTAACATCAGTTGTTTGTTTGACGTACGTGGTAACCATGGAGGATAACGATAGATAGGGGTAATACTGACTTATTGTCCCTGATCAACGTGATGAAGTTACAGGGTGAATGACAGCATTCTGTACAGCCTTCAGCATGAGGGAAGGATTTCAAAGAGAGCTGTGATAGAAGTGGGTGGAGAAGGATCATAGATCATTGATTCAGACCTATATATTGCTTTAAAGGGCAACTCCTTCATTTTCATATGATGCTAGGTAGCACAGGAGGCAGACAGAAGGCACAATAGCTAGACTGCTGGACCTGAAGTCCAAAGTTAGCCTCAGACATTTACTGTGTGAGTCTCGGCAAGTCTTTTAACCTCTACCTCAGTTTCCTTATCTGTAAAATGAGGATAATTAATAGTACCGACCTCCCAAGATTGCTATGAGGATACAATAAGTTGATATTCATAAAGTACTTAATATTTGCTGTATTTTATTATTATATGCCATATAGCAAATATTATTTTTATTCTATCCATTTTTACAGATGAGGAAACTGAGACTCAGAGAAATTAAGTCTCTTGCCCAAGGTTACTCAGAAGGCAAGTGGCAGAGTTAGATCCTCTGACTCTAAATCCAGAATTTTCTGCACTACTTTGTGGCAGAAGGGAATTCCCTTAGAAGAAAAGGAACTCCTTTTTCATAGAATGAAAAATGTGATGATTCACCAGCTGGTAAACAGTTACAACCTGAACCAATCTTCAAATCTTGATGAGTTCAGTAAAAAGAGAAAGGGAAGGGGATCACATGTATAATGAAACCCAGCCATAAATAATGAAAGTATCAGTTACCCTCTTGTTTCTAACTGAATTCCTCTTAGATGGTACAGGTTACAGCCGAGGGTTAGCAAAATGAGAGACTGAAAGGCAGTGACTGAGCTCATACATTGCTCTCCTGTTTAAAATGTTTCTTCATTAGGAAATCTATCTTCTGCAACGAGAACTATTAATCATACAGCTATATATGAAACCACCAAGCTGGAGCTTGACTTTTTGACTTAGAATTCTCTGCTGCCAGTCTTCTGCCAATGCTTTCCCACTGCTTTCTTCCTCCTGTCCTTATTCACAGCCCCAAGTCCAGCTCCAATTTAACTTCTTGACAAAGCCTTTCCCATCTCCTACCATCCACACTGTGATAATTAGAGACATGGTTTCTGGATCATTTCATCATTTTATTAATAAAGTCACCAGGCTATTAATAAAAGAATGGTCATTTGGCTGTCTCTCTTAGACCAAAGACAATCATGGTGGCTGGCTCACAGTTTATATGCTCTTCTCATTCACTGAGAATGACATTAGGTCACTCGTGGAAAGACAAACTATTTTAATACTCAGACCACCTCCATCCTTGGGCCATATAGATAAAAGGATCTGTTTCCATCCAAGCTTGAGGAGAACACAATAGACTTCTCCACCTTAGATTAAATTATTTGTAATGTTGGGTGGGATCTGACCATGACTGAGGAGAGTTAATTCAATCTTACTATGGTAAATGTCCTTTAAGAGACTGAACATTTAAAATCAGTACTTTGGAAGAAGGGAAGAGCTCTGAATCTTCCCAAATTGTGGTTTATTAATAATCATTTCTCTCAACACTAACCTCACCTCTTCCCTATCCCCTAGAGCATTTACTCCACCCTCATTTTACCCCATGGTTATAGTTCCTTTTTGTCATTCTCTTAATTACTTCATGTGGGCCAGTCTTGACTCTGCAGGTAGATTTTAAGTTACTTAAGAACATGGGGATCTTCTTGGTAAAAGTCAGTGGGGTATAAGGAAAAGTCCTCTGAGGGTTAAAAGATTTTGGGGAGTAGAAGAGAGTCCCTGCTCTTTCTGTCTCCTCTAGGGCTAGGAAGCCTGAAGCCTTGAGCCACATGTGGCCCTCTAGGTCCTCAAGTGCATCCTTTTTGATTAAATCCAAACTTCACAGAATAAATTCCCTATACAAAAGTCTGTAAAACTTAGACTCAGTCAAAAGACTTCACCTAAGGACCTAGAAGTATGACCTCAAGGCAACACGCTCCCCACCCCTGTCTATGTGATGATAGCAAGTTATCTCACATCTCTCCATCGGGAGTAATCAGTTAACTAATAAGCATTTATTAAGTGCCTCCTGTGTGTCAGGCTCTTTCTTAGGTGCCAGGGAATACAAAGACAAAAGGGAAATAATCCTTGCCTTCAAGAAGTTTACATTCAAGTAGGAAAGCAATATGACCACACACAAGTAGACATACACTATGCACAAAGTAAACACAAGGGAATTTTGGGCAGGATTGGGGAGGTACAAGCAATCTGGGGATGAGGAAAGGCCTTATGCAAGTGCTTAAACTGAATTTTGAAGAAGGTTAGATAGCTAGGTGCTGCAGTAGATAGAGTGCTGGGTCTGGCCTCTGACACTTACTAGCTGTTTGGCCCTGGGCAAGTCACTTACCCTGTTTGTCTCAGTTTCCTCATCTATAAAATTAGCCGGAGAAGAAATTGACAGACCATGCCAGTATCTTTGCCAAGAAAACCCCAAATGGAGTCACGAAGAGTCAGGTTGAAAAAATTGAAAAAAATGACCAAACAACAAAAAATATGAAGAAATAGGAGTAAAAGGGATACATTCTAGGTATGGGAGACAGAGGCAAACGCAAGAAGGAAGGAGATGGAATGTTGTGTGTAAGGAGTAGAGGAGGAGTCAGTTTGGCTGGAACGTAGAGTAAGCATGCAGTGGAGCAATGTATATGTCTGAAAAGGTAAACAGAGGAAGCCATCAAAGAAGGGATGTGACTTGGTCAGGCATGGCCTCCACGTTCTCATCTGTGAAATGAGAGGCCTCTGAGATTATCAGATCAGAATCATGGATTTAGAGCTACCTTCTCATCCCATGTCCTGGTTTTATTGATGAAACAAATGAGGCCCAGAGTAGTTAAGTGTGTTCCCGAAGACACATAGCTAGTACATAGCTGACCTAACCTTTGAATTTAGGTTCTTTGACTCCCAGATCAGTGATTGTCCAATGATGATTTATAAGCACCTTCCTTGCTCTATCATCCTGTGACTTTGTAGTCTTTAAAACACTTAGCACAAAGTGTAGTCCATAGTGTTCCCTTACTGAATTGCAAAACAACTGAACCCACAGTACGAGGAATGCAGTTATGCATTGTGAGACTAGTTCACAAAATCTACAAATTACTACAGTGGTCAGTTTTCTCTAGGAAAATATAAACAGAATGATAAGCAAAAAAAAATGCAACAAATAATCCCCAGTGAAGTCTGCAAGATTATTGCATGGTGATCTACAGCATCTCAAAACATGTTATTTATTAGGCTATGATGAGAATTCATTGTAATTTCAGAAGGTCTTATTTTGCTTAGGTTTTTTTTCCTTTCACATCTAGATTTTACAATTCAGTTTGTTAGTTACAAAAGAGCTTCTTTCAAATTAGTAAAAAAGTGAATAAGAGAACTCATGTGGGAGAAAGTGTGGTGAGAGTGCACGGTATCCTCCTGTGTAGATTGTTAAAGTATGGAGCCAGTGGTTTTTCATTTTCATGACTGTTATGGGTTGGAAGCCTGAATAAGCAGGCTGTTAGTTAGGAGTTGGGGTTCTTGGTCATTCAGTCTGACTTTTCTCTTCCCAAGGGGCCTGGTGGTGATGGTAGCAGTGGGGGTGGTGTGTGTATGTGTGTTTTGGGGTGGAGGATGGTGCAGAATGAGAAGATTTGTGTCTTTGTGTGCTAGAATCATGTTCTCCTAGGCCTTAAGTGGACAAACTATCTTTTCCCCCTTCATCTCAATGCACAGCACTTAAAACTTGACTTTTATTTAATTGGATTTGGCTATTTTGATGCTCAGTGCAACTAATTTTATAAAATTAATTGAATGAATGGGTTGTTTGAGTGTTTAGAGGAATATGATTAATGATTATCTTGCTACTGGGGTTCCATGTGACCACTAGCAGAAAGCTTTTTTCCCTGATCACTTGGCGTATTTGTAAGAAAGTTATTCTTGGACATTGCCCAACCAGCTGCACCCAAAGCAGAAGGGGGTGAGAGGATTGCCCAAATGTGACAGAAGTCTTGTAGAAGAGTTGAAGCCTTTGTGGAAGGTAATTATTTTCCCTCACTTAAGTAAACTTCCCAAAGACAATAGTCTGTTCATACTGGATTTACAACAGTCTCTTAGATATAGGGAGAAAGACTCCATCCAGTGTGACAACGACTTACAAAAGAGTAATAACGTGCTGTTATTTCTACAGAAATATAACTTAGGACAAGTCACTTAATCTATCAATGCTCCAAGCAATTCTCTAAGTATAAATTGTGGAGCAGGTGACAGTTTGCATTGGAATAGAAATATTCCCTCTTTTATACAAATGAAAACACAGGTCCATTTGGAGTTGTTTTGCTGAGTTTGTGAGTTTTTTTTTCTTTTTTGAGAAGTTACTATCCACCATCTGGCTATCATGTACCATGCTTCCAGACATGTCCAGGTCAGCCCCACCCCCATCTTTAAAAATTTACTTAAAATAAATGAATAAACAAGCAAATGAATAAACGAATGAATGAATGAAAAAATAGATAAATGAATGAATGAATAAATAAAGACTTGCTTGACCATATCCCCAATCTTCCCTCCCCCTCATAGTTAAACTCCTAGAAAAGGCACTTAGGTTTGTTTTCTCACCTTCCCCTCACTTCTCAGCCCCTGACAATTTAATTTTACTCTTCGTCATTCTAATGAAACTTTTCTCTCCAAAGCTATTGCTTTCGTAATTGCCACATCTTGTGGTTTCTCATCCTTTTTGACTTTTTTGCATCATTTGACAAGGTTGACCATCCTCTCCTGCTGGATACTCTCTCCTCTCTGTTTTTGGGACACTGTTCTCTACCAGTTCTCCTACTTGTCTGATGCTCCTTCTATATTTGTTTGGTACCATCCATAGTGTATCTTAACTATGGGTATATCCCCAGGGTTTGTCTCTGTCTCTGTCTCTCTCTCTGTCTCTGTCTCTCTCTCTGTCTCTCTCTGTCTCACATACACATACACACACATTTTCTTTCTCTCTCTTTTACTCTCTCACTGACTCATAATCTCTATAGGTCTCTCACTCTTTCTATGTCAGCTTCCATTACTTTAGTTATCATCTCTGTGCAGAGCTGCCAAATCTATATATCCATCTTTAGTCTCTTTCCTGATGTCCAGTTCTACATTACTCATTGCTTATTGGACAACTTTGTCTGGATGTCGCCTGGGGCATCTGAAATACAGCCATATAAGACAAAATTCATTATCTTTCCTTGTAAACTCTTCTCTCTTCCTTACTTCCCTATTTCTTTTGAGGATCATTCAACCAGTCACCTTGGTTCTCAGTTTACATGATATCAACATTTATTCTTGGAATCATCTTCAACTCATTGTTTTGTTCACCCCTCATATCCAATTAGTGGTGAGTTCCATTGGTTCTCCTTCCACAGTATCTCTTGCATTCATCTGCTTCTCTCCATTATTACCCTAGCTCTGACCCTCATCATCTCTTGCTTAGGATCATTGGTTCCCAAAGAGTGATCTGGAGTGAATAAATGGATGAATGAATGAAATTTTCATTGAGTTCTTTTGTCCTATGTAGAAATAATGGATTTGTGTCAATTTGTCCATAGGAGATAGATACAGGTCTCATGGAGTATAGAAATGAAAAATTTTTTAGAGGCAATCTAGTCCTTCATTTTATAAATAGGAAACAGAAGTAGAGAAAGGAATTTACTTAGGTAAGGTCAGCTTTTCTCACCCAATAATCCTTTTGACAAACAGTACACATTGCAAGAAGAACAGTCAGACCCTATGGAATTAGTCTGTGTTCACACTAAGCCTGAGTTTCCCATTTCTGGTCATGGCTTCTCAAGCCAGAGAGAGAATACCATGACTTCCCTGATGTGCTTTGCTTCATTTTGGCAAAGAAAAATATTGGAAAGTAGAAGAGAGAGAAGACAAGCAAATTATTAACAATGAACTTGAGAGTGTCTCTTTTCTCCTTTAGGGCTCCAAAGCAATTTGAATTGTAGTTAATTAATATTTTTCACCTGTACCATGCAGCCACGTTGAATTGAATCTTAGATGGCTTTCTAAACATGACTTTAGAATGATTTTGCAAATAAATAAAAAATTAACCCATTGTTCTTTGTATGTTTGTTGTTGTTTTAGTCAACTGGGCTACTCAGTTTACACAACAGTCATCTATTTTAGTAAAACAGACAAAAAACCCCACCACTACTCTTATTTCCCATAAACCTATGAGAAAATTGCTGTCATTTTCTGTATGAAAACTGTCCTGTAAAAACGTTTCAAAATGCTCAGTGCCTCTACATTTTAGATGTTTGATATATTTTTTGCTGAATATTGAAGACCATACTTAAGAGAATGGAAAGGCAATTAATTATAAGACTAGATAATGAGCGATCTTTAGCACAAGGCCCGCTATATGTTAGGACTATATCGAGGTTCACAATCACTTTCTAAATATAGCAGGTCTTAGCTGGTCTATGGAGAGAGATGTCACTTCATACACCACGTTGGGGTCACAGGGATGCTGGAACAACTGACCAACCCTGTGATACATCTAACTGGTGAGGTGGAAAGAATTATGATCAGTTCAGACAGTTATTCAGCATGATATAAACCCCCAAAGCTTGGCTCATTGGATTGACTTTTTTCTTTTTCTGCTAATTGTTTTGATGTCAATCTCTGAAGGGTTTCTCAGGAATTGGTTCCAGTTCTCAAGAAGATCATAAACATGGTTCCCGCCCTAGTCCCTGCAAAGGACAAATACCACTCTCTTCCACAATAAGAGTGGGAAGTGAAGGCCCATGCTCAAAACCCCTAAGTAAAAGGACCAAAAGGGGAAATTTCCCAAGATTCCTCAAATGCAAGTTTGCCTGGGTGGCTACAGTTTTCTCAAAGTAATCTCAATTAGAAGGTTGTGGCTTCCCAGACTTGTTCAATGTCCTATCTTAAGGGTATTATTTGTCCAGCACAGTCTGGCACATTGATTCCATGCTGACTCAAGGGAAGGGTGGGGGGAACATGTGATCTTCTGACTCACCAGTGCTTCTTCCTGTAGTATCTCTATAGGATGACTCTCTCATTGTACACATGCGTTCCCACGTAATTTGGGGCTAAGACCAACTTTAATAATAAGTGTCCACTTGGTGTGATGCTGAAAGTGCTCTTACCTAAGAATAGCTTCCCCTCACGGCACTGTTAAGATGCTTGAAATTCCTCCTTACTCATTCATCTGGGTGAGGGCACTGAAGGTACCAGTTGAAATGTATTCTTTTTGTAGAGAGGTCCCAGTTCTACCAACCTACTTCCTGCATGACAGTGGACAAGTCTCTTAATCTTCTTGGGCCTCCATTTTGTCACGTGTAAAATAAGAGGATTGGACTAGATGGCCTCTGAAAGCTCATTGATCTTAAAATCTGTCAGCCTATGATCCTAATACTTTAAACCCTTTTTAACCTTTAATATCTTAGCTCAAATTGTTTTATCAGACTGATAGCCAGACTTCCACTAGGGTTCTGAGGGAAGAATCACAGAAAAGCTAAACTTTTCATGTGAAGAGTATGCAAAGGGGCTATAGAGAGGACTGGAGTAAAGGAGGCCATGAGCAGGTAGAATGTATGCCTCATTGTTCAGTCCCAAGAAAGCTGAAGGGGCTGGGGAAGTTTTGTGAGAGCACCCACCCCAGGAGCGCAGAGAGGGAGAGGGAGAGAAGCAAAAAACCAACACAGCCTACTTCAGAGTTTTGCTTAGTATTGGCTCTATCCACGTGGAAGTAACATATGGCCATGAAATACCTGGATAATGGCTTCAGTCAAAGAACCTGGCTTTTTTTTTTTTTTGAGGAGCCAGAAAAAAATAGATGTGTGGGGTCCTTGACTTTCCAATAGAAGTGAGTGATTGAAGAACTGGAATATTGGGCAGGAGTAGGAAGGAACAGGCACTATCACAAAGAAGAGAGGCTTTCTCTCTCATTCTCTCTTTCTCCCCACCCCTCTCTCTCTGTCTCTGTCTCTCTCTCTCTCTCCTCACCCTTCGCTTTCTCCCTCTCTCTCCCCCCACCAACTCTTTGTCTCATTCTCCTTACACCCTTAGCAACCGCTGCATTAACAGGGAGCCTTTACCTTGGGTCTATGAATCCTGATGACAGAACTCAGAGGTGGGGCTGAATTGTAGGCCATGACCTATATAGGATTCAGTATGAATCTGTGGCCTTGGGGCCAAAGTTAGAAAGGGACAGTGAACGGACCCAAAGTGTGATTCCACAGACTGACACTCTTGCTACTGGACAGAGCCAGGACTTGACTTCTGAGGGACCTGTGTAAGGTTTGAAAAATATGTCCCATATTGTTACCTATGAAAAGCTTTGAGCCTTCACTGTTTCATATTCAACTTCATTTATCACAAAATAAATGTCCATGGGCTCTAGGAGATTTTTTTTTTCCTGTAAATTCGTCTTATAAAAAAATCCTATTAAAGAGTCTTCCTCTTTGTGTCCCTGTACTTTGCATCTTTGGAAGCCCTCATTTGTGTTTCCTCTAGTCCTGACTTATTTCTGAAGTCTCTCAGATGGCCTTGGGGTATAGCTTTGGTTTTCCTAGAGTGAAATAGATAATGATATAGATATCAGTTTTAGGGTATAGATACAATTATATATGATAAGTAGATAATAATGTTAGATAGTAGATAATAGTTTAGATAACAATTATAGGCACAGAGTTCAGGGTCCTCCAATGAAGGAGCGAAAACCCTGTTCACCCCAGTCAGCTCTCTCAACATTCTCTGAATTGGAACATAGGATTTAAAGTTGGGAAAGAATTTAGAGCTCCTCTAGTCTAACTTAACCCAATTCCATTTTATGGATGAGGAAACTGAGGTTTCAGTTTCAGAAAGGTTAAGCGATACCTAAGGTCTCACAGGTAAAGAAGAGCAGAGCTGAGATGTTAACTAAAGTTATCTGACCTCAGATCTAGTCTCCTTCAACTCTACTACCTAGAGGGAATATATGATTAGCAGGTAGGAACCCCACCTGTTCTAAAGTGGCAAGGATAAAGAGTGTGTGCGTGTGTGTACATGCATACATGCACACACATATATACACATCTGTGTTTTTGTGTATATATGTGTGTATATATTGACATCTATACACACACATATGTGTAGCTGAGGATTCAGTTTTATTCTTTTCTCTCAACTCTGCAAGAATGGGCAACAGATGGGAACCCTGGGAGACCTTTCCTCTATCACAGTGAGGAGCTCTGTCTACCTCAGGGCCAGCAGAAAAACAGAGTAGCCAATGGAGACTTTGGGAAATGCTGCAAAAAGTAGGGCAAGTTTTATAAAAGTGGTTGAAATGGGACTTCTACTTGTCCTTTGCTGCTGGTTTTCTTTTTTTCCTTTTTCAATTTTTTAACATTTTTATTTAAAGTTTTGAGTTTCAAATTCTACCCCTCCATCCTCTCTGCCTTCCCTTAGATAGTAAGCAATCAGATATAGGTTTTACATGTGCAATCATGTAAAAGGTTTCTATATTAATCATTTTATAGAAGAAGACTCAAATAAGAGAAAAAATGAAAGAAAGTGAAAATAGCATGCTTCAGTTTATAATCAATCAATATCAGCTCTTTTTCTGGAAGTGGATAGTATGCTTCAACCTGAGTCCTTTGGGATTGTCTTGGATCACCATATTGCTGGACTGTCTGAGTCACTCACAGTTCTTCATTAAACAATATCACTGTTATTGTGTATAACATTCTCCTGGTTCTGCTCACTTCACTATGCATCAGTTCCTATAAGTCTTTCCAGGCTTTTCTGAAACCATCCTGCTTGTCACTTCTTATAACATCATAGATTGTATACCACAACTTGTTTAGTCATTCCCCAATTGACTGGCATCCCTTTGATTTCCAATTCTTAACCACTACAAAAAGCTGCTATAAATATTTTTGTACAAATAGGTCCCTTTCCCTTTTTCTAGCTCCTAGTTTTCTAAAAGGAGAAATTTGTTTTAAGAGTCAGAAACGTACTGAACAAGGTCTGGTAAGTGCATCATTGCCTTGGGATACAGGGGCCAAAAGGGGGTCTGGTAAAGATACCAAAAGCATATTAAAGTTTCCAGAGCACTTCCCTCACAACAGCTCTGTCACACAAGGTGCTTTATTCTCCTTTTACAAACTTGGTAAGCTTAGACAGTGACTCACCCGAGTTTGCATGCCTAGTAAGTGCCAGAACTAAGATTCATAGGAATTTAGATTTTGAAGTGGCATCGGAGGCCAACCTCCTCTTTTTTAGAGAAGAGGAAAATGAGAGTGTGAGAAGTTAAAGTGACTTAGACAAGGTCACAGAGGCAGTGAATGAGAGCTGGGTTTCAAATTCAGGTCTCCCCCCACTCTCTCCTCCATGTTTAGCATTCTTTCAGGGATGACACAATATATCATTTCAATTATTTCCTCTCCTAAGGATCCTAATGATTCCCCTCTTGCTGTGGAGTGAACAATGATCCTGGAGTAAGAAAATGTGTTCCAGTAGCAGGTCAGCCATTTACTAGCTGTATAACTTTTAGCAAGTCCCTTCATCTCTGAGGGATGGTTTTCTCACTTACAAAAAAAGGAGGAAGTGGGGTCCAAGGCCCCTTTCCATCACTAACGTTCTGTGATTCTGAAATAAGTCAGTGGGCAAGAAAAGAGGAATCTAATTCTTGCCTCAGATTTGAGGGGCTCTGGACTGACTCCTTAGAGATTTGCCAGGAAAAGGGTAAGAACCATAAGCATCACTGTCTCTTCTCTTCCCCTCTCCCAAGTCCAGAAAAAGAAATTGGTGGCATCAGCATGGTTACTGTTCCTTCTCATGGGCTGTGACTAAATGTAAGGTGCACACAAGTGTCCCATGACCTGAGAGCCCATAGGCAATATATGAGATTTTGAACTCTTTGAGAGCAGGAACTAATTTTTTCCTGTTTTTGTATCCCCAGCACTAAGGAAAGTGCCTGGCACATAGTAGATCCTTAATAAATTCTTAGCTTAAGTTAACAAATGAGCGTGGTCTGAAAATCTCTGGCCTCTCTGTTGCCAAGATCACTGTATTTAAACAAACAAACAAAAGAATTGTAAACTAAGCAACTGAAGGGATTAAAAGGGGAGGGGAACTCAAAACTGGAAGGATTTTTTTAAATTTTTCAGTCCAGTCCTTGGACCTAGGGCAGCTGTGGGTTTCACTGGCGCATCATCCGGTAACCCTGAACCTGTGACAGTTACTTACTTTGTGGTTATTATTGACCTGTCTTTAAAGTGCTAGGATAAAGAGTTAATAGTGAAAGGTTGGGGGGGGCACATGCCATGCACAAGAACAGTCTTGGGTACTCATGATACTCTAGAGGGCTGGATATGTAGATGAGTATAGATATGAGTCTATAAAGACCTGTGGTGTAGCAAAGCTCAGGTATTGCACTTACTGTGTGACCTTGATTCTCACCTTTCTGTGTCTCATTTTCCTTCTCTGTAAAAATGAAGGCTATGCTAAATTTCAGTTAGAGGTTAGTGGAAAATAAAGCTGTAATATTTTTAACATTAAAATGAAAAACGATATTTATCTAAAACCAACAGAAAGCATTATTTGTAATGGGGACATGGTAGTTTTTCCAGTACTGTCAGGGGTGATGCAACAATTCCCCTTATCACCTCTATTATTTCATATTGTATGAGAAAGGTTAACTAAAGCAATAAGAAAAGAAAAAGAAATTAAAGGAATTAGAAAAAGCAACAAGGAAACCAAACTATCATTCTCTGCAGATGACATGATGTTACACTTAGAAAATCCTAGAGAATCAACTAAAAAATTACTTGAAATGATTAACAGTTTTATCAAAGTTATAGGATACAAAATAAACCCATAAAAATCATCAGCATCTATATATCTATATATCTATATCTATATAATCAAAGTCCAGCAGAAAGAGATAGAGAAATTTCATTTAAAATAACTGTAAACAATATAATATACTGAGGAGTTTCTCACCAAGACAAACTTAAGAACTATAGGAATGAAAATATAAAATGCTTTTCACAGAAATAATGTCAGCTCTAAACAGTTAGAAAAATATTAATTGCTCATGGGTTGGTCAATATAACAAATACAACAATTCTACCTAAGTTAATCTATTAAGTTCAATACCAATCAACTATCAATAAATTACTTTATAGAGATAGAAAAAAATTGTAACACAATTCTTCTAAAAGAACAAAAGCTCAAGGATATCAAGGGAATCAATGAAAAAAATGCTCAAAAAAGTGGTCTAGCCATACTAGATCTCAAACTATTATAAAGCAGTAATTATCAAAACAATCTGGTGCTGGCTAAGAAATAGACTGGAGGATCAGTGGAATAGGTTAGGTATAAATGACATTATAGTAAATGACCATAATAATCTTCTCTACGATAAACCCAAAGATCCAAGCTTTTGGAACAAAAAAAAACCTCATTATTTGACAAAAACTGCTGGGAAAACTGGAAAAGAGTAAGGCAGAGACTACATATAGATAAACATTTCATGCCATATACCAAGATAAGATCAAAATTGGTGATATCATAAGTAAATTAAGTTAAGCAATTTAACTAAGTTAAGTAAATTAAGAAATTGTGGAATAGTTTATCTGTCAAATTTATGGATAAGGAGAGAATTTTTCAGCAAAGAAGATATAGAGAACATTTCCAAATGTAAAATAGATAATTTTGATTATATAAAATTGAAAATTTTTGCATAAACAAAACCAATGCAACCAAAACTTATTAAGAAAGTAGAAAACAGGGGAAAATTTTTTGCAACAAGTATATTTGATAAAGGCCTCATTTCTCAAATAACTGAGTAAAATTTATAAAAATACAAGTCATTTCCCAATTGATAAATGGTCAAAGGATATGAACAGGTACTTTTTAGACAAAAAAATCAAAACTAACTATAGTTATATGAAAAATTACTCCAAATCACTATTGATCAGAGAAATGTAAATTAAAACAACTATGAGTTACCACTTCACACCTATCAGAGTGGCTAATATGACCAAAAAGAAAAAAAAAGAAAATGTTGGATGTTGGAGGCAATGTGGGAAAACTAGACTCTAATGCACTATTGGTGGAGTTGTGAACTGATCTGGAGAGCAGTTTGGAACTATGCGCAAAGAGTTATCAGATTGTGCATACTCTTTGATTCAGCAATACCACTGCTAGGTTTATATTCCAAAGACATCCAGAAAAAGGAGAAAGGGACCTATTTTTTTGTACAAAAAATATTTAGAATTGGAAATCAAAGGGATGGTCATCAATTGGGGAATGTTAAACAAGCTGTGTTAGATGAATGTAATGGAATATTATTGTACTGTAAGAAATGACAAGCAGGCTAACTTCAGAAAAACCTGGAAAGATTTATATGAACTGATGCAGAGTGAAGTGAGCAGAATCAGGAGACTGTCATACACAGTAACAGCACTATTGTTTGATAAAGAATTGTGAATGACTTAGCTATTCTCAGCAATACAGTGATCCAAGACAATCCCATAGTACCAATGATGAAGTATGCTATCTGCCTCCAGAAAAAGAACTGATATTGAATGTATATAGACTGAAGCATGCTATTTTTCACTTTCATTTTTTTCTTTATTCTAGTGTTGTCAAGATGACTAATGTGGAAATATTTTGCATAATTGCACGTGGATAACCTATATCTGATTGCTTTCCATCTCAGGAAGAGGGAGGGGAGGGAGGGAAGAAGAGAGGGATAAAATTTGAAACTCTAAATTTTAAATAAAATGTTTTTAAAAATTGAAAAAGAAAGAAAAAATCACTATACCTCTCCAGTCCTGTTTCCTTAAGCATAATTTTTAGGGGGTTGGATTTGATTATTTCTAGGGTCCCTTCTAGCCTTAAACTATGATCCTGGGACGAGATAATTTTGATTATCTCTGATAATCAAATAGATCAGATAGATCTCTGATTCACAGAATGAATATTTTATGATGCATTTTATGTAGTTGCTATTCAGTCATTTTTTTCAGTCATGACAAGCTCTTTATGACTCCTTTTGGCATTTTTGAAGCAAATATACTGGATTAGTTTGTCATTTCCTTCTCCAGCTCATTTTACAGATGAGGAAACCAAGGCAAATAGGGGTTAAGTGACTTGCCCTGAGTCACACAGCTAATAAGTGTTTGAGATTGGATTTGAGCTCAGATCTTCCTGACTTTGGGCCTGGCACTCTGTCCACTGTGCCATCTAGCAGCCCATTTTATGATTCATATGTCTTACTAATACAAATTGTACTTCCAAATAAATAAAAATTAATGAGATTTAACAGTATATGCATGTAAGTACTTATTTATTTCCATAGCTAAAAGATCATAGGATTTTTAAAATTCATTTTTTTCTTGGTAAATACTATTTTATTTTTTTCAATTGCTTATAAAGATAGTTTTCAACATTCATTTTTATAAGATTTTGAGTTTCAAATTTTTTCTCCTTCCCTCTTTCCCCACCCCTCTCCCCAATATGGCGAGATAGAGGTTATATATGTGAAATCATGGAAGCATATTTCCACATCAGTCGTGTTGTGAAAGAAGAAACAGAACAAAAGGGAAAAGCCACAAAAACAAAAACAAAAAAGGTGAAAATAGCATGCTTCAATTTGCATCCAGACTCCTTGGTTCTTTATTTGAATGTGGATTGCATTTTCCATCATGAGTCTTTCGGGATTGTCTTGGGTCATCGTAATGCTGAGAAGAGATGAGTCTATCCAAGATGATAATCACACAGTGTGGCTGTTACTGTGTACAGTGTTCTTTTGGCTTTGTTCACTTCACTCAACATCAATTTATGGAAGCTTTTCCAGGTTTTTCTGAAATCATCCTGCTTGTCATTTCTTATAGCACAATAGTATTCCCTTATGGTCATATATCATGGCTTGGTCAGCATCACTGTGTGATGTTACCATAAATTGATTTTCAAATGGTAAGTGGATCTTTTATTTTTTTGTCTGTTATTAACTCTTCACCTTGTATCCCTTTGCAAAGAATGAAAGAAAGAAGGAAGGAAAGAAAGAGAAAAGAAAGAAAAAAAATTAACCTGAAATTTTTGTCACAATCAGAATGCCTGTAGTCATATAATCAGTATATGTCAGAAACGGGAGGTACCTTTTTAGGTTGGAGGGATACATCCATGAGTAGCAAGGAATTAATAGAAATGTAGATATAGACATCACAACACAATACAAAGGATAGTGGACCTGGAAATAGAGAGATCTGAATTCTAGTATTGGTTTTGTTCTTTAGGAATGGTTGTGTGACCTTGGACAAGTCAATTCTTTAAGTATCTCAGATGAGGTCATAATCCTTGTGCTCCCTTATATAAGGTTGCTGTTCGAATTAAGTGAAACAATGCATGTGAAAGAACTTTCATAAACCTTAAAGCACAAAATACATGTAGGCTATTATATTTACATTGTAGAGAATAATATTGGGGAAGGTCTGGACATGTGATTTTCTAGATATGGGGACCTCCTGATGTGGAATTTCCCTCTTGTGGTGCAGATGGACAACTCTATAATTTGTAGTCTGGGAGAATCAGTCTTCTGGGACTACAGAAAGGATAAATGACTTCCCATGATCTCATAGACAGTACATATTGGGGACAGCTTGAGCAGAGGTCTTTTTGACTCCTAACTATGATGCTTTTGATTTCTTCCTTCCTTCCTTCCCTTCTTTCCTTCCTGTTCAGTGGCTAGAGAGCTGGAGATGAAGTCAGAAAGACCTGAGTTCAAATGTGATAATCAGACACTTACTGGCTGTATAACCCAAGTCAAGTCACTTAAGAGTTGACTGCCTCAGTTTCCCCAACTATAAAATGGAGATAATACTATCACTTACTTTCCAAAACTGTTGTGAGGATCAAATGAGATAGTGTTAGTAAAGTGCTTAACAAAGGACCTGGTGCTTAGAAGGCACTCAATAAGTACTTTCTCTCCCCTATCATCTGTTCTTGTATCCCTTTGTTAAAAAAAAAAAAAGAAAAGAAAAATTAAAAAATTTTTTTTCACCTGAATTTTTTTGGTCACTATCAGAATGCCTTGTGCCAACACTTCCTCATGGTCATGAGGTTACCTTGTTCTTGAAAGCTATGCCAGTGGAATACAAGTGCTGGCAGGTCCTGCCATTCTGGAAGGACTTCAAGTATAGACCCAATGATGTAACTAGCCTAACTCAGTCCGTAGACTCATCACTGGGAAGTTGACCATTTTTTAATTATTATTTTTGGTCAAAATAATTCATGAAACCATCTATTAAAGCATGGAAAAAGTCATGATCTCTTTGCTCACACCAATACAATCACAAGTATTTTGATAGATATTATCAGTTGATTACTTTGTAGGTACTATCAACAATATTTAATTATGTATCAGCAAATGCCTATTGAAGTTTTATTACATATTGCCTCCTACTTTTCTATGGGGATACATACTTAGGAGAGTGGCTGATGAATTAATAGGCTAACTAAAACAAAAATGGAAATCAAGTTGTAATTTCACTAATACAATTTGGATGAAAAACTCATTCTCTTTTCCCGATAGCCAGTGCTATTAGGAACATAGAATCATAAACACCCAAAGTGGGAAACAGAGAAAATTATCTAGGTAGTAAAGATACAAAGCAACCCCAATGCTTTTACCTAAAATAAATAATTGATGCTAATGAATGGTTTTCACTCTAGAATAATCTGCATGATTGACTCATTTCTCTATTTTATAAAAAATGTGTGTGTATGGAGAGAGACAGAGAGAGGCACAGAGAGACAGAGAGAAACAGAGACAGAGACAGAGACAGAGATAGAGAAAAACAGAGAGAAATTCAAGCAGTTTCTTATAAAACATTTCATTATATATATAAGTTCTATATTCTTAGTTCTGACAATTAGTGTGGAAATGTTCCACTAGTTTTACAAAATAGTCGTCTTCTCTTGTTGAATCAAAAAGTATATTCTCTTTAGAAATTGTATTGTTTTGGGGGAGAAAGATAGACAAGAACATGACTGGAGCAAAAGTGGAGAGACCAGAAGATGAAATTTAGGTATTTTCATTTTTGTATTTGTTTCCTGAGTGCTTGCAGAACGTCTGGCACACAGTAGGTGATTAATGAATGCTTGTTGGTTGATTGAAAGGAGCCATCTGGTGTAATGGAAAGAGCACTATACTGGGAATCAAAAGAATTCAGTTACTTATCTACCTTGCTTGTCTCTCTAAGTCTCCATTTTTCTCCTTTGTAAATGGGTATTCCAAGTCCTCCTCCATGTACCCTTACAGGATCATAGCTTTAATGCTGTAAAGGGTATTAGAGGTCACTTAGTCTAACCCCCTTATTTTATAGGCAAAGACAGCAAGGTCCAGAGAGTGGATCTGCCTAAGATTAAACAGGTAACAAACTCAAATCTTAACTACAAATCCAATGATCTCTCCATTGTATAATATTCCCTCTCTATGTAGTTACCGATCAGGGTTATTGTAAGTATCAAATGAGAAAGTGTATAGGAAATGCTATGTAAACTGTGAAAATGTTTTAGAAATATCAATATGACAGCAGTTCTATTTTTGGCCTGTGAATTGTTTTTGGGGAGCCCCAAATCCTGTATTGACTCCATCTATATGATAGCCATGCATTCATGATGTGTCTTGCTTTTCTGCCTAAATTTACATTTTCCCTTAAATTAATTTTTTACCTTGCCTGATTTTCCCATCAAAGAGAGGTAAAAATAGCTTCTCCACCCTTACACTCTCCTTTGCTTCTCTAACCTGACTCTGTTTTCCTTTTCACGGACACCTTGTGCAAGGCCAGTTAGGGAAGATTTCAGGTAGAAACAGGGCCTAAGACTCTTCCATCCTTCCATTGTCACTCAGAGAAAAACAAAACAAAACAACAAGACCTTAGTTATTGTCTGCATTTTTTGCCTAGCCCCTTAGAGGCATAAAGAACTCTCCTCTTAGGGCTGGACTTGGAACATTTAATGCTTGATTCGGAGGTCCTTATTACCATTGAGCATTCTTTATTGCTTTTTGATGAGATCAGCCATGTTGTCAGTATTCACAGATGTGGGATCTGGAGTGATGATGCATGACCCTTTGGGTTGCAGGTCCAGGGACTACAATGAACTTCACTTACTATTTATAGGGTTACTGATTGACATGTATTCTTGAGGTTCAGGTCTAGTTCAGGACAGACCAGTAATTCAGGTTCAGAACTAGAGCACCATGAAACACTCGTGTATCCTAAGGTTCAACAAAAACACACTTATCTACAATAAGAAACTAAGGGGATGTAGATGCTAAAAAGGATAGATTCTTATAATTTATTCAAATGGATACTGCTCCCCTATGTCTCTGTATTCTCCATGATAACACTGGATCAGAGAGTCATCCCATTGGGCATTGGCCATTCTGTTAAATCTGTCATATACCAACTCTCCACAGACTGGACTTTTTATGCCTCAAGTGATATGAAAATCATATGAAAGGTCCAAGCTCCAATTCCCCAGATAAACCAAACCCCATGGATGGTCTTAAAGGATGAGCAGTCAGTCTTCCTAAAATAGATTACACTCTTACTCTAGCTACCTTTTGGTTGCAAGGTTCCTCAAATCTTCATGAGAACCTTCTACCACTCAAATATCTTCAAGGATTTGAGAAGCTTAGTGTAGGCAGCTCTGGAAGAAGATCTTAAAATAAAGAAAAGAAAGATAAAAACATCAAATAATAAGAGAAAGGAAAATCCAAACAACCCTGATGTTTCAACCAACACTCTTCAAACTGGCAAAGATGATAAAATATGGAAATAGTGACTGTTGGAGGCAAAGAGAGGTACACTAGCGCATTGTTAGTGGAGTTGTGAACAAATAAAGCCATAGTATTTTGTAATTAGACAAAAAAGTTACTAAAATGTCTATACCTTTGCCCCAAAGATTCTAATACAAGATTTATACCCTGAGGTCATTGATAAGACCATCTTTATATATACCAAAATATTTATAGCAGCACTTTTTATGGTAGCAAAGAGTTGAAAATAAAGTAGATTTACATTAATTGGGGGATGACTAAGAAAATTTTGGCACATGAATATAATGGAGCACTAGATTTGGAGTCAGGAATCCCTAAGTTCAAATTCTTCCTCAGATGCTTACTAGTTGTGTGTCCCTGCCAAGTAACTTAACCTCTCTGAGTTTTTATTTCCTTGTCTATAAAATGAAGAAAATAAAGCACATACTTTACTGATAGATGAAGATAAAATGAGATAATAAGCACTTTAAGGTTAAGTAAGTCTTAAAACATTACATAAGTGCTAACTATTGGTTATTAATGATTGTCATTGTTACACTGTTGTAAGAAAGGGTGAAGGGCAGCTGGGTGGCATGGTGGATACAGTGCTAGTCCTGGAGTCAAGAAGACATCTTTCTGAGTTCTTCATAGTTGACACTTAATGAGACACTTACTAGTTGTGTGACCCTGGACGAGTCATTTAATCCTGTTTGTCTCCGTTTCCTCATCTGTAAAATGAACCAGAGATGGAAATGGCAGACCACTCCAGTATTTTTGCCAAGAAAACCCCAAAATAGGGTCACAGAGTTAGACATGACTGAAAATGATTGAAAAACAGCAAGAAAAGTTGAATATGATGAATACAGAGAAGCATGGAAAGAATACATGATCAGTTACAGATTGACATAAGCAGAGTGAAGAAAACAACATATAATTACTACAATATGCAAATGGTAAGAACAACCACAAAACAATCAAAAGCGAATTTTCCAAAATTACAGAGAAAGAATGACTCCAAAGAAGAGATCTGAGAAGACAGTGCCCCTCTTACTACTTCGCAGAAGTGGGAGGTCCAGAGGGGGTGGCAAATTGCTTATATTTTTAGGCATTGATTAGTTTTTGCTAATTTTTAAAAATTTTGTCTTTAAAAATATAATCTGTTTTATGAGGTGGCTCTCTGGGAGGGAGAATATTTGGAGAAATTCTGAAGATGTAAACTACAAGCTATATTAACAAAAAAATGATGAAAAAACAAATGACAAATTTTAAATCGTATACTAGTCCTCTTTTATTAGACTAACCCAAGTGCTATGTGGTGAACTTTAGGTTCATGCTGAACATTACAGGAGTTCTCAATATGAAGTTTGAGTTTCTTTTGTTAAATATTTTGGTAACTTTTTTCAGTAGAACTGATTTCCTTTGCAATTCTATTCATTTTATATATTTAAATACACTATTTTGAGAAGGGATCTGTAGTCTTTGACAGACTGTCAAAGGTATCTATGACACAAAAGAGGTTCAGAACCTCTGCTCTAGACAGACTCAAGTCTAGGTTCAAAGATATGGGTGACTTGAAATGACCAAATAAGTTGGGGTATTTTGGAAATGTTCTAAATTTTAGCAAGGTAAATGGATTTCCTGAAGGGTAGTTAGAATTCTACTAAGGCTTCTCTATACCAACTCACCACACGGCAAGGAAGGCACATCAATGTTTCAAGCCCTAGCCCCCTGAATCAACCAAATCCTGAAGATGATTTTTTTGACCCTTTAAAGAGGAACCAACCCAGCTTACAGAAAACTGATAACCTTTTCTATCACACCTTTGTATCTCTGCAACATGAATCTCTTCTGTAGTCACTTTCTCTACTTTTTAATTCTTATCTCTCTGATGTGCAGCAGGCTTACATAATCAATGATGATGATGATGATGTCAATAACAGTGATGAATTTTAAAGGCAAAGTAGGATCAACAGACCCTCCAAGTACTGCTCTAGAACTGAACACACTTCTTATCCCATGTCCAGACCCACAGCCCCATTACTGAGCCAAAAGCAGACCAGCATCCAGAGTGAGGCTCTTGGTTCCTGTTGAAAATAGTTGCTTCCTTTGTTATTTTCTAGTCTGAATTATGTCATAGATAATTTGACATAGGTAAATTGACAAAAGTGTCCATGACAAAAATGGTTAAGAACCCTTAGGCTGGATGATCTCTGGGTTCTTTTCCAGATCTAAGTCAATGGCTCCTATGAATGGACAAAGAAAGATGGTCTTTCCCCAGTCTGAATTCCTATGCCACTTAGATTTTATACTTCAGAACTTCCATCTCTCAGATCCTATGAAACTCTTGACACTGTGATAATAGTGTTATGAGTAGAAGAGACTTTAGGTGTTATCTAGTCCTATGTTGCATTTTACAAATGAGAGAATTGAGATTTAGAGAGAAGTAACCTGCCCGAGGTCACACAGGTCGCAAATAGAAGAGCTGGGATCAGAACTCGGGTCTTTAGACTTCAGAACTAGTCCATTTTATTCCGTGCCATAATGATGAGCTCTCTACTTAGGGTATGGTGGGTTATTGGCAGTAATGCTGGTGTCTCTTTGGGTATTACAAATCTGATTCTTTGTTCTATCAATCCAGAAAGAACCAGGAGTCAGGACCTAATCCTTTCCCTGGGTTAGTTATTCACTTCCTGTGTGATTTTGAACAAACCACTTTCTATTTGTGTTTATCTCTTTCTATGTTGGAGCTCCCCACAAGTGAGTGTTTGTGAAACCCTCCTGATGGAGGCACCAGATAAGGGCATAGTGGCTGTGCTTTGAGAGGTCTCCCATAGATTGCGTCATGAGAATGGACTCTACTGCTTCGTAGAAGACTATCTAAAAAGAACAAATGACTAGAAGGGTCCTGCTTCTCTAGGAAGCTAGTCTGTATGCACACACACACACACACACACACACACACACACACACACACACACAAAGAGAACAAGGCCCTTGAGTTCCAAACTAATCTGTCACCAAGTATCAAATTTATGGAACATCTTCTCCAGAGGTCCTTGGGATCTAGATGAAAGGGGAGAAAAAAAACCCCAAAAAACCGTTGCTACTTTTTCCCTTGTTTAAACTCTAATATGAAGACAAATATGAAATGTTTAGTGGTAAACTTGATAATTACAGCTGTTTTAATGTGAGTATGGGTGAGTCTGACATTGTATTCATAGGTCTGAAAAGTTAGCTTGGGAAAGTTTTCCAGAAGACATACATTGTGTACAATGAGATCACTGGATTAAATCATAGAAGTTAGCTATGAAATTAACTTAGATGGTCTTGGAGTTAGGAAGACCTAAATTTAAATCGTGACTCTGATACACACTGGCTGTATGACCCTGGACAAGTCCTACCTAGGCAATACCCTAGGCAACTATTTAAGACTCTAACATGAAGAGGAGGTGCTAACCTGCATTGGTGGGGGGAATTTCCTTATGGGTAGTTTCCTCCATAAGATGAAATTCCAGGTCCAGTAAAACAAAACAAAACGAAATGAAACCTCACCCATGCTTAGCCATCTTTCACCCTAATAACAGTCATATTTTAATGGTTGACATAAAGGCAAATGATTTCTCCTAGGCTGTTGGATTGATTGACCCCACTCTCCCCCAAACCATTTGAGTTTACCATGTGGAAAAACCTGATTGGCTGCTATTACCAGCCCTGACAGGAGCTTCTTTAAAAATCATGGGACCTATTTAGGGACGGTACATGGGGAGGTATACTTTTCTAGAAATAGCTCATCTGCATCATATTGAGTCCATCCGAGCTTTGCACAAAAATAGGCTGAGGGTGAGGGAACTGACTAATATCTCTGGCTTGAGTCACGCCGTCCCATGGAATCAGTAATGCAGAAGGTCCATCTGAGTTTCTACGGAAGGAACTTAAGGTGTCTGCTCAACTTCCTCATGAGTCTTTGGTGCTCTGAGCTATGCCATCTGAGAGAGTGGCAAACAGCTACTGGGTGGGTTCCATCAGTAGCTTTCAGGACAGTTAGGTGGAGTGAGAAGTAGAGGAGGGGTTAGTTCAGAGAAGAATGTAACCCTAAAATGTCCTGTGTCTTCATTTCTGCCCATTGGCTCTAGGAAGTACTGGTACCCAGTTGAAGTTTATTCATACCTTTAGATAGATACTTGCATCTAGTCATAAAGACTCTTTAAGGGCTTAGTGACTTGAAATTAACTGCCACTAGATCTGAGTGGAACCTCACTCTATTTGGGAACCATTATACTACTAATCTAATACCTGACACCCAAGTGGGCATTTGCTACCCCTAGGTACATATTGCAAATCAGATGTTGTTAAAGCAATGACAAAACTCACTTTTCCCTCTTTAATTTAGCTAAATTTAATTGGAGACAGGGAAAGCAGCTGGGCCTGGAGTCAGGAAGATGTGAGTTCAAATTTGGCCTTAGACATGTACTGGCATTGTGACCGCTGGCAAGTCACTTCACTCTGTTGGCCTCAGTTTCCTCATCTGTAAAATGAGCTAGAGAAGGAAATGGCAAACTATTCCAATATCTTTGCCTAGAAAATCCAAATGGGGTCATGAAGAGTCAGACAAGATCGCAATGACTGAACAATGACAGTATTAGCTCCACAAGGGAAAAGGGCACAATATTTCCTGGGGCTGGGATCCTCCTTCATCCCCACAGCAACTTTCCAGGAAGGAAGTTAGGGATTAAGAGTGGTATAATTCTGAATTCCCAAGGAAGAGGCCCCTTTTCTAGCTCATTGTCTCCCTAGACACAAAAATGTAGCTCATATACAGAAAAAGGGATATAAAGCAAGGCGGTTCAGTAGATTTGCCATTCATTAGAATAGGGGCATTTCAGGCAGCTAGGTGGCACAATGGTTAGGACACTGAACTTGGAATCAGGAAGACTCATCTTCTTGAGTTCAAATCCATCCTGAGGCATTTACTAGCTATGTGACTCTGGGCAAGTCAATTAACCCTGTTTGCCTCAGTTTCCTTCTCTGTAAAATGAGCTGGAGAAAGAAATGGCCAACCACTCCAATGTCTCTGACAAGAAAACCCTAAATGGAGCCATGAAGAGTCGGACATGACAAAAGTGACTGAACAAAGTTGGAGGTGGGTGAGAGCTGGAGAATAAGCATTGATGTAGCACCTACTATTATATGCCAGGGGCTTTACGAATATTATCTCATTCCAGCCTTACAACAACTCTGATAGGTAGGTGTTTTTAATGTCACCATTTTACAGCTGGGCAAACTGAGGCAGATAAAGGTTAAGTGACTTGTCCAGGATCACATCACTAGTAAGTGTCTAAAGGTGGATTTGAACTCAAGTCCCCCTAAATCCGGGTCCAGTACTCCATCCACTGTGCTGCCTAGCATAGCTAGAGTTGTATATACTATTCTCTTAACTCTAATGGTTGCCAGCAACTGCAAGGTTCTATCCAGTTCTAGACCCATAGTCCTCTGTTTCTTGACTGATTCAGACAGAAAAATCATGCCTCAGATCCAAAATGGGCAGCATAGTGCAGTAGGAAAAGCACAGCATTTGAAGTCAGAGGCCATGGATCCAAGTCTCACCTGTGATGCTCATTACCTGCATGGGCAAGTCTCTTAATCTCCCTTGGCCTTATTTCCTTATGTGTAGTATGGGGATTAGACTGGATGAACTCAGCACCAGCTATCCAACCCTATTCTGAACCCTTGGGTATTGAGCTCCCTTTCTCTTTGCCACCTGTGGGAGCTCTGCCACCTGTGTGACTTCCTTTATGGCAACTACCCTTCCCACCTGCTAAGAATCAGTGCTTCTTTGGAAAATTTAGAACAGTCGGCCCATCGACCCCCTCCCCTCATATCCAGAATCATCTCTTATCCTTAGGATCACGGCTTACTCAGTTCCAGCACATCCTACTGGACAAAAATGGGCCCAAGTTTCACATATTTTCTTTGACCCAATTGCCCAGTATGTGAGGTTTATCAACTCTCCCACAGTCATTTCCTACCATAAATTTTATATTAGTATATTATTCCATTCTGTATTATCCTATATTGGTATATATATATCAGAATATTGACCCTTTTGTTTTTGTTCTCTTCCTACTACTTACAACAGTATCTGGCACATAGTAGGCCCTTAATGAATGCTTATTTATTGATTGATTAATCCCTTCCCCCTGAAGGTCAGCTTTAAGCTACTGGTGACAATAAGTATGGAAGGCACAGTGAAGTCACAAGATTTAGAAGTGAAAGGCACTTTAGTTCAAACCTCTTATATTATCTTGATGAAGAAACTGGTTACCCAAGATGGCCTAGGTGCTGACAGCAAAAGTGGGAGTCAAACTCAGGTCTTCTGACCTAGATTCAATGCTCTTTCCATATGTCTACCACACTTTCTACCCCTTGAGAGTAAGAAATTTAGTAATTGATCATCAACATTACAACGAATGCCCTATGGTAGCTTCTGTAAGTGTTACCTGAAATCAGCTTGGACAAAATCATGTCAGAGGTTGTAGAGGATTATGCCAGTTTAGATCTCTGTCTCTCCTGTCTGTCCATCTGTCTCTCAGTGAGAAATGACTAGATTGTAGATTAATACCAAATTAATTAAAATTCCAGCAAATGAGGCTATCTCACAAAGTGCAGTATTCATATTTAGTTTTTCTTTGACACCTTCCTTCTGTGTCAGCATTGACCAAAAATCCATTGTGCCAGCTTGGCTAGTTCTCTATAGGGAACATTTTTCATAGAAAATGAAAAAATAAGGTCCATTTGGGGTTGTGAGAAGCCCATTGGTTTCAGTTCACATGAATTTCGGGCAAACATAAGTAAAGGGTTGGCCTCTTATAAAATTTCAATCCTCAGGGTTTCAGTTTGACTTTGGAGTACATTTAAACCTGAAGAACAAAGCAACCACATACACCCAGGTGAGTTTCATTGTCTAAACCATTGAAACTCTTTTGGATCCACCCTCTAGAAAGGTGGCAGGAGTGTGTCTATACCCACATCCCAGGCCTTTAGCTTCTAACGTCTCTCTCTGTGTCTCTGACCTTAGACACCGAAGACAGCCATGTAAAATGTCTACCAATTCATCGCTTGGATTTCTGCTGCCCATCTTCAGTTCCAGCCATAACTTCAAAAGGGGTATCCCAAGAAAGAAACTTTATTTAGACAGGATTTTTCAGATCATGCTCCATGTTTTCTTCGAAAGCAGATTTCACAAGCAGAGCTAGATTTGGGACATTTTTGTGAAACTACTAGATTTCTGAATTTGATTCCTCTCTTTTCTGTTTCCAAATTATATCCTCATCTGTAAGCTCTACTGGCACTTTGTTTCTAAGTATAATCTAGAACCAGGCCAGAAATCAAGTAACATAAAATTTTGCCATATGCAGAAAATATAACCCGGTTGATTCATCCTGATTCAGTAAGGAGCAGAAAAAACGAGTCTGTGAATTTTCAATTTTGAATATTAAGGCTATAACTTTAAAAGGTGTAAAGAAAAAAAAACCACAACGAACATGCCATAGCAAACCATGATTACAGGGTGAAGCATGAATCATATGTGTGGCTTATTAGTCTTTTAGAAAGACATTTCTTTTGAGACATACTAGCAAACATCTAACAACCTATAGTTTCTTTTTTTAAGAAGTACCTAATATAGTGGGGGAAGAGCGCTCGACATGGAACTTCTAAGTTCTGGTTTGGAAGCCCGATCCCACTACCTATTAGCTGTGTGACCCTGAGCAAGTCATGTCATTTCTCTGTGACTTAGCTTTCTCATCTGTAACATTAGGAAGCTGGATTAGGGAATTGCTAAGGTACTTCCAGCTCTGACCTTCTGTGATTCTGCCGTGTAGAGGAGGGGAAGTCAAAAGGTAGCAACCTGAAGATGCTGATTCAGCATTCCTCTCATCTCAGTGATGTGATTTTAAAATGTGCCTTGTAAGCAAGACAAACCCGTAGAATGTTTGCTAAAAAGTGTTTTCCTTTCCCACCTTATTGACTCTTTGTGGGTCATTCCTTGTGTTCTTAAAGGTGACAGAGTTGAATGAGGTTGCTGGCAGATTTCAGCTGAGAAGTAGCTTCTCATGTGCTCTGGGCCCCTCAGCTGCTTACTCACTCTGGTGACTGATGTTGGATGACTAGAGAAGATTGCTGATTATATTCATTTTGATACCAGCATAACCTATACGTGGGAGGATGAGATTTTAAAATACACACATATATGCAATGTACTGAGATGTATAGGTGCACACAAAAATGTGAATATGACACAATCTTACCATTGGGTGTAGGATCACATGATTAGCAAGATGGTAGAATGATTGTTATGTGCAAACTTCAACTTTAAAACCAGATATTGAATAACTAAAGTTGAATCCAAAAGAGAAGGGGATAAAAACATAAAGTAAGGTAAAAACCTCACTAAAAACATCAGATCATTCTGTGTCCTCACCTCCCAACTTATTTGGCATGATGACAAAGGAGGCTGAGGACATAGAACATTAAATGAGGTGGGGTTGACACAGAAGAAGACGGAAGAACCAAAGAGTGTAGAGAGAAATCGGAGAGAACTAGGAATATAAAAGAAAGACTGAAAGGCTATAAAGTTAAGGAAGAAAGTACAAGTAAAAATCTAGCTTTTCATGTAGATAAAACAACAAAGAGGCTCATAAAGACAGGAGGAAAAATAATTGAAAATGCAGAAAGAGGTCAGATCACAATGAATAATTAAACAGTGAAAGAAAAGGAACCAAAGTTTCCTGATGTAAGAAAGAAAATCCTGTGATTTCATCATGAAGCAACAACAAGACATGTTCGTATATTTTGAGATATTTTAAAAATAAGCTAGTAAGAATGAAATTACATTAGAAATTGTACTCTCAATGAAGAATTTAAAAACACCAATAGTAGGACAGAAAAATAATAAATGTTATGGACAATCTTTCTCAAAAAAGTAGACTGAGAGAATGATAGATGTGAAATACAGAAATATAGAAGTGTTGAAGAAAATTTGATGGAAGAGAAAAAAGGGCAACAAATTTAAATGAACATGTGTACTCTTCAAAAAATCAAAGCAAGTGGTCTTGAAGATAGGGTAACTTAAGGTTCACAGGTCTCCCAGAAGAACATGATATATCAAAAAACTAGAAGGTCATATTATAGGAAACCATACACGTAAACTCCCCAAAACTTTTGAATATGGAGGACAAAGTACTGATTGATTAAGACAGATCATCATCAGGGAAAATTCCCATTCTTTAAATTCCAAGGCATGAAATGATAAATTTTTCAATTTCAATAACCAAGAGTAAATTTTGAAAGACTCAGAAGAAAGAGTTTCTGCTATGAAATAATGTCATTCCTGCAATTCAGGAATACCCTACAGGCAATAGAATTACAGAAAACTATGCAAAAGTATATAAAGAGATGCTTAATAAATTATATACCAAAGAGCAAAGAAGCCCACAATAACACACCCTGAAAAGCTAAGCCTGATCATGAATGAAAAAAGATGATCTTTCAAGTAAAGAGAGGCATTTGTAATCTTGGAGGAACAAAAGATAGATGAGTAGAATAAAGGGAAATCTTGAACTGGAATAGAAAAAGGAAAAATGCCTTAAAGTCTTTTCCCTCTCCCCATTCCTCTCCTTCCAAAGCTAGAGAACAGCTTTTACCATAGTAAAATGGTAAAAGGTAGAGGGCTTACCTGGAGAGTTTGATCTGGGGAGAATTAATACATCAGGAAAATATCTTCTCCAAGAATGTGGTAAATCCCTCAAGACTATGTCACATCATGGGGAAAAGGATTTTGAGTCCTAAAGGCACTCAGTGCCCAGGGTGGTAAGACAGACAGGACAATGATAGGATAACTTGGTCTTAGAAATGAATGATAATGGCAGGGATAGTCTCAGGATGCCGAGTAGCTTCTACCATATAATACTGCTTTCACTTGACATTGCTTCCATTCTGAAATGGTGTTTCTTAGAATTAGATACAATAGAAAAAAAGGAGGGAGCAGGAAAGGGTAAGATCCACAAATGTAACAGGAACAGACTACAAAGGGAAATTCAAATTTGGCACTACAGAAACTTTACCTACATCAAGGACTCAGGGAGAATTAAAAATAATAACAGGGCAAATAGCCCATAACATGGAGAAAATAATTAAGAAAGGACTAGTACGCGAGAGAAATAAGAAAGAAGATAAAAACTTCTTGAAAAGGGGGTGTTCCAGGGGTAGAGATTTTTGAATCACAATCTTAGCTGGATGGGAAAACAGAAGGATCCAAAGAAAGAGAAAGGAAAGAAAAAGAAATTCAAAAAAAAAACCTCTAACAATTTAAATAAATTAAAAGAATATAGGATAGGAGAGACAAATAGGAGGGGAAAGGGATAGTTTATAGGAATATACTGGCATCTAAGGAGGGTAAGTAAAATTAATCTCAGGGACAGAAAAAAGAGATGAAGATCAGTAAAAAAAGAAATAAATAGAGGAAAACATGAATCTGATAATCATAACCTTAAGAGTGAAAAGATTTAACAGTACAATTAAAGAAAGTGGTAGAATGAACAAGAAAATAAATCCCAGCAATTTGCTTACATAAGAGACATCTAAAAATAAGGACATATACAAAATGAAAATGAGATAATGGATAAAGTTTGCTATTCATCACATAATTTCCCTAAAGAAGGAGTTGCAATTACACAAATCAGACAAAGAAAAAGTAAAAAGAAAAATTGTAAAGTGAAGAGATATAAATAAGGCAAATATATTATGCTTGAAGGTATAATAGGCAATGAAACAATATCATTGCTAAATATATGTGTTTGCACATGTGTGCAAAATGGAAATTTATAAAGAAAAAGTTAATTGAACTGTAAAACTACATAGAGAGCAACATGATAATTTTAGGAGACTTTAAAATTCCTCTCTTAGAACTGGATAAATCTAGATAGATAGATGATAGATCCATACCTAGATAGATAGCTAGATAAACACAGAAGAAAATATAAGCTTGATTTATAGGAGCTCTTTCTGTGATGGCCAAGTTGGAAATTGAAGGGACTAGGAAATAGCTGAACAAGTTGTGGTATATGAATATAATGGAATACTATTGTTCCATAAGAAATGATGAGCAGGTGGACTTTTGAAAAACCTAGAAGGACTTAACATGAATTGATGCTGACTGAAGTGAGCAGAAGCAGGAGAACACTATACACAGAAACAGCAACATTGTGCAAAGACCAACTTTGGTAGATTTAACTCTTTCTCAGCAATACAAGGATTTAAGACAATTCCAAAAGACTTATGATGAAAAATGCTATCCACATTCAGAGAAAGAACTATGGAGTCTAAATGCAGATTAAAGCATACTGTTCTCTCTCTCTCTCTGTTTCTTTTTTCTTGTAATTTTCCCTTTTGATTCTAATTCTTCTTTACAACATGACTAATGTGGAAATATGTTTAATATGATTATACATATGTAACCAATATCAGATTGCATGCTACATTGGGAAGCGGGGGAAGAAGGGGGAAATTTAGAACTCAAAATCTTATAGAAGTGAATGCTGAAAACTAAAAACAAAGAAGAAAAAAGAAAGATAATATAAACCTGAAGAAATTATTAGAGAAGTTAGAACTGGAAGATTTATGTCATCTTTTGAATGAAAATATTGAATTACATTCATATTTCTTAGCAGCCCATGATACCTTTACAAAAAAAAAAAAACCACAACATATGCTAGGGTGTGTAGAAGTTACGATGAAATATAATAAATCAGAAATATTAAATACATTCTTTCTAAATCCATAATGTAGTAAAAGAATAATAACTACAGAGCAACAGAAATCCAAGATACAGAACCAAATGGGAAGTACCATCACCAACAATGACTGGATCAAAGAATAAGTCATAGAAATAATAATTATATGAAACAATAATGAGATAAGAATGAAAACTATATCAGTATTTAAAGAAAAAAAATATGTCCTCAAACACTGGGATAGGCACTGGATCTATAATTTCACTGGCATAGAGAAATGCCTCTACAAAAGCAGGCTAGGACCTTTTCTACAGCTAATCACCTTAAAGAATCAAAAAGAACACTGCGAAGTTAAATGATTTGCCCAGAGTCACAAAGCCATTAGGGGTCAGAGGTGGGACCTGAACTCAAATCTTCCTGGTTTCAAGGCTTATGCTCTATCCACCATGACATGTTGCATCTTTAAAGTTAATGAATATATATATGAAAACATGAATTAAAAAATAGGAAAAGAGAGGATTAATGAATTTGAATATGCAATTTTAAACATCAGAAAATGAACACATAAGCCCAAAATAAGCACAAAAGAAAACAACTTGAAAATTAAGGGAGAAACAGACGAAATAAAAAAAAAAGACTATAGAAATCAACAAAAGCAAGAGATGGTTCTTTGAAAACATGAACAATATTGATAAACTTTTAGCTAAACTAATAAAAAAAATAAAAGGAAAAAAAAGTCAAATTGCAAAAGAAAAGTTGAAATCACAAAGAAATAAAAGAAACAATTAGGACCTGGTATACACAATCATCTATTAACAAATGGAGAATTTAATAGAAGTAGGCCATTATCTACAAATATACAAAATATCTAAATTAATGGAACATGAACTAGAGATCTTAAAGAACTCCAACTTAGAAAATGAAATTGAAAAGATGGTAAAAAAAAAAAAAAGCCCACCAAAACCAGGGTGGGGAAAGAAAAACATTATTAATTTAAGATGAATTTACAGATTAATTCTATCAAACATTTAACAATAAATACCTACCACTTAATACATATTATTCTCAAAAATTGAGAACAAACTCTTTTTATGAGGCAAATATGATCCTAATACCCAAATTAGGGAAAGAAAAATCAAGGGCAAAAGTCACTATAATTTATATTGATTTAAAGATTTTAAATAAAATACTAGCAAAAAGCACTATGGCAACATATCCCCCAAATTATTCTCTGATTAATCTGCATTATGCCAGGGATGAAAGAAAGATTCAACATTAGGAAAACAAGTAATATAATTAATCATATTAAAGTATTTACCCAGTAGATTTGAAAAATCTTTTTGACAATAACTCTGATAAAAGGCATATGTCTCAAACTAAAAGTTAGTATTATTTACAATTATTTACAATTTACAATGTATTATTGACAATTTATTTCTCAACAAATATAGCAGTAGCTCAGGATTCCTGCTCATTATTTTTTACATAGTTCTTAAAATGTTAACAATAGGAATTAGAAGTGAGAAAGCAATTAAAGGCCTAAACTTAGCAAAAGAAGATAAAATTGTCCACCTCTATAGATGATATGGTGATTTACTTAGAAAACTTCAAAGAATGAGCAAAGAAACAAGTTGAAATAATTAATATGTCTAGGCTACAATATAAATACAAAAAAATCTGTATCTTTATATTAGCAATAAAAAAATCTGGGAAGAAATGACAGCAAGAAATGAAAGAAATCATATTAAAAATGATTATAAACTATCTGGGACACAAAGACTCTCATTGCTTCAATAAATATAATTGCAAAACATTTTAAATAATAATTACAAATAAGTGGAAGGATATTTATTGTTTATATTTGGGCCATGTCAATATAATAAAAAATGATGATACTATTTAATTTAATTTACATACTTAATACTATACTGATTCAACTATCAAGGGGATATGTTAGGGAGATAGATAAAATAACAAAAGATACAAAATATCAAGAAATATTTTTAAAAAAAGATAGGAACCAAAGAAGAATAACACTTAAAGGCCTCAAATTACACGATAAAATAGCAATCTTCAAAACTGTTTGATATTGGGAAAAGAAAACTGTGGAGTAAATTAGAGAAGCAAATATCTGGATAATTAAATTTAATAATCCAGTATTCGAAGACCTGGGAAGAACTTCCCATTTGAAATAAAAATCAGGGAAAAATGGAAAGAGCTTCAGCAAAACAAAAGTTTCAATGATAATCTTAAATTAAATACTGCAGTAAGCTTCAAATGGATACCAAAAGCATTTTTTAAAAATTACATGATAAAGTAGGGGAAAGGGGATGGAAGTGTCTTTCACAATTATGGCTATGGGGAAATTTATTTTCTTCAAGTTTTATAATGTTTTTTGTTATTATATTGCATACATTTTGGGATACTACTTCCCTTTTCCAACTTATTAAGTCATTCCTTGTAACAAGGCTCTAAAAAGAAATAAGAAAAAAAGCAGTCTGGTAAAATCAAACAAACCCTTACACTCTTGCTAGGAAGAGATTGTATTAACATTTTTTACTGCTGAAGAATCTAAAGCTTCCAGAAAATAGTTTCTATCGTAGAAGACCTTCATGGTAGAGCCAGTCGAAGAGCTGGGATATGTACCCAGGAACCAATGGATTTAATCAGTCTGTCCTATTTTGCTTGGGAATGTGTCTTCTGCAATGAGGTTTTTGGGAGGTGAAATTCTGCCTTTTAGGTCTGTGCTCAGAAGCAATCAGAGGTATCTTAGAGGCTTCTAAGATAGGAAAAATGAAGGTGACCTCCTCGAAACCTGATGGTACTCTGGGCCCTTCTGCTCCATGGAGACCAAGAGGATGACTGGTGACTTGGAGAGGCTGTGAGCATGGGAATTAAGAAAATGGTGCCTTCTTACATGGGCTAAAATGAAAAATTACTATTTCGTTATTTAGATGCCCAATACAAATTTACAATTAGCCTACATTCTCTCCTCCCCAGCCAACCACCACCAAAAGATTTTGAATGACTGCCTGGTAACAATGCTCTTTGTCCTTTCCCAGACACTTCTCAGGCTGCATATCACCATTCTCTGACATCTCTTTCTCTTCTCCTCCTCCTCAGGGATACCCCGGATGCTCATTTTAATCCAAGTTTGAGCAGGAGATGACCCGATGGCTCTTGTCTAGGCCCTGTATCCCTGAAGGTGGCCCTCAGAGCAACTAATAAAGGGTCTTCTCTGATGCATAACTGCTACTTCATGATAGGCTTAGTTATAACTCCCTTTTGATATGATAATGACTGAATTTACCCCAAATAATTCATCAGGAATTGCTTTGGTAAACAATTTTATTGCTTTGTTTGATTTAGATTTCATTCATCCTAGTCTTCAGAGACTTCAGGTAAGTTTAAAGGGGATATTGGGCTTATTTCATTTTCTAAAATATCAACTTTTCATAAGTGAAAGCATATATTTTGTTTCCTCTACCCTTAAAAAAAAAGTTCTTTTAGCCTAAGTCTGTGATTCCTTGATTTGGCAAGTGTGAACATTCCCTCCACCAAAGCAGATCAGCAACTTCGACAGTAAGAGGTAAAATAATTTGCCCACAGTCACATAATCAGTCTGTATCAAGGAAGGAATTGAAACCTAGGTCTTTAGACTCCAGCAAGACTCCAGAGCTGACCATTTATTCACTATCTTATTCCCTTTCAAGAAAATTAGTGATGCTCACTTTTAGAAAAAAAAAAACAACTCTCCTGAGAGACTTGATTATTTTCCTTTATCTGACTCATTTTCTTTCTAGCTCTCATTTTCATTTGGTGACTAAAGATGTCACAGGGCAGAACAGAGAAAAATGGAGAAACTATATGGTTATATAACTGCCTCCCCCTTCCCCATGACATTGAATGGCCCTCCTACACATTCATGTACTTTAAAAATAAATGACATAATTAGTTATATTACTCGTTTTCTTTCCAGCTCTCATTTTCATTAGGGGCTATAGATGTCACAGTGCAGAATAGAAAGAAATGGAGACGCTATCTGGTTATATAACTGCCTCTCTTTCTCCATGATGTTGAGTGGGTCATAGATTCATGTGCTTTAAAAACATGACATATTTAATTATATTATAAATGGAACATTAGACCTGGGTTTATAAGTTAGTTGGGGTTGAGGAACAAAGTCCTTGATTCCATTCTGAAACTTATAGTGGAAGGTTAAAGAATGTGGTCTAGAAAGCTAAAGCTATATGGAAGAAAAATTGCTGATGAAAAGAGAATCCACATATAAGATCTTTCTGACGAAGGAATTCCTTAGGATACAATGGCTTTGATCTATAAAAACTGCTAAAGGATTGTGGTTTGTTATTGTTTTTAATGAAATGGGCAACATTTGCTCTAGGTTGGAGATACTTCAGTCTCACTAGGTATATTTGTCTTCCATCATATATTGAATAAGTCTACGCATCTTTCTCCAAAGTCTTCATAGGGGTACTATATGTCTAAACCAGCATCTTCTTAAGATCTTACTTAAGAAGTACCCATGCTTTTGGAGGTGTGAATTCATAGTAGCCATGAATTTCAAATCTATAAGAGATCATTGAGAAGACAAATGGCGACCAGTGAGATGAGGTGAGTTAACCAAGGTGACATGGCTTCTTAGGGACACAGCTGGGACTCATTTGTAAGTGTATTATGTCATGCTGTCTCTCATTTCAGCCTGCTTGGCCAATGAAGCCTTTCAAAGAAAGTTTTTCAGGTAACATTTTCTAAAACTAGATCCTTCTAGCTAGTTTTTGAAGCATTGCCATCTTTGGTTTCATTTCCTAGATTCTGACTTATAGCCAAGAGTTCACAATTCTATAAATGCTTGTTATTTGGCATGAACGAATGGGAACACTACTTATAATGCACACATGCAATTCTACTGGAATAGGGACCAACTTTCAAGACATATTGCCACCAAGTTGGACTAAGGTATTTGTTTAATAACCACGATAGGCCATCCGTACCCTCCTGTATTAGCACATAATTCTATTTGATAGAAAACAGGTGTGAAACAGAAACGAGGATAAGGGTGACCAAAGAGCCTTTGTATTAATGAATAGGGACTTGGTTTGGAAAGGTCAAGGCCCATATCTGACTCTCACTTCCTCTTAACTGGGGATGTACTTCCCATTGATTATAAAGATAGAGGCCTGGTTGCTTTACTTCTCTTTATTTAGTTATTTATTTTTCTCTGCTCCCACCCTTGTTGTAAGCCTAGTCTTTCTCTGCCTCCAAACAATACTGGTACTCAGTCTTTTTCACTTAGCAATGCTATCCTCTCACCTTATCCATCTATTACCAAGAAGTAAGAGTGTGGGAACGTGTTTGCAAGGCCAAGAAAGGGAGGTTTAGTCTTCAAAACTTCCACTTAACACTACTTTGAAAGTCTGAGCATCTAAAGCCTCCAGAGTGAGAAACTGCTCCTGGGATTCTAGTATATGACAGGATTAAAATAAATCAGGACTTCATCTCTTGTATTATGCATGCATTAAACCAAATGAAGATCTGGTTTGTGATGTCACAAATAAGGGTCCTAGAGCAAAATTTCTCACTATGGGAATGGAGGTAGTTTCATATAACAGTTTAGTTTCCATTCTACTTTCTTCCACTCTATAGACCCCTGGTTGGAAAATGAGAGCTGGAGGACAGTCATCATGAGGGGTTAGGGTTAGTCTTTCAGATTAACATTTTGTACTTGTTAAAATAGTTTGCAATGCAAAGATAAGTAGGAAAAAGGCTGAGACCAGCAGAACACTGGAAATATGCTTTCCATTTTTGGTTTAAATTCTTATCTTATATGGGATTTCTTTAAGACCTTTCTAATTAGGTGAGTTTTGAACCACTCAGTGATCAAGAACATAGGTTTTTAGAGATGGATAGATGATAGAGATGTATTTTTACATCATATAAGGCAAGAGCTCATGCAAAAGTCCAAAAAAGTGGTACAAAGACATTCTCAATGTCTCCCTGAAGAACTTTGGTATTCATATACCACCTATCAGATTGGCTAACATGACAAAACAGGAAAATGATAAATGTTGGAGAAGATGTGGGAAGATTGGAACATTAATGCATTGTTGGTGGAGTTGTGAACTGATTCAGCCATTCTGGAGAACAATTTGAAACTGCCCTAAGGGCTATAAAACTGTGCATGCCCCCTGATTTA
The DNA here is from genome assembly GCA_028658325.1 of Potorous gilbertii. Taxonomy (NCBI): domain Eukaryota; kingdom Metazoa; phylum Chordata; class Mammalia; order Diprotodontia; family Potoroidae; genus Potorous; species Potorous gilbertii. The sequence goes on from CM053773.1 coordinate 114,460,167, forward strand.
GCAATACCACTTCTTGGTCTGTTTCCCAAAAATATCATAAAAATGGGAAAAGGACTCACATGTACGAAAATATTTATAGCAACTCTTCTTGAAGTGACTAAGAATTGGAAATTGAAGGGATGCCTATCAATTGGGGATTGGCTGAACAAGTTGTGGTATATGAATATAATGGAATACTATTGGTCCTTAAGAAATAATGAGCAAGTGGACTTCAGAAAAACCTGAAAAGACTTACATGAATTGATATTGAATGAAGTTAGCAGAACCAGAAGAACATGGTACACAGTAACAGCAATGTTCTGTGATGACTGACTTTGATAGACTTAACTCTTCTCAGCAATACAAGGATCTAAAACAGTTCCAAAAGACTCATGATGGAAAATACTGTCCACATCCAGAAAAAGAACTATGGAGGCTGAATGAAGATTGAAGCATGTTATTTTCTCTCTCTCTCTCTCTTTTTTTTGTTTCTTTTTTCTCATGGTTTTCCCCTTTGGTCCTGATTCCTCTTTCACAACATGACTAATGTGGAAATATATTTAATATGATTGTACATGTGTAGCTTATATCAGATTGCATACTCTCTTAGGGAGGAGGGAAGTAAAGGGAGGGGGAGAAAATTTAAAACTCAAAATCTTATAGAAGTAAATGTTGAAAACTAAAAACAAACCAATCAATAAAATATAAAGCATTAAAAAAAGAACTTAGGTATTGATTGTGAGGTATAGGAGCTGGCATAGGACTATCTAGTATAGTGTGATCACATCAAAGAAGGCATTGTGCTGTATGAGCAAAAACAGAACTGCAGTAGCTCAGAAGGAATGAGATTTGGGCAAATTTAGAGACATCTTCATCCCAAATGTTTATAAGGAATATTTGTGCTTGACCTATGGTAGAGCCTTCTGAGCTCCTATAGGTCTGATAAACCACTCACACATACTATGCCTTGAGCCTGATGTCATCATGTAATTTTGGTCCTCTCTGAGTAAAAGAACAAGAAGAATATAGATATACCTTACAATCAGGGTATTGTTGAACTATTAGGAACATTATTAATCATCCAGTTGTCAATCAATTCATCAACAAGTATTTTATTAAAAGTTTGTGTGCCATTATAGTATTGTGCTAGGTTCTAAGAATGTGAAGACAACTCAATTCTCTTGACTCCCAGGCCAAAGCTCTCTCCACCAAGTCATACATAGATTAGTTGCCAATGGCCAACAGCTTCCTTTGTCCATGGTATTCATTCATAATACGCTACACTTATTTGGGGGAAAACTTTGAATCATCAGTATTAGATTTACACTGCTTATCCACCTTTAGTGTCCATCTTTCACCCAATTCTCACCTGAGGCTCCAAAAAGCTATAGCATGCACCAATCATAAGAGTAGACCTCAAGGCAGAGCCATTCCCTGAGGTAGGCAAGGCAGTGGAGGGGGACGGGGAGCAGACCAAAAACATATAGCACCAAAAGCAATGCTACATCCAGCAAGTGGTTTAGTGATATTAATAAATAGTTGTTGATAAAGAAAAAACAAAAAAGAAGAAACTGGCATGTGCAGCAGCTCTACTTTAGTAAACTATGGCACACAGGCTACACCAGGATGTGGGTAACCAACAGACCTCAAACCTGTCAGTGAGTTAGGGAGGTGGCTGTTCCAAGCATGGGAAGACTTTCCTGGTGGAATGGATGAGAGGGAGCAATTTTTCCAACAACTGTGAAGGCAGCTAAAGCAAGCACTGTGGAGTGCTTAGAGCTTAGTCAGACCTCCAAGATGCCAAGGTCATCCACTTCATCCTGGGCAATCCCGGGAGTCCTGACTTTTACCTCGCCACTGGATATCGGTGACTCAGGAAAAGAGAGGCTGATGACTTTGTGCACTCTGCCTCACTTAAATCCAAATAATGCACGTTAAGGTATCATCCATGATGTCATTGGTCTTTTTTGAAAACAAAGGACCAACAGAAACAATACCAAAGGATTTTAACAGGTGTAATTAAAGACTGACTGGCCAATAAGCCCAGTTCTTTTGAGGCTACACATAAGTGATGCTTGACTGATGAAATTCCCTTTGTAGAGAGGATGGGGAGCTTGCTTCTGGGAGAATCATAATGACAAAATAGAAATGCCTTGGAGAGATTTTGGAGCATGTGATGATATTTTGTGACTAATTGGCAACACTTGCAGAACCAGAAGAGTGTTCAAAAGGCTTCCTCTTGGCCTCTGCCTTGGTTTAGAATTTTTCACTTTGTGGACAGTGAGAAATCATGCTGTATGTTGTGTGCTGTGTGATGTGTGCTGAGAGGCCTTGGGTCTTCTTCCCATTCGAGGTCAACATGGAGCCCTGAAAATGAGCCTCTGTTCTCTGCCTGTCTCCATATTGTCCTATCATTTTAGGTAAAGGAAATGAATCTGGGAGTATAACCTTATGAGTTCTGACGGTCAGGAGAGGGAGCCATGTGAGAGTCTAGGAGTCAAATCCATGTCAAGATTTGCAGCCAGCCCAGCATCAATACCTTGAGGACTGGGAAGCAACCTTTGAGCATCTCATTGATAGCTGAGACAAAGGATTCATTCAGCAGTGATGCTATGCATGGTCATGAAGTTGGCAGGATTAAAGTCATGTAGAAACTGCACTAAATCTGAGTCTATTCTTCCCAGAGAGAAAAGTGGGGTAGAGGAGGATTTGTCTCTGAGATTTTGGAGGGAAATGTTTGTACTTTTGTACTTATTATATCTTTGAAATAAACGTTCCTATGTAAAAACTAATGGATGTGAATTGTTAACTGGAACAGGGGCACTAATTCACTGGTGGCTAAAAGTAGAGGGAATATACCCGGGATAGGAACTTGAGCCAATGGCATTAGTGAAGACACACCTCAATCCTTCAGGGGTACCCCTAGAATCTTGAAGGGATGTGGTCAGTCCTGCTCTGGGTCAATGTAGCCCCAGAGAGTGCTTGCTACACAAGTTACAAATTTCCTAGGTTTTTCTTCTCATTGTCACTTCCTTGCAAAATCAGGAAATCATAGAGTTTAGAATTAGAAGGGACCTTTGATTTTGTCTAATTTGCCACTTTACAGATGAAAAGACTTAGGGAAGTAAAGTGATTTGATCATAGTCACACAGGTAATAAGGAATAGATCTGTAATTTGAACACAAGTCTCCCAACAGCAAATCCAAAGCTTTTCCAGGATGTCATACTGCCTTAGGAGTCTTTGAAAACACAATGTAGTAGTTTGAGCTGGAGGAGAGGAGAATCATCCAAATTAATTTCATACAAATTATTGATCAAGCAATAAATGAAGAGCTCCACACATCAAAGCAAATCCCTTGGCCTCTTTCAAAAACTTGTCAGTCATTTTCATTTATGTCCTACTCTTCATGATTCCATTAGGGCTTTTCTTGGCAAAGTTACTGAAGTGGTTTGCCATTTCTTTCTCTAGTTCATTTTACAGACGAGTAAACTGAGGCAAACAGGACATAGTGACTCACCCAGTTAGTCCATAGGACCATAGGATCACACAGTTAGTAAGTGTCTGAAGTTAGATTTGAACTCAGGAAGATAAGTCTTCCCTGACTATAGGCCAAGCACTCTATCCACTATACCATCTCACTGCCTGATCTTAAAAAAAAAATTAAATTAAAGATCTGTAACTAAATCACAACTATTTTCATTTAATTTGTATCCTCAAGAAGAAATTTCTCACTCATGAGAAATTTCAAATAATAAAATAGTTTGAGCTTTAAGCATCAACTTGAGAGGAATCCTATTTTCTGGCTAACTCTTACCAGCTCACTTCCTTTTCCCACTATTTCTTCTCAGTCACCAAAATCTTCCGCCATTACAACGCTTCTTCATGAAGGACACTACAATTCAAAGAAAGCAGTAAATTAATCACAGCTAGAGTTGAGCCAGCCCCCCATCCTTTTTAGGGAGGCACCTGTCTCTTTTGGTGAGACCCAGGAAGCACTTCAGGCTTATTGGAAACTCAAGTCTATGCATACAGCACTGTGATAAGTGTCGGGAATAAAAAACGTGGAACCTTGAGCCCTTCTATCTTTCACACAGAGCTCTTGCCCTTGGGGAGCTAATAGGTTTTAGAAATGAAATGCCCTTGAAGATTATCCAGTCCAATCCTCTCATTTTACAAGTGAGGAAATTTGGACCCAGAGAGGCTAGATGACTTGCCCAGAGTAACAAAAACAGGTCGTGGGAAACATGGAAATTGAACCTGGGTCCTCTGACCCCAGATCCAGCATTTGTTCTACTGAGCCACGTTGTCCCTCACATTTGGATTGCTGCAAAGACAAGTATTATGCAAGCTGATTGATAGGAGCAAGGAGAAATTCAGGTTAAGTTCCTTATTAAAATTTGAGGAGGGAGTGACCACTCTAAATTAGTGGGATTATCATCTGTCCTTAGTTTTTGACGAGGATCAGTGACATCACAAGGTGATGTAATGACTCCAGCATGAACTGGATTTAAATGAGACAGACTTGCACCTCATTCTTTTTTCCAGAGTGACCCAAGCCTAGACAAAAGTCAGGACAATTGGTGATGGCCTGGGATGCAGTGGATGACCTTGACATCTTTGATGTCTGACCAAGCTCCACAGTACCTGCTTCAGTGGCCCTCACAACCTTGGAACAAATTGTTCCATTGTTGGGAGAGCCTTCATATGCTTAGGGTAGACACACCACAACTCACCGATGGATCTATCAGTTACCCTCAACATGGTTTAGCCCATCTGTCAAGAGGATTTTACCAAGGTGAGGATGCTGCACATGCTACAGTTACACAAGAGCTAGTGGGATAAGAGTGGAACTTGATTTGGAACTTGAATGAGAGGAGGTGATGAGGTGGAGAGATTTTCATGTATGCACAGAGGTGAGCAAAGGCAAGGAAAGATCAGCAAAAAGCTAACAGTAAAATTTTGCTGGAACATAGGCTTACTTAAGAGGATGAGGACATAATTTGGGTTGGCTGTGAAGTGACTAGAGACTGGTCCAGCTTATACTTCAGTTAAATCAGAAAAAGAGGAAAAGGATCTATTTGTACAAAAATATTCATGACAGCTCTTTTTGTGAAAATTTAAAACTTATGGAAGTGATTGTTGAAAATTTAAAATAAATAAATAAATAAATAAATTTGAAAAAAAAAAGAATCCATCAGAACTACTACTAGGCCTATGCCTCTAAAAGATCAAAGAAAGAGAAAAAGAACTAACGTTAAATATATGCATACATGCACGTGCATATATATATACTTACATGTATATATGCATCTCTAGATTATATTACACACATTATATCATATAATATTATAGCTGATTAATATTAATATATTATAAATATTATTTAATATCTTATAGAATATAACCTTATGTCATATTAATAGGATATGGATATTTATAATATAATATACAATGTCTTGTTATATACAATATAATTATAAATGTCAACTATATAATTATATATGACATGATTAAGTAGTATATATAATATATTACATGACATTTATACATGATATACTGATTGTATGATATATATGTATATAATATATTATATAGATCACATATGGTTAGTTGTTGTCCTTTGTTCTCAAAGAGGACCAAAATGACATCATCATGATAAAGTGAAGTTTCAGTGTGTCTGATTGTGGCTGATCAGACCAATACAAGGTCAGAATGCTCTACCACAGATTGGACACAGATAATCTGCGTAAGTATTTGGGATGGTTACTCCAAATTTGCACATCTTATGTTTGCTTTGTGCTGTCTCAATTCAACTTTGCTCATAAAGCACAGCACCTTTCCTGATGTGGGCACGCCATGCTGAGCAGTCCTGTGCCAGCATCTTCTGTGTTGCAAAGTCAAATCCAAAGTTCTTGAGAGCTTGAGAGTGTCCTTATATCGCTTTTTCTGACCCCCATGTGATCACCTGCCCCGTGCGAGTTCTCCATAAAATAGTCTTTTTGACAAGGGTATATTTTGCATTTGAACAATGTGGCCAGCCCATTGGAGTTGCACTCTCTGAAGCACAGTTTGAACGCTTGGCAGTTCAGCTAGAGCAAGGACTTCAGTGTCTGCTACCTCCTGCCAGGTGATCCTCAGAATCTTCCTAAGAGTTCAAATGGAAGCAATTCAGTTTCCTGGCATGATGCTGGTAAATTGTCCATGTTTCACAGGCATACAACAATGAGATCAGCACAACAGCTCTGTAGACCTTAAGTTTAGTAGTCAGTCTAATATCTCTTCTCTCCCAAACTTTTTTTTAGAGGCTCCCAAACACTGAGCTAGCTCTGGAAATGCGTACATCAACCTCATTGTCAATGTGTACACCCCTGGAAGGTACACTACCAAGGTAAGTGAACTTATCCACAGCGTTCAAAACTTCTCCATTTGTCGTAATTGATGGTTCTATATATGGTGGTTGATGGGGCACCTGTGCTTTCTTGATGTTGATTATTAGGCCAAAATTTGCACAGGCAGCAGTGAATTGATCCATACTTTGTTGCATCTCAGCTAAATGTGGACACAAACATAAATATTTACATATGTGTATATATTATATGTATATATACATATATATCATATAGGTCCTTTTTCTCTTTCTTTGATATTTTGGGGGCATAGATCTAATAGTGAGATTGATGAATTCTTGGGAGAACTATTTGAAAAAGAAAGAAAAGGAGAGAGAGACAGACAGACAGACAGACAGCCAGACAGAGTCTTTTTCCTATTGTTAAAGAACTGGAAACTAAAAAAACTTCATCAATTAGGGAATGGAAGAATAAATTATGACATATGAATGATTACTTGGTAAAGAAAGCCAAAAAGAAGTTTCAGGGAAATTAGCTAAAGCTTGTAGGCACTGATGCAGAGTAAAGTAATGATGACTGATGATGAAACAAACTATCTCATGATAGGCAATTATGTCCATTTGCTTTGGAACCTTGCATTTCTAGTCTGTTCCGCTGTCCTACTTTCCTATCTTTTAACTGATACTAGAGAGTTTTCATGATTTTTTTTACAATATAATTTGAAATCTGCCCATTATAAAACCCTACCTCCCAATTTTTTTTTCATTTTCCCATCCAGATTCTAGATTGTTTGTTCTTCCATATGGATTTTTAAAAATTATTTTTTTTAGGTTTTGGCTGTTTGATTACATGATATTACTTTAGGTAATATCATCATTTAAAATTTATTAGCACAGCCAAGTCAAGATTAATAAACTGTCTTTCCAGTTATTTGTCAGTCTCTGGAAAGTGTTTCGTAATTGTAGTCATATGAATCCAACTTCATAGGTTGTTGTCTCCCAAGCATTTTTATGTATCTTGTGTTTATTGTAAATGGAATGCTTTTACAATGTCTCTGATTTTCATAGGGTTTTATAAGAATGCTGATGATTTAGAGGATGTATTTTGTAGCCTACTGAAATTATTCATCACCTGTATTTGCTGCCTCACTGATTCTCTGAGACTTTCCAAATAAACTAGCATATATAAGATAATTATGGAATTTCAGAGCTGAAGGGACATTAGTGATGATCAAATCCAAGCACATCCCCCCAAAATCTCTTTCCTCTGTCATACTCAGCAAGTGACCATTTAACTTTTGCTTAAAGAACTTTAATGAAGAGGGACCCACTACCTCCTGAGTCGGGTATTATACTTTTAGATCATGCTAACGGTCAGGAAGTTTGTCTTGACCTTAAGCTTAAACTTTTCTTTCTCTGAAATGACAAAGACCTCTTTGGTTGGCTGCTGAGAGAGGAGCTGATGGTTCCATGAGTGTACAAAAGAACCCATTGTTGCCATGTCATCGTCATCTCTTCCTCCTCCTCGTCCTTCTGACTGTATCCCAATAGTCAGGTAGAGAAAGGGGCAGTTAACTCTTTGGATGCGATGTGGCCATTAGTCTAGTCAAACTTGAACCTGGACTCAGGTTGCCTTTCTCTTGTATTTGTTCTTTCTTGATGTTAGGCAAAAGCGTCCCACGCTTGAGCTGTCCGGGACTGGCAGAAGCCTTGTGAGCTCAAAAGATTTAAGATTTCTGGTGACCATGGGAGTAGTGTTCCATTGCAACCATGTCAGGAATAGGCTGGTATCAAAGGAAATTTCTACATCTGGGAAATGTTGCCACTGACAAGAATGATGTTCCAGGCCATCCGTTTTGCCAGCAAGACCAGGAGTTATTTGGATGGTGCCCACCTGAGGTGAAATATAAAATGACTCATTGACTATTCCACAGACAGGTTTTACATTCTGATGAGAATTAAATAATAGCCTCTCAATTGGTTATTGTTACCATAGTTACAAGTTGTAACTAAACTCTATTAATTCTATGGATACATGCAGTGATTCTTTTATGCTTAGCATTTATTTCTTTTTGAAAATTCAGTTTATTTTAAAAATCAAGTCTCCCTATCTTTCCCAGATAACTCAGGGCTTGATTCTTTATTAACTGGCACAAAATCTTTGACTGTCTCTCTTCCCAACCTGGGCTGCCCTGCCCTTAGGCAACTTGGTAGCTGTCTGCTCCTGAGCACTCACCATACTGATGCTGAACTCAGTGTGGATGCTTGATTGGCTTTGTCCATTGCTGCCTGGACTCCCCCAAGCTCGATGGGGTGAAGGATTCAACGGAACCATGGATATGAGAAGAGAGAGCCCTCTTCCACCAAACAGGCTCTCCAGGACCAAACCCTGTCCAAACTATATGGTTAAATTCAGGAGAGGACACATGCCCCACTCCCTGTGACCTCAGTCTTTCAGTGCCAGATGTGGGAGCTATGATTATAATCTGCTGAGGGGCTGATAATTTACCATACCATAAAGCAATTTACTAGACTCCTAATTGGCCATTTTATACATTTCCTCACCTAGAGATTTTTCAATTAACTCTTAAAACGGCCTGACTCTGAGCAATCTTTTTTCCAGTGGTGGCTACCCACTCTGATGCAAAAAATCTTGTTGCTCTTATCCTGTGCAACTGACCATTACCCTCACTGGTCCCAGAATCTTGGATATTTATGAACTAATGAGGTCACCACCTAAGTATGTCCATCTTGAGGGTTGCTACTTGTCATCAAATCAAGAAAGAAAATGCAAAAAAGGCAGCCCAAATCTAGGCACAAGTTTGTCTAGGCTTTAGAAAGGTATTCCCTGTCACATAGAGACTGGATTGGAGGCAAACATATTTGTCTCTATATCTAGTCTTTGTGATGCAGTTAGCTTAATTGGTATGGCACTCAACTTATAAATAAATGTATATAGCATTTTCCTTATATTAAGAAGACATTCTGTAGTTATTTTGAATGAAATGTCTTCACCTTTCCTATTGGACTTTGTTGGTAATAAATAAAAAGGTTGATGAATTTTGGGGTTTGATTTTATATCCTACTATTTTAGAGAACTTAGTATTTCAATTAATTTTAGTTGAATCACTAGGGTTTAAGTAAAGCATAATATTATTTGCAAAAAGCAGTAATTTTGCTTCTTTGTCTATGCTTATTCTCTCAGTACTTTTTCTTGTCTTATTGTATAGATGGAACTTATAGAAATATATCAAATAATAATAGTGCAAATATACATGATTACTTTATTTCTGGCCTTATTGTAAAGTCCTCTTGTATTTTTTATAGACAATGTTAATTCTTGGTTTAAGATAGATATTATTCTAGCCACTTATTTGAATCATACAGTAAACATGTATGAAGCATCTACTCTGCACATCAGAAATGTTTTATAAATTTTTTTAAATCATCCATTCACTCGCCATAGTCATTATCGTCATTGATTTGTGGTGTGTGAAGGTATGAGGTAACGTAAGAACTATGAAGCATATTTTAACATCATTCAAGTTAAACTGATTAACTAATATACATCACCCCACCCCCACTATTTATATTTCGAGAGGGAGAGGCATCTTGGCTTAGTGGAAGAGAATAAGCTATGGATCAAGAAGATCTGGGGTCACGTCGCATCTCTGATACATCCTGACTGTGTGATCCTGTACTAGTCACTTAACCTCTTTGTCTTTCTGGCAATTTTCTAAGACTCTGAGTTGCAGAGGTACCTGCATTGCTAAAGGGTCTTTGCTCACTACAGAATTCTCTGTGCCACCAAGATTACAGGTCCAATTCCTATCCCATGTTTTAAGCACTGAATTTTTGAAAGTTTCACTGCATCCAACATATAAGGTCAATAGGCAGTATTCTATATCTATCTACCTATCAATCATCTATGTATCTATACCATGAATTATTGAGGAAAAAAATTCCTTCCAAATCTATCCCTTTCTAGTGTCTCTTCCCTATAGCCTCTCAGTTAAGGATAGACACCACATGCATATTAGATGCTACTATATTTGTTAAGAGGAAAAAAATGGAAATATAGTACATGTCTTCAATCTCTTTAGTATTTCTCACATTATTAGGTATTCCATCTTTTTCCTGGTGTCCAGATTCTGACATTTTGCTCTTCATGAGACCAGTGGCAGAATTCTAGGTCTGAAAGCTGGAAGAGACCATAGAATTTATCTAGTCCAAACCTTTCCTTTCGGGAAGTAAATGAAAGCTCAGAGGAACCACTTTACTTTGTTCCCCAACAGGATCTTGGTGTGTAGCTCAGAAAAATCACTTGTGCCTTAGTTTCCTCAGCTATCAAATGGAATAAAACTAATAGTATCCATGTAGGGATAAAAATCAGACAACAGACAGGATGGCTTTGAAATATGTTATGCTAATTCAGGTTATTATCAACATTGAGTGCCTTTAACTGGTGGCTGGTCAGAATCTGATCTAGGGGACCTTAGATAGTCTGTAGCCATGCTGAAGGTGATTTCCTCCCTCTGAGTCAGTTCTTAACCAGTAACTTGGCTTGACATTACAGGGGGCTGGGCTAATATAGGACTAGGTGAGACATATCAATGTTATTTCTTTAGAAATCCCATGGTACTTTCCATCACAGATAAGAAGGCTAATTCCTTCCCCCTAATACTCCTTCATCATTTCAATTGGTGGGAATAGTCTTCTCCAGTCTCTGGGTCAAATAGCATGACTATGATAGAAAACCTCTCATTTCCTCTTGACTGAGGCAAGAATCCTAACCCTCATCTTCCTATCCCGGATTAAAGTCTGACTATGTCATTGGGTATCTGAAATGAAAGGCTCTATACATGGTCTGGTTTATTAAATAACTCCTTGTGGAGTGATTAGATTACACTTAGTGTTTCAATAAACTATAAGGAACTTTCAACACAGGAGGTAGTAAGATACTGTGGTTAGAGAGCCAGCCTGAGAGTTAGAATGACAGGTTCAAGTTCCACCTCTGAAATGTACTGACTCTATGATCTTGCATAAGTCATTAAGATTCTCAGAAGTCCTAGAGACTCTCTTATGACTGAAATTTGCAGAAGACATACCTATCTGTATTGGCAGAGGGAATTTAATCACTGGGAGCTCATTAAAACAACAAAACTCACAAGTTTGGTCTAACAGAATAATCTCAACAGTTTCCTTCCTTCTTTCCTTCCTTCTTTTCTCACTTCTCTTCCTTCCTTCCGTCTTTCCTTCTTTCTTTTTCTTTTGAACTTAAACTTGGTCTATTACATTAGATCTCAAGGGCAGTTTTATTTTTTGTTCTTAAAATTGAATTGACCTTATCTTACTGAGGCATGTGGATGTGAACTGGCCATCAAAGAAGTGCATGTTTAACTAAATAATTTATTTCACTGTTGCCTTTCTTATGTTTTTCCTCTTTTGGACAACACATTCAGAGTAGCCACACAACCTCCCTTCAGAGCAGACACCCTCTTTTTTATAAAGACCAAGTTCTTAAAATTCTTGACCAAATGTTGCCCAAAATAGGAACTGAATGTGACTCATTGACCAGAACCAATTCATCTTAACATCTTTGGCATAAAAATGAGGGGCATCAGGAGTATTAACTATATCTGCTTCTAGCAAATCTGCTAAAATTTCCATAACTTTATTCAGGGCCCCTGCTCATCATATAGTACTGATTTTCATTGGTAAGGCTCCAAATGGCTCCTTAAATTACTTGTAATTTCTAAAAGTTATTCTCTTGATCTTTTTAGCCAATTTCCACAGTCTTGTTTCTCATGCTTCTCTGTGACAGACTTATCTGGGTAGGAGTTTTTTTTTCTTTTTCTTAGAATTCTGGGGATTCCTAAATGCATAGAGAAGTGTTTCTAGAGACTATGGAAAAAACACATCTCATTGATGAAGCCAGAGGCACACTTGGTTTTCCTGTGTCTGGAACAAATTCTAAGAACTACATAGCCAAAGGAATAAGGTTGGTTGGGGCTGATGGGAGAGGGATGTGGGGAGAGGAGTTTGAATTGGGGGGAAGGGGAAGAGAGATGGTGGTAAGATCTTATACTGAGCACAGAGAAGGTGCCCAACCCAGGAACAGATTGATCAAAGAAAATCTGCCCTGCAAACTGATGTCCTCCAGTCTTCCTAAGTCCCACAGAATTCCTAGGAAAGGAATTCAAGTTGAAAGACATTAAGATTGACTTCTTCTAATCCTGGAGGCTTCTTACTCATAAGACAATTCCTTCATCCCCCAGCCTCTAACTTGTACCAGACCAAAATGAACTTCAACAAATAGACCCCCTGAAAGATTTAAAGTATTAGGCACAGGAAACAGGTGCATCATTAAACTAATAGCAGTTAGCAAAATTCCCCCAAAATGTGAATGAGATGGATATTGCCTGATTTAAGGCAACCTTAAATGTCTGTTAAGCCAACCATCTGGTCAGTAATTTAAAATTGTCTGGTATTTTATATTCAGCAAGTTCTTATATCTTGTGTATAAATATATGCAGCCAGACATTCTACCTCCAACCTTGAGCCCTGGGAGCCTTCACCATTTCTAGTTCCAGCTAGAACTATCATACTACCACTCCCTCACCACCATCAGTCTCCTTTCGGTCTCTCACTCTGGGAACAATAATGAAATCTACATGATCATTCTGAGAAAGGAAATGTCAGCCAATTGTTCTGTGGTCCACTCACTATCCTTTTGACTTCTCTGACTAAAATAGCTCTTCTTACCCACCATTCCACATGTGCTGTCTTTCCCTATTAGAATATAAGCTATTTGAAGGGACTGTCTTGTTTTTTGTAGTTGTATCCCACCTCTTAACACAGTAAATGCCTAATAAATGACTTTTCATTCTTCTATATGTATGAAATGTGTCCATATCTATTTATCTATATCTATGTATATGTGTATGTTGTACCACCACTAATGAAACAAATCTAATAAAAGTAGGAAGAAGAAGCTCAGGAATAGTTGTCAATAATTTCATATTAATGTATATTAATAAATTCATCACCAACTTTGGAAAGAGTCATCACCCAGCCCTATTACATACAGTGTGAGTAAGAGCCCAAGCAACTTATAGCACAGTCTGTCATGCAAAACTTTCCCCAGAATATGTACAACACAAGGAAACACAAATATAGATACTTAAGAAAATCTGCTCAGAAGAACAATATTCTTCAGAACTGCAAAGCTCTCTTATGCTCCGTCTTTCCAGCAAAATCACACCACAGCATTCAAACCGGCAATCCTGCGGTATACAGACTAGGAAAGGAACACAAACAGATGTCTGGGACAGCTTTGCTTTTATATGCAACTATATGATTTTAGAGAGGGAGAGAGAATGATTTACTTCTTCAGACTATGAACAGTACTGTCTGCCTTCCTGCCTTGTAGATCAACTGCTTTGCCTCTCTGGTTATGGTAGAATATCTAGACTCTGGATTCACTCTGCCAAACCTGTGCATGGGCTACCAAGTTGGATTCCCAGAGAGAGGCTACTACTGCTCTGAGGACTTGAGAGTATCTTTCTAACAGTATCATTCATGAGCTCCCATCCAGTGCAATCCCCAATAATAAACACCAATTAGTATCTCCCTGATACCACTTAACCAATTAACATCAATAAGTTTTTATTTACTGAGATATTTGATGAGAAGGTATAGGAAGAATCATGGTAGAGCAACTTCTCTGAAGCATACTATCTTCTACCACCTCCATCCCTGGGGAACATGGCTCCAATTTGAAGTGGTTGCTACAAAACATTCCTTCCATCAAGTTCACTTCTGGGTGAGGCATAGATGGGGGATGAGTCATTCCTTTACTTTGTAGGACACAGTGTCTCAGCTATGGGGACCATTCACTTCTGGGCTGGGCCAAGCAGGTGCTTTCCTCTGCTCATCAGAATTGGTCACTTGTTTCTGCTACCAGTTCTGGTTACTGATGGGACCTTGGTTAACCCTTCTGACCTTTCAAAGCTCACAAATTTGTAGCCTAGTTCAGTCCATCTCTAGTACTCATTCATCTAAGATCAGAAAAGTGTAAATGCAACAGATGGTTGAAGAAATAGAGGTAGCCTATATTTACAGTCACTTGGTAGCCAGGTGGGAAGATAAGACCAGCTGGTAGCAGACATGGCAGGCCCCTTTAAAGTGGCAACACTAATATACAAGGCTATTAGGAAGTCCACATGAAATAATAAATGTGAAATTACTTTGTAACTGCACTTTTTAAATGTATACTATTCACAATGTATACAACTATAAACACATGTATTACCCACATGTGTATTTATAGACGTGTATTTATGTATATATATGCACACACATATATGTATCTATATGTGTATATATGAAGGCAGATAGGTGGTACAATTAATAGTGCACTGAGCCTCGAGACAGGAAGATCTGAGTTCCAAATTGACTTCAGACACTTTCTAGCTGTGTGTCCCTGGGCAAGTCATTGCACCTGTTTGCCTCAGTTTCTTCATCTGTAAAATATGAGTGGAAGAGGGAAATGGCAAACCACTCCATTGTCTTGGCCAAGAAAACCCCAAATGGGGTCATGAAGAGTTGGACGTGACTGAGATGACTAAACAACAACAAAAATGTGCATATATACTTATTCTTGAATGCTTTAAAAATGATAGCAATTGTGTCATGCATTTTTTCTGTGCAGTTGGTATGGTATAGTTAGTTTTACCAACTTCATTTTCTTAAGTACTATTTGGAGTTCATCATACCAGCACATTGAGTCCTGAGATGTTTCAGTAAAAGTGAGTCCTACTGTCATCAATGACGATGATAATAGAATATAGAAATGTTGGCAAATCTCTTCCATTTTCCATCTATTTATTATTCTATTTCTAGTTTAACTCATATAACAGGGTTTTCTTATGGACATTGATTACCTTTTAAAGAGGTTGGTCTAGCAAGCGTACTAGGAAAAAAAACAAAAACAAGTGGACCAAAAATATGTTTATTACCCAACTATGACATGCAATTGGATGGGCAGTCTACAGAGTTGGCTGATCACTATATACAACTTAGATTGGCACAACAGATAGACGATAAGTTGGGTCCTAAGCTGAACAGGAGGAAAAGAATAGAATGGCTTACATATGGGAACTTGTACAGTGATTTCCACAATTCCAAGATATTTTATGACACAAAAAGTCGTATTTTAAAACACTAGTATTTTCCCAGTGATGGTAAGATGATGACTCTCATTCAGCATTAATAGGACATTATAGTAGTAATGAGCTGTGTTGAGTCTTCTTTACTCTTTCATTTTATAACTTAAGATTTGCATTTTCAGGATGGCTGATTAGTGTTCTAGGCATATGAATCCAATACATACTCCCTTTCTCCAGAAAGAGAATAGAAGTTTCTTGGGGTCAGGGGCTGTTTTGTTGATGTCTTTGTATTTCCAATGCCTGGCATATTCATAGGCATTTAATAAATTTGTTGAATTAAATTAAATTAAATTCTTTGTGCTGGCAGTTTGTATAAACCATCCTACATGGACATGTTTTCACATATGTTAGTGAGTAGTGGGGGAGTGGGGGTGGGATGTCGACCTCTTCAAGATGAGTTATCTTTTATATGAAAGAGAGGTCATCTCTTGAAAATTTTCTCAACATATATGAGAACAACTTGTATAGTTATGGAGGAGAGCCTAGATTTCATTTTGTGGCAAGTCATTTAACCTTTCTGAAACTCAATTTCCTCATTTGTAAAATGTGTATAAGAATTCTGTAGTGGCTACCTTCTAGAGTTTTTGTGAGGATCGAAGGAGGTAATAGACATAAAGCATTGGGTAACAACAAATCATTGTTTGTCAACAACCATTATTCCATTATTCTTATCTAGATTCATCTTCTGTGTGAGAAAATAAAAGTATGATAATGTGTTGTCTTTCATATCTATATTTCACATTCTGTCTTCCCCCAAAGCAGATTTTGTTGTTTTCTGGTTTCTGTTTCCCATGCCTAGACTCTCCCTGACTACCACTCCTTCTACTCAGTCAATCAGTTAACAAACATTTATTAACACTTACAATGTGCCCAGGACTGTGTACTAAATGCCAGGGACACAAAGAAAGGCATATATACAGTTTCTGTCCTCCAGTAGCTTACATTTTAATGGATGAGACAATGCATAAGTAACTAGATACATTTGAAATAGATGTGGTAAAATAGATGGAAGGTAAAATGAGAGAGGAAGGCCCTAGTAGCTGTGGAATCAGGAAAGGTCTCTTGCAGAAAGTGAAATTTGAGCTAAGTCTTGAAGGAGGTTAGGGAAGCCAAAAGGGAGGTAAGAGGGTAGAACATTCCAGGCACTAGAAATAGCCACTCTAAAGGCACTGACTTGAGTTTGGGGTACAGCAAGAAAGCCATAGTAGTTGTTTGTTGAATGCATAGAGGAGGGGAAGTGAAGGAATATTGGAATGATAGTAAGGGAACAGGTTATGAAGAACTTTAAATGTGAAATTGGAATTTATATTTGATCCTAGAACCTTTGGAGCTCTTTATGGGGGGTAGGAGCAAGGGAAAGATGTGACACAGTCAGACCTACACTACAGAAAAGTAACCTCTTCATATGGATGGATGATCATTTGGAAGGGAGAGAGATGAGACAAGGAGACCAATGAAGAGACTTCTTCTACCAAATACTTTATTCCTTTGCCTTTTACCCAACCACATCATAAACTGTGGAGGGAAAAGAAGCCTGTCCCCTGCCATCCTGTGCCGCTTAAGCTTGGTCACACATGGAGGGTGAGTAGAACCTTGCATTTGAAGGGATTCCAAAGCTCCTTTAATGGGTAGCTATTAACAAGGTACAATGATTCAAATTTCAACAGAACTGAGAATGCAGACATTTCCTTCCTCATTTCAACTGCTCTGAAACAGGGAAATGCATTTTCTCCTCTGAAAGTTTCTTTTCTATCTTTCTTTTTTTCTTTTTAAATAGCTTTTTTTTGCTTGTTTGTTGATGGTGAAAGCCACATATCAGGCAGAGCCAAGTTCCATTAGCAAAGTCTTTGAAAAGGAGCCAGGGGAAGAAGTTTCCAAAAGTAGTAGACTTGAATATTTTAGCAGGTTTACCTTAACTTCATCTGTTAAAATAGAGTCCTCAAAAATAATTTTGTCAGCAAAATCATCACCTGGCTGCAAAATGAAGGAAGGGGTCAAACAAGAAATGACCCCTGAAGTCCCTTGCCAGGCTCATGATGATCCCATGAGCTTGTGCCCTTCACCACTGCAGTGGTGGACTGCCACAACCAAGGTTCCCCCAAAGAGCATCTGGCACACATTAGTTGTGATCTTTGACAAATTCGTTCATTTCTCTGGACCTCTGGATGTCAGTTTCTTCATTTGTAAAAAGGGTATACTGGAAATTCTTTTATCTCTCCAGACCATGGAAAGGTCTTTTAGGATCACAGCTTCTAATTTATTGTTAATCTTCTCTCCATCACTTTTCTAGGGCATTTGTTAATATTTTAGCAGAATCATAGTCTTAATGTGGGTTTTAGAACTTGTGACCCACTTCTATCAAATATAACATAGTCAACTAATTCTTTGATAAGAATTCACCTAAGCACTTTGTTGATTCAAAACCATCCTCATTTCTGACTTTCTTAATCACTATCACTCAGCTTTTGTTTTGCTTCTTAGCTTTGCTTTCTTCTTGAAATCTGTTTCAGAAAGTTTGAGAAATCCACCTGCCTGACCATTTAGAAAACATGGCGGGGGGTACCCTGAAAAAGACACAGTAACTATGATTTCATAACTGAAACTGTCAGGTTTTGGTGTGTCACCCTGATATTGTAAGCCACACACAGGAAGCCCACCTTCATTTCTATAGTGTTTGACTCCAGATATTGTCAATGATATTAAATTACTCAAGGCTGGCACCATTTCTAAATATGTCTCCATCTATCAATATGCATTGTTCTCAGATATTAAAAGATTAAGGTGACTTTCATTTTCTACTCAATATTGACAAGTACAGTACCTATTACAACAGGTTAAATCATAATCTTCAGCTAAAGCTATTTGGAAATTTCCTTAAATGTCTATTAAGCCAAATAATTATTTTGCTAATGTAATTATGCTTTGTACTTTGAGGTCTCTATTTTAACAGTGAAGTTGGAGTAAACCTGCTAAAGTGTTCAAACCTGACTGTTTCCCACTCCCTACCCATTCACAGGAATGCTTCAATAGTGGTATCTAAAAGGATTTTGATATTCACTATCCCTATGGTTTCTATATTCATCATGTTACTCACAGATCAAAAAATTCTAACTTATCTGATAAGTCACAATCAAGAAGTTTTGACATCTTTGATTCGGAGGACCTTAAGATGTCATTATGGATGGAGCACTTATCAGGACTTTATCAGCATTTCTAGTTCCCTCTTTGGTACTTGGGGAAGCACTGCTAGGAGGATGAATTTGTTTGTGTGCATGACCAGATGGTTAGTTTCCAATGAATCCTGACTTACAGATCCATTTTGAGAACTTTCTTAGTTGATGTTTTAGCACTTAATACTCAAATAGATCTGTACTCTCATCCATGTTGCAGTTCTTTCCAACAATGCACAATCTATCCATGTCTGCTCATCCTGTGTGACTCTTATTCATCTCTCTCCCCAAAATTCACCATAGGTGGTCCACTCAACATCCTGGAATCATTCTTCACTGTTTCCTCACTCAAAGTGAGAACCTGAAAAAGCCTTAGCCTAAAAGGGCCAGAGTCTCCCATTGTATCCTGAGCTGTCTTTAGTCATCCTGATGAATATCTGGCCATGGGATCCAGATGACTCTGGAGGAGAAAATGAGGCTGGTGTTCTTGCACAGCCCTCCCTCCTTCAAATAAAAGTCAACTGAAAATTAAGTCATCACCTCCTTGATGTCATGGTCCTCCTCAAAAATGAAGGACAAACACAACGCCAGCAACAGTATCACAGGAGTTCCAATGCGCAACTCTGTCTACCTGTCATTCCTTACTCTTGCCATATGACCAGGCCATCTTCTCTGCCTATCATAAAATTCCTTGATGACTTCCTTTATTTCTGTCCCTCTTCAGAGTTCCATGTTACTTATATGTTAAGTTCTGTTCATGTTTACTACACACCTTTCTGTGGCCTTCTAAGTGATATTCATCTTTAGTCCTTTGGATGCGATGGTGTTCCACATCTGGTTGCCATATAGCAACAATGGTAAACTTTTAAAGAATCTTTTTTAAATGAAGCTTTGTATTTATGAAAAGCTTGGGATCAGTCAGGGGAAGGGAGAAGATAAGAGAATAAACATTTATACAATTCCTACTATGTGCAAGATTATGTTAATATTTTACAGATATTTCATTTGATTATCACAATAACCTACAAGGTCGTGCTGTTATTGTCCTCATGTTACAGTTGAGGAAACTGAGGTAAACAGAGATTTAATGAGTTGTTCAAGGTCACACAACTAGTCAATATCTGAGGCTGAATTTGAACTTAGTTCTTCTTGACTCAAGTCCAACTCTGTTTACTGTGTCACCTAGCTGTCAAAATAAGAACTTGACAATTTCCTGAAAGGAATTCAACCCACTCTCCTCCACCAAGTCCTGCTGTGATGTCTCATTGTAGCGTGGAGATTCTCCTGAGTTCACAAAGGAGAGGCCAGCAGAGTATAAACTCTAGAAGATTCTGTCACAGTAGGACAGCTTGGAGAATGGCCCTTGGCACAGAAAAACTCTGTTTTGTGAGGACACCTAATAAATCATGGAAAGTCAAATCACAATTAGACTGGCCACCTGGTGAGGAAATTGTCTTAGCCATGGAAACCTGTGAAAAGAAAAAAAAACTTTAAATGGCCTTTAATCTTGAAATTATGGATTAGAGAAATATTTTCCTGAACTGTATTACAAATAGATTAAAAATAGAAGAAATAGGGGTTGGGAATAGTAGTTATAGGTTTTACATTTAACTGTTGGATTATTTCAGTCTTTTGAGACCTGTTAAAGATGCTCAAAGAGAAAGGCAGGGCAATATAGTAGAATACATTGATAGGAGCTTCCAGCATAAGTGGGACAAGGATTTTGCTAACAAAGACTGCCATTTTGTGCCCTTATCTTTCTGGCGCTTTCTTGAGGTTTCAAAGTCTCTCCTCTAGATGATTTCCCTTCGTTCTTACCCCTGACCCCTTAAAAAAAGGACCAGGTGTGGTCCCAGAGGTCTGACCCTGGTCAGGGTCATCATGTCTCTTTGAGTTAGTCCTGACCCAGGAGTTTTATACTAAAATAAAGCTTCAGAATGATTTGTGTCTAGGTTACCCAAATTTGGATGCTAGGATTCCCTATTCCTGCTTTGTTCCTCAATGTATAATATGAATATCATATTATTTTTGCCCCACACAGAAAATAGATAAAAAAAGGATTCACAGGATCCTATGAATAAATATGGAAACGTCAAGGATGTAAATATCCTACTAGATTTCTCCTTGGAAGGTAAAGACACTTTGGGGCTCCTGTTCACTATCCACATGCGCTGTCCAAAGCAATTGACAGCAACATCATAAAGGATTGACAGGGTCTATATCTCTTGTTCCGTCACTCTCCTTTCCCTATCACCAACTGCAGGGGCCATGTTGTTTCTCTTTCTTACCCAGGTATTTAAGATATTCTTTTCCCTTTAGGAGATCTGGAGATCAAGTACTCACACCAAGGAATTCTCTGAGGGACTCACCCAAGTTTAGAAAGGTCCATTTTCAAGAATTCTAATGCTAGTTCCATTTCTGCTGCTACTTTTGGAACTTTGAGCAAGTCAATCATCTTCTCTTGACCTCAGTGTCCTCTTATAGAAAAATTAGTGAGTTGTAATACGACTTTTCCAGCTGGAAAATTTTATGATTCTTTGAATGAATATCTATGAAACAATACCCTGTATATTGCAAATATATAGGCCTCTACAAGTGCGATGGTCTTCCTCAGTATTGGGAGCTATGGTGGGAAAACATTTTTGTAACCATTATGAACCAGGAGAAAATTGCACTCTATTTTTATTGATTTAAAAAAAGGGAGAACTGAGAGTAACAAATCAAAGTTTTGCATTATAAATCACTGTCAGAGAGTAAAACCAGTAGAATATTCTCCACTGGGTTAATGCTTTGTGAGAAATTTGAGTGCTGACTTTCTTGGGATGGATGTGTATTTTCTAATAAAACATCAAACAACAAGGAAGAAATAAAAAGTCATCTTTTTGAGTATGCTGGGAACTGGAGGTCTGACTGAGAGATCTTCATTTCCCTGTAAGAGAATCAACATCAACTCTGTGAGGAAGCAGCTGAGACAAACGACAGTTTGCTGTCATGCAAAATGAAGAAGCTCCATTTCTAAGGAAATGGTTCCAGTTACTACCACAGACTGTTAGAGCTGCAAGTAAATTTAGGAGTCATCAATTTCAGATTCATCATTTTACAGATGAGAATACCAAAGACTCAATGATTAAGTGATTGGCCCAAGATTACCCAGTGAGGGGGTACAGCCTGAAATGCAGGTCCCAGACTCTCAGTAATCTTCACAAATTTCATTTTCAGAATGTGATGAATATCACATGTATACTTAACATGTTACGAGGAACACAAAATATGTCAAAAAAAGCTAACAGCAGCAGGGAAGAGCTAATAAGAATTTTATTCATCAAAGTTCTATTTAAGAATTTTATTGCTTAAGTACCTATGACTTGAATTAATGGTAGGAAACTTTTGACTAACCTGTGATTCCTGTGTATGGAAAGATCTTCCATCTTTGAAACACAGAATCGTGGAGTTCCCAGAAACTTCAGCAGTCATTTATTCTAATCAGTATCTGAAATATGAGCTGCTTCCACAACATTCGTAAGTAATGACCTGGTCTCTCCTTGAAGACCAGCAGAGACAGGGAACTCACTATTTATCCAAGCAATACATTCCATTTCTAGATACCTCTCGCTACGAAATTGTTCCCGGAGTCAGGAAGACCTGAGTTGAAATCTGACCTCAGACACTTACTAGGTGTGTGACCCTGGGCAAGTCACTTTACCCCTTTTGCCTCAGTTTCCTCATCTGTAAAATAAACTGGGGCAGTAAATCCTGGAGTGATTTGTCATTTTGCCAAACTACTCCAGTATCTTTGCTAAGAAAACCCCAAAGAGGATCACAAAGGGTCAGACTTGACTAAAATGACTGAACGACAGTTGTTAAGAAGTTTATATTAATAATGTGAGTCCTGTTGTACTCTTTGATCCTCCCATACAACATATGGAATACTGAGCTCAGTTTTGAGAGTCACACTTTAATGAAAAAGCTAAAAAACATCTAGGGGAGGGTAATGAAAATCATCTAAGGGCTCCTTCTGGGAGCCACAATTTCATGAAAAACCCAGAGAAGGGTAAAGAACCATGAGTCCATGCTGTATCAGGGCAGGGTTGTTTAGCCTACAGTAGAGAAGACTTGGGGTAAGGGTGTCAAGATAACTGTCCTCACATATTGTGCAATATATACATACATACATACATACATACACACACACACACACACATATATATATATATATATATATATATAAAATCACTGAAGAAGTGTAAATGGGAGGAATGTGACACACTGGCTCTTTAGTTACAGAATCTGAATTCCAATCACCTCTGGTACTTATTACATGGGTGACCTTGAGCAGTTCTCTTAACATCCCTGGATTTTGGTTTGTTCCTTTGTAAAATAAAGAGATTGCACTAGATGGGCATCGGAGGTCCCTTCGGGCTCTGCACCTCCCCCAACTCTGGATGGCATCTGGGGATCCTTCCAGCTCTAGAGAGATGGAATTATGATCTTGTGGAAAACAATAGCAAAAGTGAGTGCTGGGAGATTTTGATGACAAAGTATGGCCCCTAAGAAGAAACATGGGGAGGCACCAGTCTGACTTCTTTGCAGAAGTGGGGACTGGGGCATGAAACACAGCATAAAATTGACAGACTTTCCTTGATGTATTGAATTGTTTTGCTTTTTGTTTGTTTTTTCCTCTCTGGCATATATGTAGGCATTTTTATCCCTTCTGTCTGCACACTCCCACATCTCCCCCCCACCTCCCCAAGTCTATTTTCAATGTAAGTCCTCCAGTTCAGACCTCCAGACATATTCCTACATCTTATGCTATGATCTAGACATCCAAATCTTGTCTTCTGGTACTAAATCCCTTGTGGTTAGTCGTTTCCCATCTCATCCTTTCTCTTCTCAAGTTCATATCTTAACTTGGAAGCAGTGAGGACAATGCCACCTGTGTCCTCCAGTGCAGCCCTCATCTTCAAAATCTCTAGAGATTCTTTCCAGGTTCCCTTGGATTCTTACATGTTTTGTTCCCATATACATCACTAATAGTGAGCAGTGATTTGTTAAGCCTCTCTTTCACATTCAATGTAAATGAAGTGTGTAGTCCAGTCGTTTGTGTCTGATTGATCCTCAGTCTTTTCTGCAACCCCCACTACCCTGTAGGAGTCACCATCTATCACAAAGCTTTTCTTCTTGTGTAGAACAGATACTTTTGTTACTGGTGCCACCTATGTATTCTTTTTATTGTTTGTATAGAGATTTAAAGACATTGATGAGCACTAATGAAGACTAGCACAAAGACTCTAGTTTCAACAAATAAATGAGTATTAATGATAATGAAAGTACAAGTAAGACTATTAATTTACTAACTGATCTCTCCTGGCTTAGGTTTGGTCTGATTTTTAGTCTATGTACTCTCTCTTTACATGCACATGCACACACACACAGTATAGTTTTTTTGTGGCTATTAGTTAAATGAAATTTAATTAATTAAAATTAGACTAACTAGATAAAATTAATTAAGTATATTAAATAAATACTTGCTGCATGTTCCTTCAAGAGATGATCATTTAAAGAAGACAAAACCACCAAATTAGGGATACAGACATACACACACATGAATAATTCATTAATTGTCCACAATGTGCTATGAAATTCACATTTTTGTGATTATTAAAATAGATGAAATGATTAAAACCTGGATCCTACTCCCCTGTCAAGGCAAATGAGACTAGGTATTGAAATAATACAGCTGCTTTATCTTGGCCAGAAGGCCAAGAAGCAATATTCAATTCAATGGAAAATTTGACAAGAGAATATTCTAACCTTAATCTTCATCTGGAGCTCTCTTCTGTCTGAACAAAATAATAATTGATTTATAGTGTCCATATTCTTGGGTTACCTACTGGGTAAGATAAACAACACAATGGATCCATGATTACTCTCTCTCTCCAGGTCACTGATTATTTGATAGAGGTAAAAGAAAAGGCATAGACTGTGAGATTCTATCATAATTTGCACAAAATAAGAGAACTACAGAATTGGAAGGAATCTCAGACGTCTCTAGCTTAACTAAAAATCAATGTAGAAATAGCCTTGATGAGTTTCTTTGATGGTCATCCAAACTTCACGTTGAACACGAGTGATGAGTCAAGCGCTTTGTCAGGAAGACCATTCTAAAGATGAGTGATTTTAACTATTAGATTACTGTTTAATTGTTATGAATTATTTCATAATTTTATAATTACCATTTAATTGTTATTCTTCCTTATATCGATTGGAAGTCTATCTCCCTATAACTTCCACAGCTATGATGTCTTAGCCCTAATTTTTTGCTTCCCTTTTGGAGCCACATTGAATAAATCTCCATCATCTTCCACATGACAATCCTTCATTTGAAGAGAGTTATCATGTTTCCCTTTACATCTTTTCTTTAGAGTAAACATCTCCCCTTTTTCTTTGGTCATTCTTTACATGTCAGTTTTCAGAGTTAACCTCCTGGTTCTCCTCTGAATGTTGCTATATAGTTTGTCAAAGGGTGAAAACAAAGCAGGAAAACAAACCAAAAAATCTCACTGACATGGAATTTAGAAGACCTATGTCCTAGTTCCAACAAGGTGGCCACGAATGATCAAATGTCCTCTTGAGCAAATCCCCAATCTTATTTTTCTCATCTAAAATTGAGGGTGACTATATGATTTTTAATGTCTTTTACAGCTTTAACATTCTATTTACCTCCATAAATATTTGCTGAACTAGGTTAATTAGGTTCTGGAACAACAATGTGGACCAATCTACGTCCCTCCTCAAATTGTATTAAATTTCCTGACCTGATTATGCATAATATCCCTCCACAGAATATGAACTCATTGAGGTCAAAGATTGTTTCATTTTCCAGCCCCACACAGTGTGTTGTTGTGCTGTTTAGCCATTCTTTAGTCATATGAGGTTTTCTTGGAAAAGATAGTAGAGTAGTTTGCCATCTCCTTCTCCAGATCATTTTATGGATAAGGAAATAGACAAACAGGGATAAGTGAATTGCCCAGGGTTACACAGCTATTAAGTGTCTAAGTATAGCTTTCAACTCAGGTCTTCCTGATTCTAGACACCGCATGCTCTCCATTGTGCATAGTAAATGTTTAATTGAAATGAATTGAAAAAGGGAAGCTATTGGGGGAGGGGTGGTAAGTGGTGGAGTGGAGAGCTAGGTGAGTCTAGAATCAGGAAGAGATTCATTTTTAGTCCCTATGAGGAAATAATGGGAGCTGAGGTGACTCAATTCACAATTCAGTTGTTTGTCGGTAATGTCTGATTCTTCCTGGATCCATTTAAAGTTTTCTTGGCAAAGACACTGAAGAGGTTTGCTACTTCCTTTCCCAGCTCATTTTACAAATGAGGAAACTGAGGCAAACAGGGCTAAGTGATTTGCCCTGGTTTACACAGCTGGTAAGTATCTGACTCCAGATTTGAGACCTTACTTAGCTTAAAAAAGTCAAGGTCTCCCACTGCTTCCAGGGCCATCAACAGTCATCTTAATCTATCTTTTGCCACTGGACTCTGATGACTGGAAGAGAGTAAATCTGACTCCACAACTCTGCCTCATTTAAATCCAATTCACTTGAATGTCAAGACATCACCCTGCTGGTGTCATTGGTTCTCTTCCAGAATGAAGATGGAAAAACAGCAGCAATATCTGTAAGTTCAAATCCAAGCTCAGACACTTTCCAGCTATGTGATTCCAGGCAAGCCACTTAACCCTGTTTGCGTCAGTTTCCTAATCTGTAAAATGAGCTGGAGAAGGAAATGGCAAACCACTCCACTATCTTTGCCAAGAAAACGCCAAATGGAGTCATGAAGAATCTGACAAGACTTGTTATTACAAGGCTTGTCCTGGAATATATCAGGTAGAAAATTGTTCTTTTTAAGTCCCAAAAGTATCATTTTCAGTTATGGAGGCTATGGAAACAGGGCCAAACAATTCCCATAACTGCCTAGGGAAAAGTTGTGCTTATATATAATCAGGCATTTTTAGTTCCTTGTAATCTCACCAGTCCCTGCAAGTATCTTTTGAAAGTTTAAGTTTCTTTGGAAGAGTCTCATTAATGTCTGGCTTTGGGGGAGGGGAAAAGGGAAAGAGGAAGAAATACCATCAAATACAACTTTAGCTTAGAAACAAGATTACATTTCAGTATGTTGGCTTGGCTAGCCTTTTCTTATTTATAGAATGTAGCATGTGTGTGCATCCTTTCTATTTCAGCCCACTTTGAAAGTATTGCCCAATGTACCAAAGAATTCCAAAACATGCCATTAAGATGCAGTTAGCCTTAGATTCACCTTCTTACATAACACAAGGGGCTGTGCCCATAGGGTTCTGGTTTTTAAAAGAAAAGATGAAAAATCTTATTAGTTCACCCTTATGCTGCAAGGCAGAAATGTCTCCACGTAGAAAATCAAAACCATCCTCGGTGTTACCTGAGATTATCAGATAAGAATAGGACTGAGTGGCAGGAGGGTGGGGTTGGGTTAGAAACAATTTACTTATCTGAGAATAGTTTCAATTTCATGGACATATCACGAAGGTAAGAAGTGGCAGGTTAATAGCTGATACAGCCTTGTCATTTGAGCAGAAATCAAGGAAGTCTTCCAGCATGTTGAATAAATTCCCTCTGGAAAACTTAGAGGAGCACACACAGGCAAGAGTGGCACATATATGGAGACTTGCAATTAGTGTTGTTAGGGGGAAGCTTCTGATCAGAACCATCTATACTGAAGTGGTTTGCTGTTTCCTTCTCTAGATCATTTTACAGATAAGGAAATGGAGGCAAACAGGGTTAAGTGACTTGCCCAAGATCACACAGCTAGTAAGTGTCTGAATATAGTTTTGAACTCAGGTTTTCCTGACTTTAGACCCAGTGCTCTCCATTTGAGTATTTTGAATTCTATGAGATTTTGGAAAACGAATGCCCAACTCTATACTGTCTTGGGCAAGGCTCAATTTGTTTCATGGGCAATGGCTGAGTGGTCTTCATGGGACTGGGTAAATGCTTCCAGTCGGGGGGACTGGGAAAGGGAGGAACTTATTGTACTTTCAAGGAGACAGAGTCACAGGGTGGGATAAGCTGTTTTCAGAAATCAGGAATAATACAGGGTTGAGCTGAAGAAACAGAATCAGTGTTCATTACAAGGGCAAAATCAGAAATTACAACTCAGTCCAAGTCGACTAATGGGGTGGGGAAGACTTAAAGGGGAAAAGAAGGGATGTGGGGAAATATGTTGAATTAGAATAGTTTAGTATTTCAATATATGGTTCACCAAGGAATAAACAAACTAGGAGACTTGACAAAGAGCACTCTCAGTTTTTTTGTACTAGCGTTTTCTATGGGAACATGCCTATTTTTATTTCTGACTTGAGCATCTGGCCCACCCTTCAGCTCCCTCTGAATTCCCTTCAGTTGGCAAGCTCCCCAGGGCACCCTCCTTACTCTTACGGGCCATAGCTAACTTTAAGGAGTGGGGGAGGGGAACTCTCTAATGAAGTAAATACTTCCTTTTTCAAGAAATCTGGTTTCCTTTTTCTACTTTTTGATATAAGGAAAGGTTCTTAGTCAGTCCTTATAATTCAGATCCTTCCAATGAAAATATTCAAATGAGATATAATTATACTCTTACCGATATGCTTTGATAGATATCAAAATGTATTTTTCTCTGAAGACGATATGGTTCTGACTTTTCTTGAATCAATTGTTCCAGCTTGAGGATGGGAAGGTCAATCAAGCTTCATAGCATTTCATTGGAAACCAGTATCTTCTTGGTATAAATAGATCACCCTCTGGTCTCACTCAGTAATTAGATACAGCTACTTCTTCATCAACACTGACTACCCAGTAGTAGGTGGTGAAAATATCAATTAAACACTTCACACTTATTTCAAAATTTATTTACATATGAGGTATACCCACACATACACACAATATATATATATATATATATATATATAGAGAGAGAGAGAGAGAGAGAGAGAGAGAGAGTGTGTGTGTGTGTGTGTGTGTGTGTGTGTAACAAAAAACTAAAACATTGGGAAAATACAAGTGTTTCAAGTGATTACAAAATATTCTGGAAATATGAAATACCGAATAATAATTACTTCTTCTCTCTGGAGAAATATAGAACCGTGTAGTGGAAAGAGCATTGAACTTGGAACTCTATTTGATAAAACGTGCTTTGTCATCAGCTTGGCCACAATGTGTACTTCCAGTTAATCCCATAGTCCTTTGTGGTCCTCCTTGCCATTGTAATGATCACATAAACTGACCTCAAAAAGTCTCTGTGTCTTGCTTTTCAAACACTATGACTCCTTCCTACAAAAGCAAGCATATGACTTCACTAAAATGACCACATTTTAGGAAACCCTCAGGCACTTTCACTTGTGTGTTGGTGTTCAAGGTCCTTAGAGCAACAGAGGTTGTTACTTATTTTTTCAAGTAAAATGAATTTTTAAATAGACTGATTTTAAATTACAGACACTGAAATTGATCAGATAAGTTTTATATGTTTTGCTTTTCTTCCTTTTTCTTAGGAAAAAGACCTGTGAGGCAGTGGAATATAGTGGAAAGAACCCTAGATTTGGAGCAACAGGCCCCGAGTCAAATAGGAGCTCTTTTCCTTACTAATTGGATGGAATTAGGGAAGTGTTTTCTCCTCTGAGTTTCAATTTCCTCATGTATAAAATGTGAAGGTTGTGCTAGATCTTTGGTGTCACACTCAAATAGAAATGCGAATCAGAATAAGAATCCCTGTTGCTGCATATTGACAATGGACATACATGGAAAATGGGTCCACGTATATAGCAAGGTTGTCCCCTACATGTAGCATGAGGATATTGTTTTATTGTCTTCATTGTCGTGTGCTTAAAGGGCGGCAGAATAGATATCTCTAGCCTCTTCTCCCCATGAGACATTAATTCCTGCCAGTAGAAGAAGCAAGAAGTTGGGGACTGAGGCTGCCACTCCTCAGACAAGGGGAATACCAGAAATGTATCTATCTGCTCCTTTAAATTTTATGCAGGGGTGGGGAACCTTCAGCTTGGAGACCACATGTGGCCTTCTAGGTCCTTGGGACTGGCCTTTTGACTCAATCCAAGTTTTACCAAACAAATCCTTTTATTAAGGGTATTTTGTTCTGTGAAGCTTGGATTCAGTCAAAGGGCCACCCTTGAGGACTTAGAGAGTCACATGTGGTCTTGAGGCTGCAGGTTCCCCTCTCTGGGGGAATGTGATCAGGTTCAAGTTCTAACTGTTATTTTATTATTAGGGGGAAGGTGTACTCCAAGCTTTATATTCAAGACTTGAGCTCTTCCCCATCAAAAACTAGTTTGATAATGAATACACAGAGTGAATAGCAAAGAAAGGTCATGTATTCAAATCAACAGCAAAACAGATATTAGAGAAAGTATAGGTAAGAGAATATATAACAGACATTACTGAGTGAAGGCGCTCTCCCACTGGGAGTGAGATATCTCAGTTCAACCGAGAGAAAGAGTCTTAGATCTCACCCAAGGGGAACTTCTCCAAAATATCTAGTATAGCAAATTGGGGACAGGGAATTGATGGAGACTGCTAGCTCCTCTCATGTCAGCTTCTCAGAGTCTTCTTCAATAACCTGAAATGGGGTTGGCCTCTTCCATCTTCCCTCTCAAAACTGGAAGTCAGAAGAACTGGAAATGATTGCAGAGAGCCAAGTGACTTGATGAAAACTGAAGTGTTCTCCTCTTTCCTACTCTACATTGACCCTCAGTCCCTCACAAAGGGCAGGGCATTCATCTGCCAATATAGAGAAAGTCCCACACCAACTGACTTTGATACTGGGATTATAGAACGTTATCTATGTTTTATTGTATTTTTATTTTGTTAAAGATTTTCCAATTATATTCTCATATGATTGGTGTGTTTGACACTTATAGGCTAGATAATCTGGAAGGTCCCTTTTAGGTCTATATCGGTGATATTTTAATGGATCAACCCAGAGACAAAGCCTGGACTCAGTTTACTAGACAGAAATGACATTAGCTGCAGAAGGTTTTTGAACATTAAAGTGAGATTTCCAACTTAATTCACAGGGTTTAAGTGAAGAATGATGAAAATAATAATAGCAAATAAAACATAATGAGTTCATAAATAATAACAGTGCTACAGGCAAAGAAATGGACTTCCTTTTGTATTATCTCATGAAACTTCTCCTGGGACGTTTCAAACGCTTTAACCTTAGAGCCTAAGGAAATCACCCTATCTCTCCCACCCCCTCAATATCTAAACTCCTACTCACCCAGGCTAATCTTAGAACACTTCATCTTGTTTCACATGAAAAGACTAAAAAAAAGAAAAAAATAATCATATTAGGCAAAGTTCTCAAATTTTTGCTCACTGACAATACTGTGAAGAGATATTGCACGTGTCAGGGGAACAATTCTTTGTTGGGCCAGTTTTCACTTCGATGTTGGGGCTTTCCCTGCCTACCTCATGTATGTCCCTCACTTAAATACTTCTGCTCCACTGGGCACCCCTGGCTCCCTCAACCAACACAGAGAAGGAGAAGTGGGCTTCTAAGTGGTCAGATGTGCAGCGGTGCAGGTGTGTTAACATATGATGTCATCTCATTGGATTGGAGAGGTTAAAAAGTCAGCATTTAACTGTCCAATTAGGTTAGGAAGAGAAAACAAAGGATAGCTTCCCACACCTAAGGAAAAAAAATTTTATCAGATGCCAAGATGTTATATGAGTCTTGGTTCCATTGAGTATATATGAGGATGTTGTTACATAACTATAGATCTCCATTTTTCAGTTTTTTGTCAGTTGGAAGAATCCAAATTCTCAGTGGCCTTGCTGATTGGTCACCCCCAGGAGGGAAGAAGTTAATAAGGTCACAGGTCTATACAACTAAGATTCATAATTCAAATGGTACATTCAAAAGTAATTAATAGAAACAGAGCAATCTAACTCAAATAAGGCAATCAGGCATGATTTGACAAAACTAGGAAGGAGCAATTGGGAATTTGCCTCAGGACACTGAAATTTAGAGAGCACTGGTAGTTCTAATACTCTTTTAGCATCAAAGAAACAACTTAGTCCAGCAGCTAGTTTTTAAGAGTAAGTGGCTAAACTAGGAAGCTACCAAATACCATGCTTCCCACTTGCTGGTGGCCACATCCCAAGTGAGCTCCTCCTTTTCTCAGTGGCCTCCTCAACAGCAGTCTTACAGGGGATCAGGGTCTTCCCTAATAGGGAACAGTGCCCCATGATTCTTTTCTCTAATAGGAGCTGAAGTCCCACTTTAGCCTCAAAGTGAATTTGTCTTGGAAAGTTGATTTGAAGTCATTTGGCCCAGGTGCCAAAATTGTTAGTCATGTGTTAAAAGTTATATTGACTCCATTACCCATTGTACAGCCCTACTTATTAGTCAGTGTTGGGGAGGTCCTGGTGGGGAACTGATAAAATTTGGGGATGTGAGGAACCTGAAATGTCAAGGTACCAGGTGGCATCTGCCTGGAAGGAATTCAGGTACTCAAATCATCTTCCAGTCTAGTGGCAGTTTATTGTAATGGCAATAGAAGTGGGCAGGGTTTCTAATGATTCTGCAGTTTAATGGGGTGAAGCTTATGCTTACTTACAAAAACGACAGTGAAAAAATATCAGTATAGGACTAAGAGGTGGTAAGTAGTCTGGGCTGGGATGAGGCTACTGTGAAAGAAAGGTCCAGTAAGCTAATTAGGAGCTCTAGATGGGATTGAGGAGAGGGCCAAATGCCTTGGGTGGAGCCACCTGTGATCTGGACTGCTGACATGTATGGGAAAATCCAAGAACTGAGCTGTTTTCAAAGACATGGTCCCTTCTAGGGGTCCAGGTCCCATCACCCCATCAAAAGGAGGCACCAAGTCTGCAGTTTTTTGTATTACTTGCTCTTCATCACATAGCCCTACCTTTCTACCTTGGGGAGGAACTGAGCTACAAAAGCGTTCAGCTTCTGCTGAGATAGATCTATTTGAATTGTCTTAAAGTTACCTACGAAAAGGTGTCGCCCCACCTTAAAGCCGCTGCTGATAGTCAGTGATCAGCCTGTCCATGTGCTGCTACCTTGATGTACTTATAACAAAACTTCTTTCAATTCTCTTTGTCCTGAGTTTTGCCTTGCCAATCAGCATGAAAAACCCAAATGAAGATTGTTCCTTTCAACACAAGACTTTGATTTTGGACAAAAGCTCTTGGGAAACCCAAGATACAAAGAAACAACAATAGTAACTAGTGCTGGGCTCTGCAAACAGGAACTAGAGTGTTAAGTTCAAAGAGAGCTTTTTTACTTGGACACAGTGTAGCAATGACTGTTGGCAAATTATTCTTTCCTTATACTCTTCCACAGAGGCAGCATGGTGCCCTGGAATAAGGACTGAATCTGGAGTTAGTAGACCTCAGTTTGAATCCTAGGGCCTGCCACTTACTAGTAACTGATTTGACATTGGCTAAGTAACAGTCTCTGCTTTCAGTTTCCTCATGTACAAAATAAAGGAATGGGAGTAGATGATCCCTAAGGTGGCTTTTAGCTCTTAATAACTGACAGAGATATTGATTCACAATATCAGCTTAAAGGGAGAAAAGAAAAAATGGCTTAGGCTATTCCAAAAGGCAGTGGAAGACTCTCAGGATCATTACCAAGTAACCTTCCTAAGTCTTCAGATGTGGGAGGATTGTTCAGCTCGTCAAATTCAGTAGAGAGCTGGACTTGTAATCAGGAAGGCTTGAGTTCAAATTTCATCTCAGGCACATCCTAGCTGTGTGTTGATGGGTAAATCACTTTCACCACCTATAAAATGGAAATAGTAATAGTATCTACCTCCCAGGTTTGCTGGGAAGCTCATATGAGATAATATATGTAAAGTGCAAATGCTCAATGAATATTAGCTATTATTAATATTATAGGGTAGCTAGGTGGCATAGCAGATAGAATACAGGGCCTGGAGTCAGGAAAATTCATCCTCCTAAGTTCAAATCCAGCCTCAGACGCTTACTAGCTATGTGACTCTGGGCAAATCACTTAACCTTGTTTGCCTCAGTTTCCTCATCTGTAAAATGAGCTGCAGAAAGAAATGGCAAGCAACTCCAGTATTTTTGCCGAGAGAACTCCAAATGGGATCACAAAGTCAGACACAACTGAAAAACAACAAAAATACCATCTTGCACCTAGTCTATTACAATAACTTTCTAACTGGACTTTTTTTTCTAATCAATCAATAACAAAAAAAATCAATCTGAAAATATTTATTGAGCACTAATCATGTGAATAGCACTATGCTAAGTAACTGTAGACTTATTTCTTCTTAAACAGATTCAGGATCTCCTTGTTATAGGGAGTGCTAGTAAGAAAATTCTACTTGGATTAATCCTTGTTCTAACTTCACAGACTTAATGAGTCATTCGGGACACTGAGGGAGAGGTTAAGTGATTTACCCAGATTCACATAGCCAGTATATGTCAGAGGCAGTTCTCTACTCTACAAACTCTATAAAATATTCTAAATTGTAGATTATAAAACATATAACTATGCTCATAGGCATAATATTAAAGATTTAGAGCAGGAAGGAAACCTGTTCTTTAGTCCAACTCTCTCCTTTTATAGATAAGGAAACTGAGGCACAAAGAGATTAAAGTGATTATGCTAATAGCTTAAATAGTTAATATTTATATATCACTTTCTGTGTGACTGGTGTGCTAAGGGCTTTACAATTATTATGTCATTTGATCCTCAAAACACAATCCAGGAGGTAGGTGCTATTATTATTTCTATTTTATAGATAAAGAAACTGAGGTAAACAGAGGTTTAAGTGACTTGTCCAAGGTCATACAGCTAGTAAGTATCAGACTTCGGTCTTCCTGACCCTAGGACTGACACTCTACTTATTGTTTCACTCAAAACAGATGATAACAAATCTTTTAAAATTGCATTTCCATGGATAAAATCACATCTGTTTCTGATTTTAAACCGTTTAACAGTATCAAGGATTTATTTCCTTCCTCTCTTATTTCATCTCCCCCTCTCTTTTTTCTTTTTTGTTTCTTCCTTTCTCTTTCTCTTCCTTCCTTCCTTCCTCCTCCTCCTCCCTTCCTCTCTCTCTCTCTCTCTCTCTCTCTCTCTCTCTTTCTCTGTCTCTTTCTCTCCCTCTTTCAGGATTCTCTTTGGTGCAGTCTTTAAAAAATATGATATTGAGACTTTTTAAATGTTTAATGTTCTAATGTTTTTAATGTTTAATTTTTTTAATGTTTTAATGTCTAATTTTTTTTAATGTGACACTATAATTACTTCCAAATACATCCCCACGCCATAGAAACCTGTCTTCTAACAAAGAAAATGAGTTAAATCAATCAGGCACCAGAAAGTATATAAATAATCAGCACCTGTAATTCATCACAGGTCTCTATCCAAGTTGATGAAGAGAGTGTGTTTCACTGTCAAATTTTTTTGAGGGGGAAGATTTGACATTGCATACAATATGAATTTTGTTTTCTTTTGCTATTATTTTCATTTATATGATTGTAACTCCTCCGTATATTGTTCTCCTGGTTCTACTTTCTTTGCTCTGCACAATTTTTCTGTGTTTCTCTGAATTCTTTATAGTAGTTCTTTCTAATAATGTAATATTATTCCAATACATTCATATACATAATTTTATTCAACCATTCCATAAATGATAGACCTGTACTTTGTTTCTGATTTTTAAAAGCATATATATATTCATTAGGGGACTATCACATCAGCAGCAATGCAAAAATGATGTTATTTGTAACCATAAGGATTATTGCATGGAGTTTTTGGATAGCAGTACAGAGAAAAAACGAAAACAAAAATTCAAATTCAAAACTCCTGTTCATACTAACACTCCTTTCTGTATTCAGCAGAGAAAAAGAAACAGGATTGTAAATAGGTCTTGGGCAGTGAGAGCTTGAGGCCAGTACCAACAAACCAACTCTGATCCTTCTTCCAAGAGCCCATCTTATTTTCAAAAACATCTTATTTTGGAATCCTAACTACCACTGAATTACAAAAATTAGAATAAACCTTAATCCCTTCATTTTAAAAATAATATAAGGGATCCTATTTGCCTCAGCTTCCTCATCTGTAAAATGGGGATGGTAATACCACCCACCTCTTAGGGTTGTTATGAGGATCAAATGAGATAATATTTGTAAATGCTTACACCAATATATGGCATATAGTAAGAGCTATGCAAATGTTGGCTACCATCATCATCATCATTAATTATAGTTGAGTTTATATAAGTGGAAGACACCTATAAATGAGATTGAAATATACTTCTATAGACTGGTTCTCACATGGACCTGAAGTAGGAATAGAAAATCAAAAATACCAGGAGAAAAAAATTCATCACAGCATCATTTTCATTTAAATTGATATTCACTGAGCCTCTTCTAACTATCATGGTCCCTTCCCTATGACTGCCTGCCTCCGTCTAACAGAAGTCTCCAAAGTATCAGGGAGGTATTTAAAATAATCTAGATATTGACCATATCTGACAACATATGCTTCATTTTGACTTGTAGTTTGCCATTTCTTTTTCAAGAAGAGGGAAGTTTTTTAGTGTCAGTCATCTAAAGTCAGGACCAGTCACCACATTGACCAAAGCTCTAAGGTCTTTCAGTGCTGTTTCCTTTTATGGGTTTGTGTGTGTGTATTCATTGTGCCAACAATTTTCCTGGTTCTGCTTACTCTGCTTAGCATCAGTTTATAAAGTCTTTCTAGATTTCCCTAATATGTGCTGTTTTTTATAGCAAAGTGTTTTATTGTATTCAGGGGTGTGCAAGAGACAGCTCAGGCTGGTTCCCGAGAGGTGACTATTAAATTTTCACTATGAACATTTACATCTCGGAAATCAGCAAATGCTACAAATCAGGGCTTGATTTTTTGTTTTGTTGATTGTCTAGACTTAAGAAAGTAAAGGAGATGTTAATAATGAAGATTAAATTTAAGAGTTCATTGTGTCAACTTTCCCCCCCTTTAGATAGAGCTGGTTGTTAAACAGTTACCAGTATACACGATTCCTTTTCTTTGTTTTTTTAAAGTAGATTAGTCATGTTCAAGTCTTTGTGTCCCTATTTAGGTTTTCTTGGCAAAGATACCGGAATGGTTTGCCATTTCATTCTCCAGTTCGTTTTACAGAAGAGGAAACTGAAGCAAACAG
Source organism: Potorous gilbertii (assembly GCA_028658325.1). Classification (NCBI taxonomy): domain Eukaryota; kingdom Metazoa; phylum Chordata; class Mammalia; order Diprotodontia; family Potoroidae; genus Potorous; species Potorous gilbertii. Next base: position 114,497,119 of record CM053773.1, read on the forward strand.
GGTTAGGTAACTTGCTCAGGGTCGGCACAGCTAGTAAGTGTTTGAGGCTAAATTTGAATGCAGATCCTCCTGACTCTAGGTCCAGTGCCCTAGGCACGGAGCCAAGGAACTACTCTTCAAGATGCTAGCCACATGCTTATTGAACATCTGTTACCAGCAGAGCACTGTTTGTAAGGATTGGCCCCTGTCCTGAAGAAGACTACAGTCTCCTTGGTGAAATAAGACATAGGATCATAGATTTAGAGCTGGAGATCTTTGAGGAGTTCCTCCCCACTCCCAACCTCCCCTTCAACTTCCTTTTGGGTGTCATTATATGAACTGAGTGAAGTCAGCAGAACTAGAACAACTTACGTAATAACAACACAGTAAAATAAACAGCTTCGAAAGACTTAAGAATGCTGATCAAGAAATTCAGCAGAACCGATGAAGAAATTTTCTATCCACCTCTTGACATAGAGGTCATAGACCCTGGGTGCAGAATCAGTCATGGTTGCTTTTTTGTTTTTTCCAATTCAAAGAATTTGCTTGGCTTGACTATGCATATTTGTTTTAAGATTTTGTTTCAATGGGGAGAGGGGAAAAGCGAGGTAGAGAAAAGTATTTTTGATATTTGAAAACAAATAGACTTTTTAAGTGGGAGAGGGAAAAATATTTTTGATAATTCAAAAAAAATACTTTAAAAGGGGGGGAAATTAAAGTTTCTTGGATGGAAATGCCGCAAAGCCATAAATTGAGTATGGGGATAACTTGATCTCCACTTACTGAACTCATTTATCATAAAGGGGGACAGCAGTGGGGAATCTCCGATGCCCCGGCTGGGACAATCCCAAGAAAACCCAAGCAGGTTAGCCACAGGGACAGAGGGGTTCTGATCAGCACCTTGCTCACTGAAGCGTTAATTAAAGTCAGAGCAGCAGTTTCTGGTAACAGGCCTCCCTGTCGGTGACCAAAGGGGATTTAACCAAAGCAGGCGCGCCAGAAAGAAAAAAAAGCCCCCGATGCGGCTTTGCACTTTACTTAGAAACAGGCTTAGACACAGCATCTTGTGACCTTATTTTGGGCACCTTGTCTGCGGATCGGCAGAGACAGCCCCGGCTCCTGCCACCCACCCAAGCCTGCGCTGCGTGCATCCTTCCAGGAATGAAAGTGAAGCAGCAGCGGCAGCAGAGGCGGCAGCAGCTCATTCGGGGCAAGCGCAACGGCGGCGTCTGCGCGCTTCGCGCTGCCCCTGTCACCGCTGCTTTTCCTCCGCTTCCCTCGGAGGGCTCCCGATCCCGCTCGAGCTGCACCCTGGGAGTTGTAGTTCTCCAACGGGGGACCGAGACTGCGTCGCCTCCAAGGGGGAGACTACAAATCCCGTGGAAGGGAGCGAGAGCCGTGCCGGGGCGGGGTGCGGCGAGGCCCGCGGAGAGGGTAGGGGGAGGTTCGGCTTGACTCACACGTGGGGGCGGAGAAGGGCCAAGCTTAGAACCCATTTCCTGGCAAAAGAATCCCTTTAGTTCAGCTGGTCTCCGGCTAGGGAAGTCCCTAGGCGGCCAATCTCCGGCGCCTGGAGAAAACCAAAAAAAGAAAAAAAGAGACAAAAGTCTAGAACATCCCCCTCTCTCTTATTAATTGTGATTATTTATCTTGCGGGTAATTCATTCCTCCTAGTGCCTCCTCCCTTTCCTGCTTCTCCTCCTCCTGTTGTAACATGCAATTAGCGATCCTGCAGCCACATTTCCAGGGGTGCTAAAGTTCCTTTCGCTTATAGCCACCATGGGGAATGGGATGAACAAGGTAATGTATGTTTCTGTTTATCTGTGCTTGCCTGTTTGTCTGCTCAGCTCACCTCTGTAGGACTGAGAGCTGGGAAAGGTGTAGGAAGCTCCATTCCTTCCTTCTCAGCCCCTTCCCCCCTGGTTTCACTCCCCATCCCTTCACCCTCCACCCTGCATCTTCCTCCTTTAATTGTGCATGGCCAGTTGTCGGGAAAACAAAACCAAACAAGACATGCTTTGCTTCTCTGTGCATCTTTAAGCCTGGGTGTAGGTCTTTTAAAAAAATACTTTTACTATCTGGTTGGGGCAGGGAGGTGGGTGAGTGGGTGATACAAGCGGTGTGAAACGGACTAAAGGATGAGACGAATTCTTGTGTAATTTTTTTTATGGGGGGGGTGGGGTGAGTAGAGGTCAGTGCTTTGAAAATCCCCCGCCCTCCCCCTTGGGAAGGCTTCCCGGCAAGCAGCCCCCCCAGGCGTTTGCCCTGCACGCTGGATGCCTTCTGTGGCCGAGGACCACTTGTTCTCACCAACCACGGTGCCCTTTTAAAAGCTATTTACACTTGCTGGGCTAGGACGAGCTTCCGACCTGTCCCCCAGCGGGAGGCTCGGTGGAGCTGAGAGCTTGTGGTTTCTTCTCCTTCCCCTCCCCTATGAGGCTCTTTAAACATCGCCCACCCATGTCGTGGATCCTCTGGGCGTCTTCTCTGCTGTAATTTCCTTTATCTCCTTGGGTACCTCCCTACCCTCCACTCCGAGAGAAAGAAAGAGAAAGAGAGAAGGAGGGAGGGAGGGAGAGACAGAGAGAGACAGAGAGAGAGAGAGAGAGAGAGAGAGAGAGAGAGAGAGAGAGAGAGAGAGAGAGAGAGAGAGAAAGAGAGAGAAGTTTTGCCTTTTTTCCCCCTACGTGCCTGTAGAAGTTGCATGGGACAGCTACCTATTACTCTGGGTGTGGGTGGGATCCCTTTTAAATACGGCTGCCCATCTGGGAGGAATCGAATTCAGAATCAGCTTTTTGTCTGCAGTTTGTGCCCAGGTTCTCCACTATGTGGGAAACCTGTTGTCTTCCCCACCATCCCCACCTCCCACCATCTCCACCCCATCCCATGGTTGATGACTAGGGTTGAAAACCGACGCCTTAATGCTTTTGCCTGAATAGGACCCTTTTTTCTCCAGCCGCGTGCTTTTGTCTTTGCTCGCCAGCCCCACCCTGGGCTTGTCCAGTTTCCCCTTGCCCCACCCCTAGGCGGGTGTTACTCTCAGGTCCTGTGGCCTGGCTGCTTTTTTTGACGTCTCAGGAAGGTGGTACAATCCAGGCTCTGCTCTTGCTTCTTGGGAGGATTGTATTGAACTGGTAACCAGAGATCCCTTGAAAGGAAATGACCCTTTCCCATTTAGTCTCACATTCCCCAGATAAGTGCATTTATTCCGTTTTTCAAATGGTCTGATTAAGTGGGAATTGTTTCCTTAGATTCTGCTGCTTTTAACTCTGGGGCCAGCATCCTCTGACCCACAAGAGCCACCAGTGCAAATACCAAATAGTGGAGAGGAAAAACACAGAGATGGATAGGAGAATGAGAGAAAACTGCATAGCATAAATTTTCTACATACTTTAACCTTCCAAACTGATACCTGGCTTCAGAGAGTGTTACTAAGTAGTGTGGGAAGGAATAGGTTTGTGTATTTGGTCCCGGATGTCACCGCCCTGATTTGGGTTCAGAGGATCGTAGATCTACGGCCAGGAGGGAACTTAGAAGTCCTGAAGTACTGCCCTCTCATTTTAAAAACAGAGAAACTGAGGCTCAGGGTTTAGCAGGGCTGGGTTTTGAAGGTGGTGTTACCATTCCAAGTTCAGCATCCTTTCCACTGCACCAGGCAGGGGTTTTATATCCTAACTTTTTCTCCCCTCAGGTGAACAAGTTTGAATAAGAGAGAGAAATACTTTATCAATTTGGAGATATACCTGTATTATATCCTTCAGTTCTTTGATTCTCTGCTTTAAAAAAAAAAGTACCTGTCACCAATTTGTGGGATCGATTAGGCTTTGGATTGGTCATGATTATGTTCTAATGGACTTTGGGTCCCATTTAAAGTTTCTTATTTGAATTGCCCCTTATTGCCTCTGAATTTTAATTGATAGAATGGTTAAATATTAAAATACATACAGATGAAAATGGTTTCAGGCTTTCTGCAAGTCCGTAGTTTTAGTCTTGGTAGCACACGGCAATGTTTTTTTAAATTTGCCCAGTTCTTCTAAAACGTTTCACAAGTCTGTTACTGTTATTACTGATTTTTCCCTGCAATGGCAGCACTAGGTAAGTAGGACAGTCACCTACCTTTTATAAACAAAGACATAGTGATTTGATCAAGGCCATGTGCGTAGTTATTGCCAGGAACACGATCAGATCTCTCATCTTCTGGCTGCCTGACAGAGAGTTATGTGGTTGGTTAGATCTGTGCTTTGAATATATCGGTTTAAGCAGCAGTGTGGAGGGTGGTTTGGAGAGGGGAGAGACTAGAGCTAGGGAAACCAGTAGGCTTTTGTAATGAGAGACTACGTTTTGTAGTAAAAGACAATAATGGGTCTCAATTAGGGTGATGCTTGTGTGAATAGAGAGAAGGGGATGATGGATGAAGGGATGGAAGAAACGGAATGAACAAAATTTGGCAATCACTTAAATTTGAGAGTGCGTGAAGCATGGAGATGACAGTGAGGTGGTAAACTTCGGTGACCACGGTCACACAGTGACCACAGTGAGAATATCCTCAACACATGCAATTCTGGAAGAGAAGTGGGTTTGGTGAGAAGTGCAGTGAGCTGTTGAGGATGTGTTCTGAGATGCCAGCAGGACATCCTGTTTAAATGGCCAGTAAGCAGTAAGATCAAAAGAGAGACTTGATCTAGAGACACAGATATGGAATTCAACTCTGTAGAAATGATAATTAAACATGGAATATGAAGAAATTACCAAGAAACAGTATGGACAGAAAATGGAGGGAATGCATTGTCTGAATGTGTATTAGGAGGTTACTGTTCTTAATGCAGACTAGAAATTAGTAGACAACTTCCAGGAAACTTATTGGTAATAAAAATAGGTACCATTTTTATGTAATACTGTAAGGTTTGCAAAGTACTGTACACGTTATCTCCATTTGATGCTCACAACCAGAGAGAGGGAGAGAGAGAGGGGGGTGTTTTATGACTTGCTCTGGATCATACAGCTCTAAATGTTAAGAGGCAAGATTGGAACTCAGGCCTTTCTAACTCCAACACTCCATTTTACTGGGCCACCTTGTTGCCTAATGAGTGATCTTATCAGAGGTATATACTTGCTGTATATTAAAGTTTGTATTTTTTACGGTAGGTAAATACAATACTTTGCGATGCCTTGGAAAAATCTGAGAAGACTGTCATAAAGTTGAAAGTGCACTGGATTTGAATTCTGATCATGGCTTCTCTGACAGTATCTGTATGACTCTGAGCAGTGCCCATGTGGACTTTAGCTTCCTTAGCTATAAAGTGAGAGGAGTGAATCCGATGGACCTCTAAGATTACTTCTGATGCTAAATCTATAATCCATCAACTCCTTCAATCTCTGACCTTCTGTTCGTGAGTGGGGTAGCTACTTGGGTAATAAAAATAATTTACCACTAAAGGTGTGTAGGATTTACCAATCCTGTGAGCTATCTAGTTAAGGTATTTTTTAATCCCCATTTTACAGATGAAGTCAAGGAGGCCCAGAGAGTTTATTTCCTCAAGGTCACACAGTTGATGAATGACAGAAACACAGCCTTAAATGTTCTTTTCACTCCATCAGGGTAGGGTGGTGCTTCCTTCAGTCCATGAACAAAAACTTCACAATCCCTTTGTTGCAGTTTCATTATCAGTCCTCCACAATCATGGCTGGTCATTGCATTGATCATAATTCTTTACAGTTGTTTCAAAATTGTTTGTCTTTACAACATTTTTGTGGTATACCTTCTTCTGATTCTGTTCATTTTATTTTTTCAAAGTTGTCCATTTGTGTAAGATTCATTTGACAAATATTTGTTAAGCACCTATTGTGTGCAGCATTGTGCTACAATTTGTCCTCCAGAAATGATTGCGCTCTCATATTGTGGTCATTTTCATTTGTCCAGCTGTTGACACATGGAGGAGTTCTGTCATCCTTAGGAGGATTGGTATGGAAAGAGGAGAGGCAGAGGAGGCTAAGACATCTCTTCTGTTGGCTGTAGTGCCCAGTCTACTTACTAGTCAGGAAGATCAGAATTCTTGGCAGGGCTTGGATACTTAGTAACTGCAACATTGGCTAAATTACTTAATCACTGCCTCCATTTTCTCAGCTAGAAAATGGATGTAAGCATCTCTGTCCCAAGATTGTTCTAAAGAAAAAGAGAGATATTTGTAGAAAGTGCTTTGCAGACCTTAAAGTGCTATCAAATGCTAGCAGTTCTTATCTATCGTTGTTATTGTTATGACTGCTACTATAAGCATTTTTTGCTTATTTCACGTTTTCCTGCTGTGGATAAAAATGAAGAGATTTATGAATAACAGGAAGACATAGGAGAGAAAAGGAACGTCCTCCTCTTGGTGGCACATGCTTTGTAACTGTCATGGTGCTATGTCTGGGTGGCTTCATGTAGGTGTAATGTCCCAGTATGTGGGAGGCCACATGGTACAGTGGAAAGAGTGTTGGCTTTGGATTGAGAAGACCTGGGTGTGAAGGCTGTCACTGTTGCTTACTAGAGGCAGCTTGGCCCAGGGGCTAGAACCCTGGAACTGGAGTCAGGAAAATGTGAGTTCAGTCCAACCTCTTACGAGGCCCCTGGCCAAGTTGTTTAACCTCTGTTTGCCTCAGTTTCCTTAATTGTAAAATGGGGAGAATAAGAACACCTACTTTCCAGGGTTGTTGTGAGACTCAAATAAGATAACATTTATAAAAAAAAGTTCTTAGCATCGAGTCTGAAACATAACAGGTGCTCTATAATTGCTTATTCCCTTTGCCTCCCCGCTACTAACTGTGACTTTATTCATGTCACTTAACTCTCAGCGGCTTAGTTCCTTCAAATGAGTGCATTAGACTAGTTCACTGGTGAGGTGTTCCCCTTTATTTCCCCAATCTCTACCTGTGAACTTTGATTTTTAAGTTCCTTTCACCTTCCTCCTTCCCTTTAAAAGCTTTTTTTATAATAATATTTTTAAAATTAATTAATTTGTTTTCAGTTTTCTACAATCACTTCCATATATCTTAGATTTTTTCCCACCTCCTCTCCTGCCTTTCCCCCTCCCTCCCTTCTACATTCTTATTAAATACCTTTTCACCTTAGTCATGTTGCATAGAAGAATTAAAATGAATGGATAAAAGCTTTTTTTAAAATATGGAAAAAAATATAACATTAAAATTCTGCATGCAACAGCTTTGAGATCGTTCCCTGTATTATTACAAACCTGTTGGATCTGTGGCCTGGTGGCATCAAATAGCATGTAATCCTTTGAGGAGATAGCTAAATCTTCTTCCTGCTTTTATACATGGTGACTTGAAGCTCCAGGGAAGTCATACAGCCCCTGTGGGCTTCCAAGGAAGGAAATCTGGTCTTTCTGGTTCCCAGTCTTGTTTATTGAGATATTTTGTAACTTGTATCTGTTCGGATAGGTTATTAGACCTAGTATCCCAGAACCTTAAAAGTTGAATTGAGAATTGGGAGTAGATGTGTGTGTTTTAGATAGAATTGGGGTATATCAAATATGAACAAAAAGATTGAGATTTTTTTTATGATAAGCCAGATGTATTTCTTCCTTTTGAAGCACTTGGTTTGCTTTGTCTATCCCTATGAGAATAGGTCTATTCACTGCTCTAACACTGCCATATACTCTAATGGCATATACAAATTCTGAGAATGGGAGGCATTGCTCAGGAGTCAGGCATCTGTTGCTAAGAATCATTAGGAAGATCTCAAAACATTAATAAGCACTGCCATTCCCTTGGAAGGCGAGTGCCTTCATTATTTATCCACTGACAGTTCTTTGACACGGACCAGAACTCTTTGTCCCTTTGGGACTGATGTTATGTCAGAGCTACTCCCTTTGTTTATGAGGTAGCTTGGGCTAAGGTTTTGTCTCAGCTACTCTCAAGGCCTTGCTGTTTATTTCTATAACACTCACAGAAGAGTTCTCAAGGTACACATAATTAGTTTGGGGTCCTATTCTTTTTTTCACTTTCAGGGCTATTCACTAGCTACTGCCCAGGATTTCCATCCCTCCTGTGGTCATTCATTGTGTACCAGCAATCTTTCTGTGAAAAGGTTTCTTCCCTTTCATCTTCTCTTGGTAAGACTGGTTGCATTTACATGTATAAGTAGCATCTGAGATTGTCATGTAGATTTTCATTTTATTTTTTGCGGTCATTTAGGCTTTATGGGATCATAGGTTTATAGCTAGAAGGGAACTTAGAACTCAGTGATTCCACACCCCCTCATTTTAAAGGTGAGGGAATTGAGGCCCAGAGAGGCTGATCCACTTGTTTAGGTTGACATAGTGTTTTCCAAATTGGAGTTGTAATTGGAATCCTGTCCTTTTTGACTCCAAGTCCAGTGCTCTGTCATAACGCCTCTCAACTCAGCTGTTGATTAAGTAGTAGTGTGTTGATTTTCTCACTTTCCCTGAGAATATAAGTTTTGAAAGATATCTACTGCTGACTGCCTTCTTGTCTTTTAGTTTGATCATAGGATCATAAGCTTTAGACCCTCCAGGGGTGGGGAACCTGTGGCCTCAGAGCCACATGTGACCCTCTAGGTCCTTGAGTGCGGCCCTTTGACTGAGTCCAAATTTAACAGAACAAATCGTTTTGCTAGGCCATCTGATCCAGTCTCTTCATTCTACAGATGAGGAAACTGTACCTTAGGAAGGATAAATTAGTTGCCCAGGGTCACATAGGTAGCAAGTTGCTGAGGTCGGATTTGAGCCCAGGTGTTCTATCTCCAGAGCTAATGATCTTTCCATCCTGCCACACAACTTGATATCTTGTTGTATCTAGAAATAAGGCAGCCATAACCTGAGTATTGGGCTGACTGTCATTTGGCAATCATGATTCCATCTCTGGCTCTTGAAAGTCTGCCTTGATTTCCCAATCTGAACAATGGGCTAATTTCTCCTTGTTGGCCTTATACATGTTTTGGCAGCATAGCTTCATCTTCTAACAGGTTACATTAAGAAATAAATGTCTTCATGCTGAATATGAGGTACCCAATTTTCCTTTCGCTCTTTCTCAGTTTTCTCTTCAAATCTGACTTGCTTGCTTCTGTTTCCAGGATCCCAGGTTGGCTTTTGGCATCTGTCCCTCCGCTCTAATGTGGCTTTGGTTAGTGACCTCTTTTGTGGATGTCCATGGAGTAAAGCAGGAGAGAAAGTCCAGTCAACTCCTGGTCATGATTAGCTCCTCCCGGCTTATCTGTCTGGCATCTCTTGTACCTCACATTTTCCTCTTGTGGTGGTTCATTCATTCAGCAAATATTTATTCTTTAGCTATTATGTACGAACCATAATCCTAGTGGGCAATTCAGTCTCAGCCTTTTGGGACTTTGTAAATCTAGTAGGAAACAGGAGTTGAGTTAAGAGGTAAGAGTTAGACATATAGACAGAAGGTTCATTTGTAGAGGTGAAGGTAGAAACTCTAGGATTGAGGGTTAGAACTAGAGATGATGACTGAGAATAAGACCTTGGAGAACTAGGTTTGGGAGCTGGGATGAGGAAAAGGACCCAGTGAGAACAGAAGAGTTATGAAGTGGCACCTGAGTTCTCCTAAAGGAGGTGAGAGGATTATTTTCTATTATATTAATAACTCATTTTTAATTAGGATCCAGGCTTTTTATTTCCTCATTCAGGGACCAAGCCCTGCAGGTCAGTCAGCCAGTCTCTGAAGGGCACAGTTGATAGAGGAGATTGGGTTGATGTATATGCTCCTCCACCTTGGGCAGGATCCCACCCAACTTGGAGACCTTACTTCTGTTTGAAGTACAAATAGAAACTAATCTAAGAGAATTCTCGCCCTGAGCGAGTAAGCTCCTGTCCTTGCCACCCCTCGATTGGAGTTTAGGGTGACCCAACTCATGAAGAAGAAAACCCACAACAGTGTTCTGGGCAGAGCTGGATTCCTTTGTCCTTTTTGTAGAATCTTATGATTAAGCCATGTCTTCAGCAGGAGGAGCTGAGGACTTTTAGCCCACCTCCTCATTAAATGTTCACCAGTCAGGGTTGATTTTCACGTCTCAAGGGCACCTTATTAGCTAGCCTAATTTATAAATTGATTATTAATTACCCAGAAACTCTGTCTCTCGTGTTTTTCATTCCTCATTTGTCACAGAGGCTAAGGATTATTAGAAGAGATGAGAAGGGAAGATTCTTTCAGGTATGGAAGACAGTTTTGGGGATATAGGATTAGAGATTTGGAACTGGTAGGGACTTAAAAAACCCAGTGAATCTAACTTTTTTTTTTTCCAGAGGAGAAAAACTGATGTGGAGAGGTGACTTAGCAAGGTCACACTCCTAAATGTCTGAGACAGGATTTGAATTTCACATTTTCTGATTCCAAGTCCAGTACTCTATACTGCCCCAGATAGCTACTGTAGGATCATAAGATCAAAGCTCTGCATCTGGGAAGGACCCCAGATGCGATCTAATCCAACCTATCTCTTTAGAGATGGGGAAACTGAAGCCCAGGGGTGTTGGGACTTGGCTAGGGTAGTGAATACCAGTTACGATTTGAACCTAGGTTACGTAATGTGGAATAATGTGAAATAAATTTAGAAAGGTAGGCATCCTTCCATGTGTTTGATAAAACTTGAGGAGGTGGTTTTGTTGTCCCACCGGTGGCTCTCTGCATGGTATACTGAGACAGGGACCATCTTTATCACATCAGGAAGTGCTGCAAGAAGCCAACACACAGGTTGAGGTTTCAATTGATTGAATTGGAGTAAAATAATTTAAGGTTTTCTCTTGAAACTAGTAATATCTGTGAAAGTATGTGCTGCCCTTGTGCTGACAGGAGGGTGTTGCTGGGAAGTCAAGAGGGAAATGTCATTAATGCCGGCATGTTCGGTATGCACTTAAAAAAAACATCATACCATACATTGGGGCTGGCATATTTTTAGACACCCAAAACTGTTGGACATATTTGGATTTGAGAATGCTGCTGAGGTATGCTGGCAAATCAGAAAGCTTCTTAGATGTGCAGTAAGGGAATGTGTGTGTGTGCATATGTGTAAGTAACACATGCCACCAGTGCCTTTAGGATCTTGATTGTATCTACCATCAGATGTTTGGAAGAGTGGAGGAGAGCCCTAGACTTTTAACGTGACATTCTGCTCATATGTATCTGTTCAGGGTTCATCTGAATATACAGATTCAAGAAAATTGAGTGAGTGGAAAGAAGAAGGATTTGGAGAATTTAAGGTGGTAGAATGGGTGGAGAAGAAAAGCCAAGAGACTTTGGTTAGTAGTGGTAATTTTGAGAGACTCTTGTTAGCACCCGCCTCCCATCCCCTTGGTGAGAAGGGCTGGAGAACAGGCACCATACCATACTAATCTAATTCCTGTGCTTAGACTCATAAGATATCAGAGTTTGAAGGGACCCCAGCAGTGTTCAAGTATAGGATTTCTTAACATGGAGTCCATGCATAGGTATCAGGGCATCCATGACTTTGAATGGGAGGAAAATTTTGCATCTTTATTTCCTATCTTCTGACAATTTTATAAATGTTGGCAACAGTATGTAGGGGTACATAGACTTCACCAGACTGCCAAAGAGAGGTCCATGACACAGAAAGTTAAGACTGTCTGATCTAGTCCAACTTCCTCATTTTATACAGTAGAAAATGGATGCCAGAGAGATGAAGTTAACCTTGTTATGGTTCTACATTAGTTACTTAGAAAAAGAAGCCTACATCTTCTAATGCCCCAGTCCAGTGCCATATCCAATACAGACACATTCTCCTATATGCCCAGGGTTCTTCTTTATTGCCATCATTTTACAAAGGAGCACATAGAGAAGGCCAGGTATGGTAGCAGGGCCACCTCCCAAGTTCAAGGTCTGTTCGTGGAACATGGGTTAATGGATCACCTAGAGAGAAAAAAAATGGGAAACTCATGTGTTTGATGATGACACTTGACCTTTCATTAAACCCTTGGAGCCGGTTTCTAATGAGTCTGTGGGTCAGATCCTAGATTCTTTAAATTCTTTTGTGATTAAAGGATCATCAAGTAATAGGCCTGTCCCAGGGGATGCTGGTGCTGAAGAGAGTGGAGCCCATGTTCCTGTCAAGCTGCTGTCCTTTCCTCAATGCAAATGAAAGTTTGTCAACCTTTGTCCCAACATTGACGTTTTTGTGTGCTTCTTTCCCCTAGATCCTGCCTGGCCTCTACATTGGCAACTTTAAAGGTGAGTGCCCCTGATTGAAAAGATCATTTTAAGGATCTTTATCTGGGATTTGGAGGCAGCTTTCCACTGAAGGAGGAAATATTTTTAAATGCATAAAATAAGATGCCTAGGGTTACAAAGGAAACCAATTAATGTAGAAATAAAGTATTATGCTATTTTTTTTAAAAGAATAGGTTCACAGACCCCTGGTTAAGAATCCCTCCTCTAGTTACTGTTGCTAATTTCTAAATGTCTCTTTTCACCATAGAGGAAAACTGGGTTTTGATTCTGCCTCTGGTAGGGGATTTGTTTTACATTGCCTCACCTGAATACTCATCATTAGCCATCTATATTATTTAATATCAGTCAGTCAGCAAGCATTTATTATTAGGTGCTACTGTATTCTTTGTGCTAGTCTCTGAGGATACAAAGTGAGATAAAGAGCAGTTTATAGTTGGGGGAGCATACAGTGTATATATACATAGATAAACACTGGATACATACACACGCACCAAATACACTGGGATTGGAAGAGGCAGGTGGGATGTTATCTCTTTAGTTTTTGTTACTGGATTATAGAATATCCTGAATTCTTGACAATTCCTAAATCCTTGGCAAGGACTCCTCTGTTACATGTACCCTTGCCTTTTTCCCCCCACACCATAGTTATTTCCCTTTAGGGAATTTCCCTTTACTCCCTTTCGACAGAACTTTTGTAATTTGTTGTTGTTCAGTGTAGGTTTAGTTGCGTCTGACTCTTTGTGGCCCCATTTGAGGTTTTCCTGGCAGAGACACTGGAGTGGTTTGCCATTTCCTTCTCCAGCTCATTTTAGAGATGAAGAAACTGAAGGAAACAGGGTTAAGTGACTTAACCAGGGTCACACAGCTAGTAAGTGTGTGAGGCCAGATTTGTACTTGGGAAAATGAATCTTCCAGCCTCTAGGCTCAGCATTCCATCCACTCTGTCACCTAGCTGCCCCACTTTCGTACTAATTACAATAACAAGTATTATTAAATTTATTCTATTAATAATACTAATATAGACTTCACCAGACTGCCAAAGAGAGGTCCGTGGCACAGAAAGTTAAGACTGTCTGATCTGGTCCAACTTCCTCATTTTATACAGTAGAAAATGGATGCCAGAGAGATGAAGTTAACCTTGTTATGGTTCTATACTGGTTACTTAGAAAAGAAGCCTACATCTTCTAATACCCCAGTCCAGTGCCATAGCCAATGCAGACACATTCTGTATTAATTGTGAATAATAATCATTAATAATATAATTATTATTAAGTTTATCATTTTTTCACACCATAGTTATTTCCCCTTAATCCCTCTCAATTGAACCTTTGTAATAATAGCAGTAAGAATTTATTTTTACCGTCAGCCAAGCACTTTATGTGCTATCTCATTAAATCCTCGCAATCCCCCTGTGGGCTCGAGGCCGTTGTTGTCCCTCTCCCGTAGATGTGTCCTTGTCATGAATGGGCAGACCTATCCATCTCCATGGTAGGGTGCCTTGGTCATGTATTCATGAAGTTCTTTAGAGCCAGTGATGATGTAAGTAACTGGGTTGGACTAGATTAAGAAACTTGATGAGGACATGTTACCACAGGTACCAGACTCCAGTAAAATGGCCTTTTTTTCACACACGCCTGCCTAGCACGCCCTCTTCCCTTCTGAAGAAGCCAGATATAACCCGACTAGGGGTGGCACAGTCACTGGTGTTAGACATTTTTAGTTACTGTTTTAATTTGTGTGCTTTCAGGTTCTTGGAATGGTTTTTCTTAAAAAAATCCTAAGTGTTTTCCTACATAATATTTACTCTCTCCTCTTTACCCTGTAGACTCCTAGTGCCGACTAATTGGCTTCATAGGGAGTTTAGCTTAGGGAGCTGACAGATGCTAATTGCTATTAGAGAACATTGTTAAAAATAGTACTGATGGTAATTATTTTTGAATTGCTAACTTAGTAAGCTGTGAAATTCTGAAAAAGCAGCGACAGCAGTGGGGGGATGCCTGTGTAGATACTGTTGTGGCCTCACTTGATGACTTATATACGTAGGGAATTTTATTTTCCTTGACACTTTTTTTATCCAGACCCTTTCTACCTCAGGTCCACACTTTTGTAGTAGCCTTGACATTAGTCTCTTTCATTCCTCCCCCCAGTCCTGAATACCACCAACAGATTAATTATCCTGAATCCCTGCTTTTAGCATTTCATTCCTCTGCTCAGAAATATCTCTCTGTTGCCTATTCAATTCAAGGAGCATATTTGAAGCACCTATTCTGTGCCTTGGACCCTTGGCCTAGTTAAGGGCTGTTGTTCAGTTGTTTTTCAAACATGTCTGATTCTTCATGATCCCACATGGGGTTTTCTTGGCAGATACTGGAGTGGTTTGCCATTTCCTTCTCCAGGTCATTTTACAGATGAGGAAACTGAGGTAAACAGGGTTAAGTGACTTGCCAGAGGTCAAGTCTAAGGCCAGATTTTCACTCAGGTCCTGACTCCAGGCACAGTACTCTTATCTATATTGACACTCTGTCTCTTTTGACTCCTAGTTGCCAGCCTATTTGAGAGCTGGGAGACTTCAAATTCAGAAAACAGAGAATACCTGCCCTCAAAGAACTTAATCCCTTTGGGGACAGGTGTACATCACCGGAACTACCATTTACATAATGCTATACCGGTATGGGCAGCTACCCTTTGGGGTGCGTGGTATATACCATCTGCAATGCACACAGACATGGACACCAACAAGTGTATTATAAGGTAATTTGAGAAAGGAGAAAGCACTAACAACTTTGGGAGGATTATGGGACGAAGAGGCACCAGTCAGGGTAGTCTTCCCAGAGGAGGTGGCCTTTAAGCCGAGCCTTGAAGGACCACAGGAATCCTGACAGCATATTTCAGGTATGTTGGGGTGGCCTTGCTGAGTGCACACAGGGGGGAATGCATTTGGGAGTTTGAGGAACAGTTAGACCTTTTGCGCTGGGATATGGAGTTCTTGAAGTGCAGTAATGTGACAGATAGCTGACAAAGTAAATTGGAATGTGATGGTGGAAGGCCCGTTATGTTTAAGCTTCACAGTCGAGGGTGTAAAGCCTGTCACCCTCTGACCCCAGCCTCCCTTTTCTGTTTGACTTCACTTCCCTTGTCAGAGTGGGCTACCTCTGTGTATCTCTGGGTCTTTGCTTTGACTCTTTCCTCCTCATTTCTCTTGTCTTTCTTTGAAAAATCTCCCAATAAATACTATAAAGCTCAACTCCAATCCCTGCCATTTCCATGAGGCTGTCCTCGCCCACCTTTGTGCACATGAGTAGTTGTGATTGAGTGTTGGCTTGGAGTGAGACGTGTTTGAATTCTGCCATGGACACTGCAGAGTGAGTATAATAACAGTGCCTACCTCCGAGGGTTTCTGTGAAGGTCAAAGGAGATAAAGGATGTGCATGAGATAATGTTGAAGTGCTATGTAGATGTCAGCTGTAATTACTTTTTGTATATCATTGCTTTTTGTTTCTGTGTCATAATCATTCTCTTTAAATCCCTTTTAATTGAAACTTTGTAGTAGTAACAGCAGTGATTATTAAGTTTATCACTGCCTTTTGTTTCTGTGTCATAGTTATTTCCCTTTAATTCCGTTCAGTCGTACCTTTGTGATAACAACATTAATAAGTTTATCGTTTTTTCACACCATAGTTATTTCTCTTTAATCCCTTTCAATTCAACCTTGTAAAATAATAATCGATCTATCATTGCCTCTTTTTGCACCGTCATTATTTCCTTTGAATGACTCCCAACTGAACCTTCTTAAAAACATAGTAATAATAGCACTTTAACAGGTTCACAAAGCACTTTATGTGAGTTATCTCATTAGATCGTCACAACAACCCTGTGAGGTAGATGCTGTTGTCATCTCCATTGTACAAAAGAGGAAACTGAGGTGGGGAGAGATTCTGACACTTGTCTAGGATCACACAGCTAATTGGTGACTGAGGCAGGGTTCAGATGTAGACCTTTCTGACTCCAGGCTTAGTATGCTGTTTTGTAAGAAAAACAAAACCAGTCGACATTGTATATTCCACATATGTCGTTCCCACCTCTGCATGAAAGGATTCTTTCATTTCCTTAACAGAGATCTCTTTTTCTACTAGTACTGAAACATTTATCCTCACTCATTCACTTAGCATTTTAAATTGATCATATACTGCCTTGAGACTTTTCTTGGCTTGTTGTATTGTCTTATTGTTGCAACACATTCTTCGCTGTTTAACTTGGTGTTGGGGCGTGTGTGTATGTGTATCTACCTGTATCTGTGTCTGCCTGTTTGTCTTTCTCTCTATCTCTGTATCTCTCTCCCCCCACCAATATTAGCTCTCTGATGATAGGGACCAGCATTTTACATATAATAGGTGATCAATTCTGGATCCCTAGCACCTTTCTTCAGCATGCTTACCTAATTATCACACTCCTTTTCTCTTCCTTTGACGTCTCTGGGGGTTTTCTCAGAGGAGGATCTGAGGGAGCCCTTTGGGCCTGGCATTCCCAGAACCACCTTGGTTACTTTACAGGCTTTTTTATTCCTTGTCCCTTCTGGCTTAGAGCCCTGGCCCTCTTTGTCACTGGGTAATTCAGAAAACCAGCAGCAAAGTTTTTATGAAGCGTAATATGAAACTACTTTATGATACCACTTTCATTTTGGGATAGCCTTTTAAAAAGATAGCCTGACCACCTGATGCATTACAGAAAACTGTTAACCAAAAATAATATCACAAGTCCATGAAACATTGCATTGCAACTTGATTTATTCCCAGAGAAATAGACATACATGTGGAACCTTAAGCAGGCACAGAGTTCACAATCCAAACAAAAGCTTTCACATTTATGAAATTGCAACATAGGAGGAGAAACCAAAATCTCCACCTAAATGGGAGTGGTAGGGGAGGAGAAATCATGAATAATTAAGACGGCAAGAGTCGAATTCTTCCCACTTGGAAATTACTAGATTATGAAGATAGGATGGCCTGCTTATCTGCAAGGGTCCCAGTTGCACAAACAGTTTTCTGGTCTAGTGCACACTGACTGGCACCTGTCTTGAGTCCCAAGGACACACACAAGTTTAGTTTAGGGTACAAACAAATTAATCAGGGCCTCCTGCAGACTCCAGGTCCAGTGTTTCTGGAAAGTATGGCAACTCAAAAAGACAAGTTCAGGGGACCCTTTAACATTTCCTCTCCTCCGCCCAACATTGGTCAGAGGTTACCCGTGGGTACATTGATGATCACAGAGAGCACACTTTGTAAAACATTAGCATGGGTACTACTAAGGATAGCCCCAATTACAAAGTGAGATCAGAACCATTAAGCAAACACAATACAAGCCATAGTAAATGTTTGAAATCAGGGACTAATTTAAAGGGGAAAATAAAGTAAAGATAGACAAGAGAACTTAGTGTGCAGACTTAGAAAATAAAAGCCAAAGGGGTATAATAATGGACATCAATAGTAACAAGTGAAATTTGGTAACCTTTTCCAGTGTCCATTCAATCAGCACATTTTTTCTTTGGTCTCAGATGTCCCATATGGTTGTCTGGTCCCTTACACGTCTTTCCTTGGGTAAGTCCGGGAAATGTCACATCCTCAGTAGCACAATGAACTTTCTTTCTGGTTCCAAGTTCCTTGTAAAGACGTGCCTGCTAAGATCTTTGACAAAAACAGAGCTCAATATAAGATTTTAATACTAGTCTTATGGTGAGAACCAGCAGGAACCTTTAATCAATAGCAGAGGTAAGAGGGGAACACCAAATTAGGAACCCAGAGTTCACCAGGAATTTTAAAAAATTTAGGTTACAAATACCCCATAATGTTTTTGTCTTAATCTAAACTCTTGTTGATCTGAAAGTATGGTTAAAAGAGGCAAACAGGCTATTTTCGTATTGTTCATTCCCTTAAAGCTAGCAGATACATGATCACGGAGCCAGAAGGAAACTTCTGACTGCCTGATACAAGAATGGCCAGGCTTAAATACACTTTACCATGAGAAAGGAATTTTCTTAGTTGTATAAGATGTAAATTCAGTGAGACAAGATAATAAAGTAGTGTCAGTTGGAATTACAATTCCAGGATATCTGTGTTTCCTCTGTATAGCATATGTCTCTGGGAAACAAGATAAAGAAGACTCCACCACTCTGGTTTCAGGTATCCTGTCATAAACAAATCTTTGAAATTGCTGACACAGAAAAGGGCATTTTTAGAGCAAAACAAAGCAGTCTGATTAGTTCAGCCTTTGGCCCTTATTAAAAGTCCAAAAATGATAT
>CM053773.1:114516105-114589748 GCA_028658325.1 Potorous gilbertii
TACATCCAAATAGAAACTAAACATTTTAAATACCACAGAAGGCAGAACTCTCAAAACCTTCCAAATTACTGACTCCGACCTGACTGCATTACTGATAACAAACTCTATGAATTGTTCATACTTTGTAATTATATAGTATTCATCAAAGGACTGATTCTTTTCTGATCTGACTAGCTAAATACAATTGGAAGTTGTCTAGACCTGGGCTTCTTAAACTATCCCTTGTTAGTTTCAGCTGAGTTTGGTGCCTGAGGGCAGGCACAGTGCAAAGTGCCAGTGCTTTGTGTTCAGAACCCAGGCTGCAGTGAAATTGCAGGATGCAACCTGGACAAGCTGCCAGAAACACCTCGGATTCATTATGCTTTTGGTTTTGAATTAATTTTTGGTCATTGTACGTTCAGAAACCTTTCACTGTTGCCAAATGAGGTCTGGCCCCATTTGTTTAAGAAGCTCTGGTCTAGACTCAAAGGAGCATTACTTTTCTTTTCCCAGGGACCAGAGATATTGCTGAGAAGTTCCCCTTGCTTGTACTTCTCCTTCCCCTTACCCTTTAGGTATCTTACATAGAAGACTTGCATAAGGATCAGATCTGTGATTTCATTGGGACAGGGAATTCTTGGTTGAGGAATGCACCCTTACCTATATAGGCAGGTGAACATCAAGGTGTGACTTAACCTCAGGTCTTCCTGGCTTTGACTATTAGCCAGTGTGCCAGAATCATTAGCTTTGATGCCTTGCTGTGTCTATGGGAGAAGATTCAACTAGGTGACTTAGGCAGGAAGACCTGAGTCCAAATCTAACTTCATACACTTACTAGCCCTGTGACCTTGGACAGGTCTCAACAGGCTGCCCCAGAAAGCTCTTTATCTTGGAAGACCACTTTAGCCCTGGAACTCACAAACTCACACCTCAGAAGTACCCTCTGTGCCTGGGGCCCTTCCCTCCCATTGGAAGGTGGAGGATTCCTCCATTTAAGGAGGGCACCAAGGCCAACTGGCTCTTCATTTCCTATCAGACTGCACTGTTCTGGACTTTTCCATTACTGACTTATATTTTCTCCTTCCCTCTCCTTTCCTGACCCCTCCTTCAGAAACTTCCTTTTATGTGTTGACTTCCCCATGAGGATATAAGCTTCTTGAGGACAGGAACTATCTTTTTACTTATATTTATGTTCTCAGAACTTAGTGCCTGGCACATCGCACATAGTAAGGGCTTAATAAATGTTTGTTGACTTGACCTTTGTTTGTAGTTATCCCGTGAAATAGCATGCTCTCTTTCCCTCCATCTCCCTCCTTCTCTCTCCTTCTCTTTCTCCCTCTCTCTTTCCTTCTCTCCTTCCCTTCTTTCCTATCCCTCCCTCCCTCTCCATTTTATAGAGCTGTTGTGATTTGATTCTTAGATCAAATGAGGTCATATTTGAAATGTGCTTAGCCTAGTGCCTCGCACTTATTCGGTGCTTCATGAATGTTTGTTCTTTCTTTCCTTACTCCGTTTTATTATTATTAATATATTGTCTGGTACTGGGTTAGATTTCCTTCATAGTGGAGTCCAGGTAAATCCCGAAAGGTTCCTTATGCAGAATGTTTGGTTGGCTGCTATTCCTTCCTCTCCTCACCTCTTCCCCCCTCCCCCTCTTGAACTTTCCTCTCCACAAAATAGAAAGTATTGATTATCTTCCAAGGCCTGGACAAATATCTGACTGCCTTTTGGAGGCAGTTCAATGTTGCCCAATGGAGAGCCCATTAAAAATGATAGAATCTTAGGATTGGAAGGGCTTTATAGAAATCAAGCCTCACGCCCATCCAAGTCATGAACACTGACCCTTCCATTCCTGGTAAGTGGTAATTTGCCCTCTGCTTAAAGGGTCTTTAAGTGATTAATCCACTGCTTCTTAGAGAAGATCATTCCTCCTTAAGCTAGGTCTCTAATCGTTCATTGTTAACTGTTAATTAAGAAGTGTTTTAACTTTATCTGAAATTCTTATGATAATCTGAAGTTTACTTACCTATAATTAGGTCACAGTTTTGTTCCTCCAGGGTGTAATTCCTCTTTTTCATGGTAGCCCTTCAGAGTTTAAAGATGGCTGTTGGATCATCCCCCCTACCCACAGAACCCCCTCCTGGCCAAACATGCCCAGTTCATTCACCTGGTCCTTAGGATGATATGAATTCAAGGCTCTCACCAGACTTGCTATTCTTTTCCAGATCCAGTCCATTTTGTCTGTCTTTCCAAAATGTGGTGCTCATCAGTAGATTCTATCTGTCAGATATGGGCCTGCCAGGACAGGGTGAAATGGGACTCTTACTTCCTGGCTCTGGATACTGTTCTTCCATTAATAAAGTCTAAGATAACATTACCTTTAAAAAAAGCATTATCTTACCTTTTCTTTTTTTTTAGCAGCCACAACACACTGATAACTCATTAGCTTGAAGTTCACTAAAAGACAATTAGATAAAAACATTTATTAAGTGTTTTCTATGTGCTAGGCATTCTGAAATGCTAGGAATAAAATATAAGTAAGAGGAAAGACAGTCCTTTCCCATCAGTGAGGGCAGGGGGCGCTGTCACAGGAATGGAGACTCTTTCTGGAATGAGAAGGCTGATGGGGGTAATAGTGGTGAAGTTAGGAGGGTCAGGAGTGCAGTTCTCATTTCGCTGCCTTCTCTATAAGGGGTATTGTAACTGATTTTGTGAAGTGCTCCTGGAGGAACAAAAGTGTAATTGGCAAGAGAGCCCACCCTGAGGGAGAAAAAGGTGCAGTGTACCAAGTAGGTCAAGGTTGTCACTACTCCCCTTCAGGCACAGATAGAGATAGTCTAAAACCCTGAACCTAAAAAATCCTGCAATAGCAGTGTTCTTTAGACCTCTTGCCATATTCTTTGAGAGGAGTAAACCTTGAGAAGAAGTTGTCCACCATCCTTGCAGCCACCAGTACCAATCTTCTAAGGACTACCACCAGTGGGGCAGGCACTCCAGCCTAGTTGAAGTACTGAGGGCTCCCAAGGGAGAGACAGAAGGTACCAACCAGGTAGGTCAAGCCATTTCAGTCATTACCTCCTCTCAGACTGTGGTGGAAATGCCCAGATTACTGAGCCCAAGAAATATCAGTATCCTGCCCCTCAAAAATAAAAAAGACTGACCCTGCCTACTTCTTAGCTTTTGCAGCCATTGAGGGGAATCAACCTTGTGAAGAAGGGACCCAGTATCCTTGCCAATACTGACTGGCAAAATGAAAAGCAAATAATAAATAAGCAAAATAATAATAAATAAGGGAAAATGGTAAGCAAATGAGCCTTGAGAGCAGTAGCAGCCTTTAGACCACCAGCTTGGTTTCCAGTCCTACCCCCAAAGGCACCATTAAGGGAAGCAACTCTTGTGGAAATATGACCTGGCAATTTTGTCTGCAGGTGCTGTGGTCCCTGCATCCTCAGCAGTCACAGTTACTGAATGCCCAGAAAAGAAAGCTCTCGTCACCAGAGTCCTTGGCACTGTCAAATAATGCAACATCAGAAATAGATATGGTTTGTATTAGTGGAGATGACATTAAAGAAGATATATTACCATCTGCTTTGCTGTTGCACCCTAAGGACCACTGAGAGTTTCCATCTGACTTGTAACTGAAACCTCCTGTATGTGTTGTCTCCCCTTATTAGATGTGAGAGTCTTGAGAGCAAAGACTGTCTTGCTTTTCTGTTTGTATCTCCAGTGCTTATCCTTGCCTTGTCACGTACTAATTGCTTAATAAATGCTTTTTCATTCATTCATCTTCCTGATGAATTAGTCTAGTAACCTTGCTGAACAATTTGACATGACTTTCTCTTAGTGAACCCATAGAAGTTCCAAGTAATCACCTCTTTGTTTTCTAGGTGCTTACAGAGGCTGTATCCCAGAATTTTACCAGTGTTTTACATGAACCTTACTAACTTTCTTGGAAAAGATTTGCTGCTTCCAGTTCCATGATATGTCTCCTGTTGGATAACCATTAACGTTTCAACAGTCACATCTGTAATTTCTTTTTATAGCCACAAATGTAATTCACTTTGGCTAGGTGATATTGAACTAATTGAGGTCAGCTGGGCATTTTCTTAAAGTCTCCTCTACTCCATTACTTTATTTTCTGCCTATCATGGGCAGGCCAAAGATCATTCTTCTTGGTAGGGAAGAGAGAAAGCACAAAGGAGTAAGTTCTTTTCTCCTCATTGTCCATTATTTCCTTAGCCACTCCAAAGAGTTCTTCTTTCCCTTCGCTGATTTTCTTCTTGGTTCCAACACAGTTTTAATTTAAGCCTTTTGTGGGTTTTAGCATTTATCATACTTCTTTACTCATGTTAGTCATTAGGATTCTTGACACTATCCTTACAGTACCTTGCCATTCTTTGTTATTCATCTTGTTACCTGTCCTTTCTTCTTTCTCTTGTACAGATAACTTCAGTTGTTTTTTATTTTTTACCTTTCTCTAACCCTCATCATCCAATCAGTTGCCAAATCCTGTTGACTGTACGTTCAGTCACTTCAACAAATATTTATTAGGTGCCTGTTGAGTGCATCCAGTCCTGGGCAAGGGGCAGTGGGATTATGGTGGTGGTAATAAGACCCTTGCCTCATACAACATAAGGTCTAAAAGAAGGAAAAAACCCACAAATGACTACATACACAATGGTATTTGATAAGTACCCCTGAAAGGTAAGGTATAAAACAAAATGTTATTTGTAAATTGCTTAACAAATTGTCTGGCATATTGTAGGCACCATAGAAATGCTCCTTCCCTTCCCTGCCCCCATATCTGCATCTGTTCCAGTCTTTCCGTCTCTCCCCAGAGTATATCAGCTATTTCCCCTAGTCTGTAGTACTCTAGTGCCAAAGATGATTGTTGAAGATGTTTTATAAATGTTTTGTTGAGTTGAATTCTCTTACCACATACCATTCTTTTTTCCCCTTTGTTCTTCACCCAAATGTTTTCCACTGTGCTTTTCACTTCAAGTTTTGGATTTTCATGCACGCTATTGGTTCTTGCTTCTTCCTCTTTTACAGATAATCTTAGAGGTATCTTTTACTCTTCCCTTGCTATGTCCCTCCACATCTGATCAATTGCCAAGTTCTGTGGATTCTCCTTTTTATATTCAATTCACCAAAGAATTCTTTCAGTGTTCATTGTTACTCTAGCTCTTTCCCTAACCAATCTGTTTCTTTAGAATGAGGTGTATTTTTCCATTGTTATTCTCCAGACATGTTGTTTTTCCTACCTGATCTTGGTGACATATATGAGCTCATATTTATTGACTCAAGTTAAGATATGAAATTCACTTTCTGTATTACCCATAAGTAGTGCTTTGATGTCTGGGCCACTGAGATTGTGAATGTTATTTTTTAAAAACCAGCCTTCCTGATCATATTTATAGTCACTGTCTTGGCACACAGTAGACTCTTAATAAATGTTGACTGATTGATATTGTACTAGCTTAAAATAAATAGGATATATAACAGAAAGGAGAGAAAGAAGCATTGTATATTAAGAAAATGTTTGTGTGAGGAATTCAGGAATTAGAACAGAGAGCATGAGAGAGAGATTTTGGGAGAAGATTGAGGAGGAAAAAGAAAAGCCCTCTAAAGAAATTAGTGTGGATGCATAGGGAACTCATAAATCAGCTTAGAGCTTAAAAAGAAGCAGAGGCTACTTGCAAGGTCAGATAATGGAAAATGACTGACAAATCTGGTATACTTATGTAAGAACAGTATCAGGGGTGCTAACATTCGACTAAGCTAGTAAGAAAAACTAAGGTTAGCAAAAGATTTTTTTTAAAAGCTTGTGGCTTTGGAGAAGAAAGAATGAAAAGGATAGGATGCATGCTTAGAATGGATAAGACAGTGACAAGTGATGGCAGAGAGAAGATAGAACTAGCTAATTAAAAAAAGTTATGTGAGAAATATTAAAGCAACTTGAGACACAACCCCTCATATCTGAGTGCTTGAAGAATTGAGTGAAAGCATGTCCCTTAAACTCACAAGCATTGAAGGCAGAACAGCTGCAAGGCATTGTTGTCTATCACCTCATTTTCATAGGACTGTTTTCAGGCTTATGAAGGATCTGTTTCAGAAACTATAAATCAGAAGAACTATTTGGTGACTGAGAAAACTATAAGTACATTTTTGTACTTAGAGTTTGTGTTTTAGTTGCAAGAGAAAATGAGACACTAGAGACTGGGAAAATGAGAAGACACGGTTGCTGCTGCCCAAAGAGACAACTGACTAGAGACTGAAGCAGAGCCACCCCTTGGTATCTGGGGGGCCTGGGAAATGGATCAGAAGAGAAGAGTAGCTGCTTCAGGCTTAAGCCTAGCAAACTCTCAAGTTGCTCTTGGAGCTGTTTTGTTTGGAGAGGAACTGTATGGTTGCTGAGAACTTATTGGAGAAAGCAGAATCTTGCTGTGTGAGGTGTTGGTTTGCCTTGATTGTGTTTATTGCCATATAAAGTTTGAGAACTGACTGGGGATAGGCAAGGCCTGCTGCTGATCTAGGAGCTTTTTGGATTGGATGAGACTGTGACTCCTGAGAGCTCATTGATGAAACAGAATACTGCTGTGTGAACTGTGGGCTGGACTTGTCTGTATTGTCCAGAGAGCAGATCCGAGGAACTTTGCAATTCTCTACAATTTAAGGGAACTGTTTGTCATTGAAATAGCTTGATGCTGCTCCAGCAGCCCAGGAGTAACATAGAAGTAGCTTTGTTCAGCCCCAAGGGAGCAGAGAAAAGGAGCTGGTGACATATGGGACAGATTTGTCCCTAAGAGAGACCACCAGTATCCAAGTCTATGGTCTAGAGTCATGAACTCTGATAGAAGTTCAAATACGCTAAGTGCGTAGAGATGGTATTTTTCCTTTGAAGCATGATTTGGAGTCTCTGGAAGATGACAATGTGTTAGTCTAATACATAAAATCTAGTTAGAGTAGATTAAAGAATAATCTAGTAGCTAGCTTTGCTTACACATTGTGAATTTGTTCAGAGACAAGCAGTGAGGCAGAGAATGGGAATGAGAAAAATCAGCTCTTAGCCCTGACTTAGCATTTTTTCAGAACTTGATATGCACCAAATTGAATGTCATCTGATTGTCTGAGGAAGCAGTTACAGGATCATAGGATTTTAGATTTAGACCTAGAAGTGACCTCTACTCCAACCCCTTGATTTTACAGATAAGGCCTGGGGAGCTTGGATGACTTGCCCAAAGCCAAAGAAGCAATAAACATAAAAAATGAGATTTGAATTCTGATCTGCTAACTCCAGAACCAGGGGACTTTTCCACTATATGTATATATGTATGTATGTATATGCATGCACACACACACACACATGTTGTATCATCTTCACACATTTTATGTTTCCCCAGTAAATAGAAAATGCTCCAGAAAATAGGAACTCTGTGAAGGCAGAGAAGGGCTTGTTTGTTTTTGAATCCCCTACACTTACTACTCTGCGTGGAACTTGTTAAATCATTTCTAGTTATGTCCGCCTCTTTGTGACCTCATTTCGGGGTTTTCTTGGCAGAGATACTGGAGTGGTTCACTAGCTCCTTCTCCAGGTCATTTTACAGATAAGAAAACTGACTTGCCCAGGGTCACACAGCTGGTTAAGTTTCTGAGGCCAGGTTTGAACCTGACTTCAGTCCCGGTCCTCTACCCACTTCGCCTTCTAGCTACCTGGGACTTACTGGGTGCTTAATAAATCTTTGTTGAATTCTATTTTACAGAGAGGACTTTTTGTTCTCCCTCATATCAGAAAAGGATGGTATGCTAAAAACAGTTGTGCGGGCAGCCTATCATGAAGTTACATGTTGAAACTATGACTGTGTTGGTAAATTCAATTTTCTGACTTAGAAATGGTATTAAAACTTGGAATTATGGAAATGCTTGCTTTATTCCATAAGTTAAAAATGAAAATAAAAAATTTTTTAAAAGGAAAAAGAAAATTGGTAGCAGAGAGGAATGCCTTGATTTCAAAGACACCAGTCACCTGGTGCATTACTCTAGAAATTTGTCCAGGTTATCTCACTGCTGTTTTTGCACTGAGGGAGGAACCTGCTTGAGACTTGATGCATAATTTCGTCATAGGCTGATGACTTGTAGTCTCTGGGTGTTTCAGGACCTATAAAAAGTATTTAAACTCATAGCTTTTGAATAAGAGTACTTCTAGAGCCAAGATTTGTTGCCTTAACTGAGCTAACAGGAATTGGAAGTATGTGAGGTTTACTGTCGTGAGGAAAAAATATTTACTAATCACAGAATTTTCAGAGTTGGCAGGAACTTCAGCAACCAGCCAGGTGAAGCCACTATACAATATACCTAACAAGTAGACATCTGGCCTCTGTCTGAAGATCCCCCATGGGAGTGGGAACCTACTACACTCCTAACATTGATCCAGGGGACCCATTCCCATTTTGGCTACTTACAGTTATTGAGGAGTTTTTCCTGTTTTCTAACCTAAATTTTCTCTTTGCGTGCTTCCTAGTTCCTTTGCAACTACTCCTAGTTGGGTTTTCTGGGGCCAAGCAAAACAAGTCTAATCTCTCTTTAATATGACAGCTTTTTGAGTACTTGAAGACAGCTTTCATAGGCCCCTTGAGCTTTTTCTTCAGACTACCTGTCTGGTGTTGTTGCTTAGGGAAATGAAGTAGTCATGGTGCTTCAGTCATCAACTCAACAGTATCAATGCAGCTAAGGATGTGAGCAGAGAAGGGTGAGGGTATAGCCTATTTTATAAAATGATGTGGAAAGAGTTAAGGATGTGGATGAATAGATCTTTGATCTGGAGTTAGAAGTCCTGGCTTTTAACCCTATCTCAGGCTGTTACAAGTTGTATACTTGTGTGTGACACATTGTGATTATATTTGAGGAAAGTACTTGGCAAATTTAAAAGTTCTATAGGAATGTGTTGTTTTTTGGTTGTGTCTGCCTTTTTATGACCATATGGATCATACTGTCCATGGAGTTTTCTTGGCAGAGATAACTGGAGTAATTTGCCATTTCCTTCTCCAGTAGATTAAGGCAAAAAGGTTAAGTGACCTACCCAGGGTCACACAAGCTAGAAATTCCTTACTCCAGGCATAGTTCTGTATCCATTGAGCTATCTCGGTTCCCCATAGAAATGTGTATTACTAGTTTGTTTTTATATATGTTATATTTAGGCTGAGTTACATTGACATATACATAAATAGGTTAGTATAGGTAGTCAACAGGATACAAAATAGAATTTTTTTTAAATCCAAAAGCACTTTTTATTTCATGTGTTTTAAAAGTGGATCTGAAATCTACAGATCTATTAAAGCTCAAAATATTAGGCAAAATTAAATGAATCCTTGTACACAGCCTCATAAAATCTAGAGTTGAAAGGGATCTTCGGGATCCTATAGACCAGGGCTTTTTAACCTTTTGTGTTGGCAACATGGTGAAACCTGTGGACCTCTTCTAAAAATTATAGTTTGAAATATATAACAAATATACAGGGATTACAAGGGAAACCAGTTATGTGGAATTATAGTTAATAAAAATTTTCATGAACCCTAGCCCAATCTCTTTAAGCTAGTTCAGTTCCCTCCTTTTTCAGGTCAGATGATTGAGGCATGAAATTAAATTACTTGCTCTTGGTCATGCAGCTGGTAATGGTGTGACTTTAGAGATGTTTACTCTACCTTTGTCCTTCTCTTTGTTTACATCCCATCCTACATGCTCATCTTCGTTGGTATCACACCCATTCAGTAGGATAAGCTCTTAGAAAAGGAGGACAGCGTCTGTTGTGGTTGCTTGTCTGAAACATCACATTGTATTTAATGACCAACCTTCCGATGACGTGTATGTGTTGGAAACTGCAATTAGATCCATGTGATTTTAGTGTTGGATGAATGCCCAATTGTCCTTGCTCTGAGATGCCAACTTACAATTACTAATGAGTAAGGAGAGAGGTCAACAGGATGGCAATACTAGCAGCTGGCTGCATCTGGATTTAAAAAGATATGTCGTCTGTGGAGACAGTTATAAAGTAAATCAGCATTAGAATTTTAACCCTTTAAAATAATTTTTGCCTTTTACCATATTGTGCCAATATCCATGACATTGATTTCGTCTTTGTGATGATTAAAATGGTTCAAGAGATTTACTTCCTGGGTAATTTAATCATTTTATTAGTAAGGCTAGCACGTTATTAATGAAAGGATGGTCCTGTGGCCATCACCAATCCTGGTGATTTTATATACCCTGTTTATATGCCCTTCAAAGAGTAAATATACCTGAGGGGTGGCAGTCAACTCTTGACTGAATAACACAATGGGAGGTGTGCTTCATCAAAATGAGGGACTGAGAGTGACAGACACTATATCACCTTTGGACCTACTATACCCAGACCACCTGCAGCCTTAGGCAATCTATTCAAAGAACTTCCTCCTTCCCAAACCTGAATAGAACACAATGGTCCTTCACCAGGTTGGGGTCTTGAACAAGAAAGTCCAGTCTCATTATCAGCAATGTCCTTCAAGAGACTGAACTTTTAAAATCAGGACTGCAGAGAAAGGAGGAATTCTGGATCTCCCTAGTCAATGATCATTAATAATCATTTTTCTCATCTTTAAGTGATGCATCCCATCCAAGGTGGGAGAGGAGCATGGTGGCAATGCCTCCTTTTTGTAGGGTCTCCACAGAGGGTTCCAGTTCCTCTTGTACCCGAGCAGCCCTGATTTCCATGAATACAAGGTTCTCTTATTTCTCTTCTGTAGACTTCTGGGATTTAAGAGGAATGAGGTCCTAGCACCTTGCTGGTCCAGGATGCAAATTATTCAATAGCCAACAAGTAATTTCACAGTGATTCTTTTGGGATTCTCAGACTGGAGCGTTTCTATTTCTACCACAGTTCTAATGTGACTATAGAGGTATAGAATATAGAAAAAACCACATCCTCGTGTGGACTTGTTTGCTCATTCCCAGAGAACTATTTGCTTGACAGGTTCCTGTCCCTTCCACGAGGTGCTGCTTTGTTGTTAGTTTTAACTAAGGTTCGTTTCATTAAAAGATAACTACTTGGTTTTAACTTTTGAAACATCTGAATTGTCATTTGGTCATATTTTCAGCACAGCCTCTAATTTACAGATTCTATCTGAGGACTTTGCCTCTTTCCTAAAGACAAGCATTTAATCAGTTTCATCCACGAAAGCTTGTAAAAAAAGATGTAAAACCATACATTGGTTTTTAAGTTACTTCTCTTTTTTAGAACCAAATACATTTTGAGTATTTCAATTTATGAAGTTTCAGGAGAGCCAAATTCATATGAGTATTTCTTTTATCCTGTCTTGAGCTTTAAAACAAGTTGTCAGAAATTATAAATGTACTTTACCTTCTTTTTTTGCTTTTCTTTTTGGCTACAGATGCAAGAGATGCTGAGCAGCTAAGCAAGAATAAGGTTACACATATTCTCTCTATCCACGATAGTGCCAGGCCTATGCTTGAGGTAAGACCAGCAGAGCCTTGTCCTGTACGCCAATGTATGTTTGTCCGTGCCTATTAGGACATGTCTACATATACAGCATGTTTTAAAGCCTTAACTTCATTATCAGTAACAATAGTGAAAACTTAACATTTCTGTAGCATTAAATGTGAAAATCAAAGTTAATGTTACACAACTGAGTGCCACAGATTTCTGTCTTCTGACTGTGAAATCATTAGCGGTTAATTCTTCCTATTATTCGTCTTTATTTATGCTCATTGATGTTTTTGGTACCAAAATGAAATCAGGCTCATGGTATTTTCCTGGTGGGGCAACCCTGTTCCCATTGACTCATTGTCAAGGGAGAGAATGTGGCCCTCAGCATTTACCTCTGAATGTAAAGCACACTTAAAAAACCACTTTCATTGTCTCTTCCAAAGCCAGCTGCTATGTCTAGTGTTCAGAAAAACTTAGGTACTTCCTTTCCTGATCTTTCTCACTTAGACTCAATTTTCCATGGTTGGCATTTAGGAAAAAGGCAATTAAACGTCAGTTGAAACTTTTTTTTTTCCAGAAGAGGCTGGGGCAGAAGCTGTTAGTGTACTTCAAGTGTATCAGGGTAAACAGGGTGTGTCTGCCTGTTGATGTACACTAATTCCAAAAACATTTTCAAGTTTAAGCTGACGGATGGTTTGAGCTGTTGTTCCGGAGTAAAATCTATTTCTGTGAATTAGCATTGACCATCTAACTTACAGAAAATAGCCACAAAACCATTTTTATTTTAAAGGTGTGTGTGTGTTTTTCTTTCTTTAGGGTGGGGTGGCTGGAGGGTGGGGGACCAGGAGAGCTTATTCTGAGAGTATGCTGCTTTAGCATGTTTTCATTGAAATTCACATGTGGCAGGAGTTAAATAGCTTTTGCCTGTAAATTCTCCTATTTTCTTTAGGTACTGCATCAGAGTTTTTGTAAGCTGAATATAGAGAAATAAACGAATCTTTAGTTCTCTGAATATTCAGTTGTTTGCAGTCCTGTCTGACTCTTTGTGACCCCACTTGGGTTTTTCTTGGCAAAGATACAGGAGTGGTTGCCCATTTCTTTCTCCGGCTCATTTTACAAATGAGGAAACTGAGGCAAATGGGGTTAAATAACTTGCCCAAGGTCACACAGCTAGTAAGTGTCTGAGGCCATTGAATTCCGATCTTCCTGGCTCTAAGTTGCGCACTTTTCACCATGTGCTACATAGTTGTTTTTTGTACTGTCAGGGACTTAAGATGTGAAATGTTAGCTAAGTCACCTAGTAAATAGAGCAGGCCTGCACAACCTGCAGCCCGAGGTGATTTATAGCTGGTATGCCAAAGAAATTTTGGCAGCCTCTGAAAATGTAGAGGAAAACATCTTTTGTATGTAGACATCTGTGGGCCATAAGCGTCAGGCTGCAGGTTTTGCAGGCCTGAGATAGAGCATTGGACTTGGACTTAAGTTCACATCTTGCATGGGCACTATTATTATTAAGCATTTAGAAAATACCCAGTATTTACCAAGGGTTCTCTAATGATTTTGTATTCTGGTACAGCATAGGACAGTTAGTTTTATTTTTAGAAGTAGGGAAATCAGGGCTCCAACAAGTTAACCTTAAAAGAAGTTGTATGGTAGACTATGAATTCCATTGGCTCTGGAGCTGCCAAATAGTGCCCAGTCTGTGTACCCAGTGCCGGCACAGGGATCCTTTGTAATCTCTTTCTGCTCAGTATGCCATTCTACTTAATATCTCTGGTTTGCTGTTGCCACCCTTCCAAGGCCCACTGCTGGTATTGCCACCTCACAGTACTCCAGCCCCAGCTCTGGCATCAAAGGCCTCTACTTCTGATCACTTGAGTTTCTTGGGCTGGAAAAATGTCTCACCTTAATGTGGGGCATTTGGAGAGGAAATCCCCTCCAAAGTTGGGAGAGTTTGGTTTGAATGTCCCCTCTACTTCGCCATCTTGCCTCTACCTCAAGACTATTGGGGTAGAGTTCTTTAGAGTACTCTGACTCCAATTCTTTGTTTACCTCGTTGAACCACGTCATTGATACTATAAACCAATGTTCTGGCTTAGGTGCAAAGGCCGTGATCCAGGAGTAGAGGTGAGTTAAAAGATGTGCTCAGACTCAATAGGCATATGATGTCTGGATGGCCTTTTTGAAGGCCGTGGGGTGTGGGGCTAGAGCTCCCTATTCTTGTAACTTTGGAAAGCTCTTCCTGAACCCTGACAGAGATGAGTAGTATAGAGAGCAAGGTGAGAGGATAGACTTTTCTTGGGTATCTGATGTCCTTCCTTGAAGCAAGTGCAGTATGCAGATTGACAACCAGCCTGGTCAGGTGGCCAGGAGGATAGATGGATCAGAGATGGAAAGAGAGAGAACTGGAACCATCTTGTCCACAGTAGGCACTTTATAAATATCTCTTTTAAAATATTAAATTGCATATCCTTAGATTCCTTTGGTTTAGTATAACCCTGCATCTTCACAATTCTGTTGTATGTGGGCCAGCCAAGGAATCATAGCCCATCTAACAGCATTAAATACCCTTTGTTCAATAGATATTTGAGGGCTTATAATGTGATCAATAGTATGCCTTGTTGCTGAGGATGCAAAGATGAGACAGCTAAGTTCAGCCAAGAGATCATGCGGGCCTGAACTAGGATTGTCACAGTTCTGCCTTAAGAGATTAACTAATCTATTTGGATGGAATTTAATAGGCATAAATTAAGTGATATGCAGGGAGGTTCTAGCAACTGGAGAACTAAGGAGTATCAACCACAATTCTTTCTTGCTTTTGTTGATAGTTTGCTTGTTTTAAAATAGGGAATTTATCAACACATGTTATATAGAATGATGGGCTGTCCAGTTTCACTTTATTCTTGTCCCATTGTGTACTGAAATGACACTTTCAATTTATTGAAACGATTCCTAAGGCTGTCTTTTACATTGAGTATCAAGTACTAATATTGCGATATGCCAGGGCAGTAGGGAGGGATAGGCTTGGGGATACCCTCGGGATAGGGGATATCTGAATATCCCTGGAGTCCTAAAAAATTTTCCTATTAATTGATATGCATTGATTGAATCCTTATTCTGTGCCCAGAATTGCTACAGGATAATTGCAGGGGATACTAGAGGATATATCACTAGTGCCCCACCCTTCAGGGGTTTATAATCTTAAAGAGGATAGAAGTGCTTCTTAATAGTTTCCATCATCAGCTTCCCTTAAGAGAACTGACCAGGACTATCATTCTTCTCAACAGCCTGAGGCCAAAATGAACCTGGACATATAGGGTAATTTGGAACCTCATCATGGTGCCTCGGGTTCAGGATTTGGGCACTGCCTCTTTGATTGCCTTTTTGAAGGATTTGTTAACCTCTTTGAACATAGGGTTAGTTAACCATATGTTGTGTGTAGAATCAGGCTCAGTATTATGAAAAGAAAGGATATACAGTAAGTATTGCTTTTCCATATGGATCTGTCTTCAGGCAGCATTACATAGGCTAGTCATTTAACTTAGCTCCCTTAGGGATAAAAATGAGAGAATTGAATTTGATGACTCCTGTAGTCCCTTCTGTCTCTAAAACCATAATCTTATAATCTTACCTATAATTGTAGATAGACAAGAGTGGGAAAATTGGAGAACATCAGTTTATTTTAGCTAACTGACTAAAGCAAACTATGACTTAATAAGGAAGCCCCCTCAGCTAGTTTTACACATCATTTCCATTTCCAGGGCCACCCAAGATTCTCCAGCAATATATTGAGGGGGGAGGAAAACCACATACATAAAGTTATATGGAAAGATGGTATAAAATTGAAGGGACTTGGAAATCATCTTGGCCAGGGATTTTTAACCTTTTTTTTTTTTTAATATCGTAGATCCCTCTGGCAATCTGGTGCAGGCTGTGGATTCTTTCTTAGGATATTGTTTTTCAATGCATAAAATACTCTCTCTCTCTCTCTCTCTCTCTCTCTCTCTCTCTCTCTCTCTATATATATATATATATATATATATATATGTATATATGATTTTACAAAAATATGGTTATCAATATATATATATGTATATGTGCACGCACACACAAACACACACACAAGTTCATGGACCCCATGAAATCATTTTACAGTTGAGAAAACAGTTCTGGAGAGCTAAAAAGACTTGTCTAAGGTCATAGTTAGAGTTTTCCTGAATGCCAGTTCAACGTTTTTTCCCATTCTTCTGTATATATCTTCTGATCTGATTGTTACTTAGGGTACCTAAGATGTTCTGATTTCAGTAGGGATGTTTGTTCTGCATGAATTGGCTAGTAAAAAAAAAATTATTCCTCTAACTTACTCCTTGTTAGGTATGATACCTTCATAGAACATGAGAGTGAATTCGTGTAACCTAGTTAAAGGTGAGCCATTCTGAAAATCTGGATTTGGAATTCAAACAAATAGAATTTTTCTTGCTTTATTTCCAATATCAAGGAAATTTTCCTTTTCTAACTAGGAAGGCCAGGGGAAGAAGATGTTGTTTAGTTGTTTTTCAGTTGTGTCCAACTCTTTATAACTCCATTTGGAGTTTTCTTTGCAGAGATCCTGGAGAGGTTTGCCATTTCATAGATGGAGGAAATGAGGCAAATAGGGTAAAGTGACTTGCCCAGGAACACATAGCTAGTAAGTGTCTGAGGCTGGATTTGAACTCACTGAAGATGAGTCTGTCTCCAGGCCTCTATTCACTTTGCTACCTAGCTGCCCCAAGGAAATAGAATGAGACAAAGGTATTCCTGTAGAACTGTGTTACCAGTCTTCAGTCATACTTAGGGCATACGTTTGGGTGTTTCTGTGACATAAAATCATGTAGGGCTAGTTCTGGGCCCAGCCTGGGCTGGAGAAGAAGCAACCTAGGTCTTATTTTCATTTTTGACTTTGAATTTGAAAATTTTTTTATTGTTTATCAGAAAAGCACTTTCCAAGTCACTGTAGAATCCCTTGCCTAGGGAATTGTTCCTTGGAGAGCAGAACTTCTACAGTGTATAAATATTTGTCAAATTTGAGTCATTCAGAGACTGTAGAGGGAACCTTTTGCCTGAGGGATGAGGGAGAAGTTTTGTGAAAGAGGTGGCAAATTAACGTGGCTCTGGAGGAAAGGCTGAACAACCGCGGACAGAGTAAAGTCCTGTAGAGTTCACTGTAGTCATGGGGAGCAGCTTTAATTAAAGATACAGAAATAGAGCAGAGCCAGGGAGTGGCTAAAATGTAGACAATGTGAAGGGACTCAGTGTTAAGACAAGGCTGAAAAGACAGCTGAGTGCCAGATTGTGGGGAGCCTTGAATGCCAGGGTTGGGAATTTATATTTTAATAAGCAGTGGGGAAGCACTGATTATTTTTTTCAGTGAAGAAATGATGTGATGACAGTGAACCATTAGGATAATTAACAAATCACTTGAAAGGTGGCATTTTAATTTCAAGACAGATTCCAAGAGCTTGTGCTATGGAGTTGGATAGCACTGATATTCCTTATTTTGAATGTGCTAAATGGTATTTGTCTTGTTGTAGAGTGAACAGGTGTGAGCACGGTGCTGTTTCGGTCAGGACCCATATCTTGTCCCTGGTTTGGGGAATAGTCGTTCCTTTTTAGCGAAGTAGATGCTTTTTTGAGTCAAAACCCCACTGTTGTACATGTGGAGTATCATCTGTTGTTTGTTGGTGCAGAAGAAATAATATTGGGTATCTGCCAGTAAAAGGTTATTACTTCCCCACCCCCACACCCCATATGTCTTTCTAATGTAAATTTTTCAGAGTATGTTTCATTTTTCATTCTTTGTCTTTTATCAGAGCACCTGCAGGAAGCTGAGTTATTTACTTTTGACATAATTTTTTAAAAAAAAGTATCCTTATTCCCTATGCAGTGCTAAAATAGCCATTAGAATGTAAATGTCCATACTATATACTTTCTGGCATCCATAGATAACATGCCCCTATGCAAACTTGGGTGTACACCAGATTTTGTGAGATACTGGCTTCCGTGCTATCCTTTTAAAAACTGATGAGTTATAAATTTTGTAACAGGAAGAATTAAGCTTAAATAAAAATGAGATGATTTTGACAGTGTCTGTTCTTGAAGATATTAGAAATAATGTTGTTTTTTTTCTTTCATTTGGAAGACATAATGGCATGGCCAAAGAATTAGACTTGTAAGACTCAAACATCATAGGATCTCATAGAAAGAGACAGTGGAGCCCTCAGAAGCCAACTAGTTTTACAGATGAGAAAACAGGACGAGAGAGATAAGGTGCTTTGCTCAAGGTCATACATGTAGTATCAGAGGCATGATTTGAATCCATTTCCTTTGATTGTAAAACCAGTGCTCTTTCTAGCTTTTACCAAAATTTAAAGACATTAGGGAATCTCTCCTTTTCTCCTCACTAAGATCTTTGATCTGGACCCTGATCCAGCCCTAGGGGGACAGTAGAAAGAATAATTGATTTCTGAGCAATCAGAAGACTTTTATACAATCTCAGAGGCTTACTATCTGTGTGACCTTGGACAAAGAATGTAACCTTTCTGTGCCTCAGTTTCCTTATTTGCAAAATAAGCTCTTTTAAATTTTTTTTTTTTACTGGTTGCTTTTTCTGTGTCTTTATATATGCTCAAGTCTCCCTTATCCTTAAAAAAACTGTCTCTGCCCTTTGGCTCTTTAAGCTATAATGCTATCATTTTTCTCCCCTTCACTGCCAAAATTCTAGGATGAGTAGTGTGTACTCTTTGTCTACACTTTTTACCACTCTATCCCTTTGCAATGTTATCTAACTTTCTACAAAGTTGATATCAGAAACTCTTCTCTCCAAAGATGCTATTAATGATTTCCTCATCATCTAATACAGTTTTAGCCTTCTTTGATCACCTGCAGCATTTGGCACGGTTAACCACCTCTCTCTCCCACAATATCTCTCTCTCTCCCTCCCTCAGTATCTCTCTCTCTCTCTCTCAGTCTCATAATCTCCTTTGACTTCCTTGACCTTCTATTCTTGCTCCTTAATTTCCTCTGTTGCTTAAACATGCAGTGATACTGCCTTCCATCCCCCACCCTCCCAGACTGTTTTTGGCCCTTTTTCCTCTATATTGTCTGCTCTGATGAGTTTACTCCTAATGGCTTCCATTATCACTCTTATGCAAATGACGTCTAAGTCTGACTCTCCAGCCCAGACCTGTCCCCAGAGCTCCAACCTAAATTATCTCTGCTTGTCAACATCCAGATATTGGTCATGACAACACTAATTAGCTTTTTCTGAACGTTTTCCTTTCTGCCTGACAAACTCCACATTGTATCCAGATCTGTTCTATTGTAAGTTCCTTACAGCAGGGACTGTTTCTTATTATAACCCCAGTACCTGGTCCAGTATCTTTACCACTTAATAAATGTTGGATTGAATTTGTTATTCCATTGAATTGTTTAATGTATGGTTAATTGAGCCAATGAAGGTTATGGAAAAGAATCCTAATGTGATCTGAGTGACTGCATTAGCAAGATTACTTGAGCAGCAGTGAAAGAAGTGGAATGTAGAGAGAAGACTTAAGGCAGCATTGCAGAATAGCTGCAACAGTAGTTGGAGACCTTCAGGAGAGTGATTGCAGTAAATATGGATGGATAGAGGGATGGATGTGAGAGACACCACAGCAGTGTCATTGGTGCCTCATACCCAGTGGGCATTTAATCAGTGTTTGTTGAATCAAGGGGTTCTTGAGCAATCCTTAACCTGATGTCTGCTAACTTTTTAAAAAAAAAATTGACAGCTGTTTGAATATAATTTTTTTGTGATCGTTGGGTATTATATTTTATGCATTTAAGAACATTATTCTGAAAATTCACCAGTCTACCAAAGGGGTCCATGACCCCAAAAAAAGTAAGAATTCCAGGGCTGAAGTAATAGAACCTGTCTATCGCTTCTCCAAAGAGGCTTACCAGGAGAACCTGGAGTAGGCATGGATGGCTGGTGGAGGAAGTAGCCCCCATCCAAGCATTGAATCCCCAACTAGGTTTTAAGTTCTTTATTCATATGACTCCAGGAGGAATTGTTGAATCACAGCAATGGTGAGTTATTTGGACAGAAGAATAATATCCTAAAAAGAAGTCTTGAGAGTTTAGATTTTCAGAGATTTTTTAGGAGCCATTAAGGCAAAAATGGAGGGTTTGCATTGTATGGGTGTGCTAAACACCTGTGGCTTTTTCTGTTGTGCCGTTTGGTGACATTCACTGCCTCAACAAAGCCTTTCTCTACAGCCTGAACTCTGTGGCATCTCCAGTGCCATCTCTGCCCTGAAGACCAAAGGCTTGCAGCAGCTTTGATGTGTGTAGGTAAACTTATTTGAAGCCAGCTGAGATTCGAATAGAAATGACTCAGATGGAAGTGATGACAGCAGGTATCGGAAGCTGTCTAGTCGTTGAATTATGTTGTATCTGAGTTTCTTGTGTACAGGGGTTCAAGTGAATGGAAAGGCTTCCTGTGTCTGGTTACCTAAGGTCTTGAAGAGTAACCTCCCATTGAAATGGAGCACCCTAGTGCTTTCAGAGAACCAGAAGAGACTTTGACTATGGCTAAGGCAGGTTTGCATTCAAGCTCTTCCAGGAGGCTAACCCTGTTCTTGAGAAGCTGAGTCTTTAAATCCCTAATGAAAGAACCAGGGTTAGGGTCCCCGTTGTATTTCTTTAAAGATCCCATGGTACTCAGCCCTTTCCTTCCTGTATTTACATCTTTTCTCCTGTTTTCATGTAGCTAAAAGCTGTCATCAAAACTATTCTTTGGCTCTGGTAACTGTCTTGAATGTACTTAAAAGACAGGGTAGAGTGTAAGTAGGAGAAGAAAAAGGTAG
The DNA here is from genome assembly GCA_028658325.1 of Potorous gilbertii. NCBI lineage: Eukaryota > Metazoa > Chordata > Mammalia > Diprotodontia > Potoroidae > Potorous > Potorous gilbertii. The sequence continues at coordinate 114,536,449 of CM053773.1, forward strand.
AGTGAATAGTGTAACCTAAAACATGATAGCCGCAGTGAGCCAGGTCTAGGTGAGCCTTAGTGAGGAGATGGGTCTGACTAGATGGGTGGACAGTCATTTGCAGAAGTATTGAGAAAAGAAGGTGGTTCATTAGAAGGAGGCCAGGTTTTATTTCGTACATCTTAACCTGAATTAAGGGGTCATGAATTCTATGGCCTTTAAAATGTCCCTTCTAATTGAGCAGTGGGTGGGTACTTTTGTTTCCATATATATTCTAATGTATGTATCCTTTTTTTCTTCTTCTACTGACCTCCAAGCCCTTTTCTGTCAGTCTTGTGCATTGGACAGTGATAATTTCCTTGTGGCTGAATAACTCTTAATCTTTGGTATAGCCCTGGCAGTCAGCAACCTGAGTGTCCAGGTGGCTGGTACCAGTATTAGAAGTGAGTGGAGGAAGGAGTATTTTAAAAGCTATAACCTATGGTCTAACCTGAAGCCACTACAGAAAAATATCCAAATTACCGTTTTGTCTCCTATCTAGGTTTTCCCAAATGTAGTCTTGAAGCACTCTAGGTATTTTAACTTTACATTTAATTTAAGGATCTGAATTTTGACATTTTGACCCAGAGACAATCTAATACACTTTCTAGTCAGTAATGATGGATTTGTAAACATTGGGGCAGATTGATTAGGGCAGTCTTGATCCCTTTAAGGGCAGGTTTTCCATTGTTGGTCAGCATTGAATTCATGCCCACTCATAAAATAGTACCTTAGATACCTTGGAAGATGGAATGATATAGGAGACTAAATCTTAGTAAATTAGTTTAGAAAGGATTCATGGAGAGGATGAGTGAGTTTTAAACAAAGTACTGAAGGTGAGAAACATTAGAACATGGGTAGAGACAAGTATGGAGGTGTGTGTGGTAGCCAGGCATTCTCTGAGGGAGACATTGGTAAGTTTCTTGATTCAGGGGCTGGAGACAGTGAAATGTAAGATAGATAGACATGGAAGAATCATTTGGAGGAAATAAGCATTTATTAAGCTCCTACTGTATGACAGACCCGGTGCTAAGCATTTGACAAATATTATCTCCTTTGTAGAGCACACTTTTGCTGAAGTGGGTCAGTCTTATGCCATTCAGTATAGAAAATTAAAATAAGGTGATATATTCCCCTTCCATATGTGGAGTTGGGGTATGATGCCATTTAGATTAAATGATAGTATTTGATGGCAGACCTTTAAGCCTACAATGAAAGTGATATGAATAATCATTGGTTAGGAACTTACATAGGGTTCATTGGTCAAAAAATTAAAAGCATTAAATTTCCTGGTAACTTACAGAAAAAAAATATTTTAGACCTAGACTGGTTTTATTGAGGAATGGTTTATATGATGAATCTGGCTTTCATATTTGCTCTTAATCCTTGTACCCCATAGATGGAAGCATATGGGCAATGTATCTCCCCACATCTGGAAGGGGAGGGAGTTAAGATTTAATTTTCTATATGAATGGCATAAGTATTTACAGTGACTCATTTAATTATTACTTTTACATCTTTCCCCTCTCTGTGGTATCTTGGGTTGTTAGGAGAGCTCAGGGCAGGTGGGGTGGGCATGGTGCTGTGAGGGAAGGACCTATGTTAGAAATAAGAAATTATCTCTACCGTTTCAGTTACCACCACAGTAGGAACAAATGTTCTATCAGCATTCATCAGCGGATATGGGCATTGCCAGCAATTTAGTGATGACTTTCTTGGGGAAACTCATAAAATGAGGGGTGAAAGTACTGTTTGACCAAACCTTGGTTTCCTTAAGACCACTACACTCGATATAAACTCTGATTGAGAGCCTTTTTCTTAAGGGCCGTCGTGTGAACAGCATAGCCACATTTCCCAAGTGCACAGAGAGACAATAAGGAGGTAGACAACTTGAGATCCCAGACCTTGGGAACCTAGGTGAAGGAAGTCAATAATTCATGTTTCCAGCATCGCATAGAAGTGGGCAAAAGGAAGCGGTGTGATTGAATTGGAAGAACCCTGCACTTTGATGTCAGGAGGCCTGAGTTTTAGTTCTGGATCTGACTTTGTCACCTCCATCTAGTTACAGAATTAGAGAATTGGAGATTTGGAAGAGATTTTAGCACCTGGTTTGTCCAACACAGACACAAAAGAAATCCCTACTTCTATAAGTTACCTGAAAAGTGGTTATTTAGCTTCTGCCTGAAAAACTTCAGGGGAGATGAGCCTATCACCTTTTGAGGCAACCCACCCCACTTTTAGAGAAGTTGGGATTAGTTCTCATTCCCTTGGAGCTTTCTCTTTTTCAGGCTAAACATGCCCAGTTCGTATATGGCTTGGGCTCAAAGGCCTTTACCCTACTGGTTGTCTTCTAGACATAGTGTCCTTAAACTGTGACACCTATAAACAAACATGGTGCTCTAAATGAATTCTCATTTCACTAGTTTTCTCTTTCCTTTTCTAAAAAATGAGGGGGGTTGGGCCAGATGAATTCTGCTGTCCCTTGTAGATATAACATTCTATAATGTCTATAATTTTAACCGTGTTTTGTAGGAGTAAAATCAAACATAAAAGTATGTAAAGTTGGAGTGTATGGATTAGAATCTTGACTTCTGGCATAGGAACTATACTTATTCAGGTGGTTTTCAAATCACTTAAGGTTTTACATTTTTCATGTGCTTCTACATGGTGCAGCATTATTTGGGGACCTGGAGAAGGTAACATAGGTACAAATTAACCATATGTCCTAGGTCTTCTTCTTTCAAGGGGCAAAGAATGGAAAGAGTACTGGATTTGGAGAAGAACTTAGTTCAGACCCCATACTTGCATTTGCCACCTAATGTGGTATTGCTTAACTCAGTTTCCTCATCTGTAAAATGAAGGCATTGGTCTAGATCAGGGCTTCCTAAATTTTTTCTACTTGAGACCCCCAATTTAAGAAGCGCTGGTCTAGATGAGACTCTTAAAGTCATACCCAATTCTTTTGTGACCCCATTTGGGGTTTTCTTGGCAAAGATACTGGAGTGGTTTGCCATTTCCTTCTCCAGACCATTTTACAGGTGAGGAAACTGAGGCAGACAGGGTTAAATGATTTGCCCAGGGTCACATAGCTAGTAAGTGTTTGAATTCATGAAGATGAGTTTTCCTGACTCCAGGCCTGGCATTCTATCCATTGAGCCACCTTCTAATCCTAAATAAATGATCCTATGATCTCTGCCCCATGACACTCTATGATTTCTTTGAAATACAGCTCCAGAGTCAACCACCAGAGATGACTGCCAACTGTCTAAACAGCTTGACTACTACCAGAGTTCACTCTGAAACAATGAAAAAATCATCTCTTAAACTCAAGTTGCTTCCCACCTAGTTTGAGGCTGCCATTGTCTTCCTAAAATACCTTCCTCTTGGCTCCCTACTCTTAAATTTTTTTTTTTTGCAAAGTCACAGCATCCTGAATCCCCAGGCAGGGCTTTTCCTGAGCTCTGTGATGATGATAGAGGCTTCTACCTAGCTGGTGACCAAGGTGGTCTGGGGCTTCCTCCTGCACTGTGTAGAAGAGGATGCAGCTGTAGAAAACAAAAATAGTCTTGTCAAGATTTCTTTAAATGGGTCCATCTGTCTGCAGAGAAGTGGGTGGAGGAAGAGGGCACTTAGTGAGTTGGTGTTTCTTAAAGGGAACATTTTGAAGCCCAGGATTTGTTAGTCATCAGAAGACTTGGAGCCTTTAATCTGTGCTGACCCAGGAATCCTTCAGAGAAAAAAATGTCCAGTATTATGCAGGGATTGTGTTTTAGGAATAAAATAACCCTGATTTGTCATATTGCATGCTGAACCACTTCCCCTCATTTCTTCTTCTTCTACTTTACATTTTTTCCCCAGGGCCATTACATTTCTTTTTCTCTGAACACATTACATTGTCCAAGCTTTCATCTTCTCTGCTGGGAGGGTATAGGTTGCTAAGCCTTCCTTTCTTGGCCTGGCAGTCAGCACTTTCCACAGTCTAACTCTTAACTTTCCAAATTTACTTCATACTTCTTTTCCTTGATTCATTTGACACAGCCTTTTCCCCTTTCTCAGCCTGCTCTTTCTGCTTCTCTTGTTGAATCGTTCAGTTGGGTCTGACTCTTCATGACCCCGTGGATCATTGCATGCCAATGATGTCCTTGGGGTTTCTTGGCAGAGATACTGGAACAATTTGCCATTTTCTTCTCCAGATTATTTTTACAGATAAGGAAATTGAGATAAACGGGGTGACTTGCCCAGTGTCACATAGCTAGTAAGTATCTGAGGTTGGATTTGAACTCAGGTCTACCTGACTCCAACCTTAGTGCTCTATCCACTGAGTCCACCTGGCTACTTTCTTCTGACTTTCTGCATACCTATAAGTTGTCTTCATGTATGTTTGCACCTGTTGAAATCTTTCTTTTCTCCTTGAAATCTTTCCTGATCAAATACTGCCTCTCACTGAAGGTGATCTTTCTTTCCTCAAGTTTTCTTATAGAACTTTGCCTAAGTCTATATATTTGATTGCTCTAATTAGAACAAAAGGTTCTTGAGGGCAAAGACCTATGTCTCCTATTAAATCAGATAATTCTTTATGAAAACATTCTGGAGACTGAGGCTTTTTTGGATTCTCCATCTAGATAGAAGACAGTGGCTTCTACATGGAAGATACTCAATAAATTTTGAGCAATTTATAAAGAACATTTCTGCTAATTGAATCCAAAGGAATGGAATGTTGAATGGGGAGAGGAAAAATTGTGACTTGTTGAGGGATAGATTCCCAAGTGTATATATACTTCAGGGAAGGGGTTAGAAAGTCGAAGACCTGTAACAATCAGCTCCAGTTGTATATAGCAGGGAAAGTCCAGCCCCTCCTCCTAGCTTTGCAAAGATTTGTCTTGTGAGGAACACTTCTCTTTGAAGTCTTGAATTTCATTTGGTGAATAGCAAAGAATAATGGACAGAACAGGGTTGTCCATTTTGCCACTAAGTGGCTTTATGTCCCTGTGTCTGTACTTTAAAAGGAATTGAATCATCTGCTAAGAAGTGAGGGTGACTGATGATAATCACTTTTGCTCAAGGGACTGTGATTCAGAAGAACTAGAGCCTGGGATTGACAGGGGTTCTTTTTCCAGTGACTCACTGGGAGATCTTATGTAAATGATTAACCATCCCTGCATGCACCCATCCCAATTTGATAGTATGGAGTCCGATGAAGGAATGGATATGAAATGCTCCTCCTCACAGTTCTCAGTAGAAAGGCCTCATATTGCTAACAAAGTACTTCATTAAAGTGGAGGTACATTGCCAAGAGTAAAGAGACTGTAAATCGTGAGGAATCAATTGGGACTTTTGCCATCTTAGTTAATAAGTGATAATTACTTTTCTCCTTAGCACCTAAATGGCAGTTGTTATTTGTGAAGTAGACTGAATTTTCCCCATTTGTAACCTGGGGATTCCTGTCTCGGAAGGAGCAGAGTGAAATATACATTAACTCTTTCTGTGACTTGTGATCCGATTGTCCCCAGGTCATACCTATCCCTTAAGTGATTCAGTGCTATTGCCTGCCACCATCTGTACTTTGCTATCTGGTCATGCTATTCTGTTTGGTACCATCAATGAAAGCCTACAGAGATTCAAGATTCGGATATTTTTACAGAGTAGTTTGTCATGATTTAAACATTTCTGTCCTGTCTTATTGTGTAGCACTTGGGATTACTGATGGTAACAGTGTGGGGGCTGAAAATTAAAACCCCTGAAAATGAATTCTCTTCCTCTCCCTGCCCCATCTCCTCCTGCTCTATTCAGACACCTTCCAAGAAGTGATAGGCCCACATTATTTTCTTTTCAGTCATGCTTGACCCGTCATGATGCCCTTTGGGGTTTTCTTGGCAAGGAAACTGGACTGGGTTGCCATTTCTTTCTTCAGCTCATTTTACGGATGAGGAAACTGAGGCAAACCAGGGTGAAGTGACTTGCCTAGAATCACACAGCAAGTAAATATCTGAGGCCAGATTTTAAACTCAGAAAGATGAATCTTCTTGGCACTCTCTTCACTCACTATACCACCGAGCTGCCCTGTAGGCTGATAGAATCATAGATTTCAGAACTCGAAGAGATTTGGGAGGTCATATTTTATTTTATAGATGAGGAAACTGAGGTCCATAGAAGTAGTGACTTGCCCAAGGTCAAAGAAGTAGTAAATGTCCAAATTGGCATTGGAACTTTTACCCTGATGACTGCCAACTCCAGTGGTCCTATCACTATACCATATATTTCAGAATCCTCTTCTGCCAGTAGGATGAGACTTATGCTTAGGAAAGATTCTTGGACGAGATATTGTGAGCATCTTGATTTTGTTCTTGAGCCCCTTCTGTTTTTGGTTTGGCTTTGTTCTTTTGGGTTTTTTCCTTTTCTATAAGGCTCCCATTTCATCTTTGGCAGTTTTCTTTCTTGTGTGTGTTTAACGGAACTCATGAAATAATTCTGTAAAATCAGATAAGCTGGACTGATTATTAAAACCCTGGCCCTGTTTTCATGAGTCATTAATATCTCTGCACTGCAATCCAGAAACTTAACCGAAAGGGCTGTATGGAAGGAAGGTTTTCAGTTGTGTTTCTCTGGTCGGCTTGGACATCCTCCACTGATTCTCAATTAACTCCTCACCGACTTGATGAAACCCTGTGTGCTGATTACTCCTACTTTTGGCCTTTCATTGAAATACCCTAAACAAAAATAAGTCTTTGGGCCCTCATCTGTTGATGTGACAAGTAAAATACACATCATTTTTTGAGTAACCTGAAAGAAGCCAACAGGTGCTGGAGGTTTGTAATTTGCATCTGGGCTTACAAATTCAAGCCAGGAACTAAATCTTTTCCACACTAACCGCCCCCCCCCCCCCAATAGAGTACCCACATATTTCTTGGAAGTCGTTAGTGGTAGTGTTTCAGAAATTTGACCAATATTGAGAGGATTGGGGTCACGTGTACTTTTTAAAATAAAGAAAATCTTCTATTTGAGAACTAGATTTTGAAAGGTGGGGTTGACTTGCAAATTAGTTAATCCTCTCTCTCTTCATGCAATGATTCTTGAAAGAGGGAGAGAGAAAATAATATAGAATTTGTAGTGAGGCTTTCCCTTGAGTACAGACGCATTGTATTCTCAATTTCCTCATCTGAAAAAATAATAATACACCACCTACCAACCAGAATTGATGAAAAGTAAAATACTACAACAGAAATAAAAATAATTATTTCTATTATTACTTGCAGTATGATGATTCCAAATTCTGTTCACATTGGTAGCTCCACTAGATTTTTTTTTCCAGTAGGAATGAGTTGTATCATCTTGTTTTCTTTTACCTAAAGAAAACTCATTACTTAAGCATCTGAATTTTTAGAGCAGATGAATAGAGGCTTCTTTACCTGATAGGAAAGTTCATTGTAGGTTTTTGTGAAACAGTGGGCCTCTGGTGCATTTCTAATTCGATTCAGTTTATGAAACTTTTTTAAAAAAATACATTTTATCTAGAAAATGCTTCCTGTGTAAATTGGGGCACAGTTAAGATGAAGTAGGGTTATCCAGTACTGAAGGGTAAAGCTTCTACATGTAGCTGGATATGGGAAGCTCTTTACAACACATTTCCTCAGGATGGTCTCTCATGGTCCTTCTCCTTAACATTTCCACTCAGATCTTTGATATTGCTTCCTCCTTACTAACATAGGCTAAAGCTGTTAGAGCTATTTCTGAAGATTTTTGTTGTTACCCATGTCTGTTAACATCTTAGTGTAGTAGTTGTTTTGTTAGCCTATTATAGAAGAAAGGTAAGTGGGGGAAAAATGTTCTCTTTTTCTACTTCTTAGAAAGCCCCTTTAACCTCTTGGAAAGACTTTTGCTTGATGCTATCGATATTTTCGTAGCTCCTTAATTTGCAGTGATATCACAAAGAGTTGAGAATAGTAAATTTCAGAAATTGTACTTGAAACAAGCGAGAGTTATATTTCTTGTCTGCCTTGAAATCAGGATACTTGCCCTGCTTTTTCAGGCTCTCACTGTATGGTTTTATGTGTAGTTCTTAGTTTCAGAGCCAGAGGAAAGAAAAAACTTTAAGTTTTGGTGGTTACTGTGTTTGTTGAAACAGAAAACTGAAAAATATTAGAAATTTTGAAAATAATGACTTACAAATTGCTTTAATAACATTTCGAGAAGGCCCTCCTGTAATTCACTTTCCATTGTTTTCTCTGTTAATGCATGTCTATTGCTACCTTCCAAACCTGACTTAGAGCTGACCTACTGCAGAAAGCTTGACTGATCCGACGCAGCAATTCCTTACCCTTGTGTTTTGGGTGCCATTATTTGTTAGTGAGCATTATTGGAGATGGATTGTTTTGTGTTGTTCCTTGGCTATCGCATGGACACTCCCCAGGTAGATTATGAGCTCCTAAGGACAGTCTTATGCTTTCTTCTCTCCCTATTCCCTACTCTCAGTATTGCAGTTAGGGTCCTCTGCATTATTTACCTTAGCACTCAAGAAAGCAGTTAGAAATATTTCTAGTCCTGTCTGTTGAAAGAAAAAGAAAGTGTCAGTAAGATTTTATTTGTATGACATCACAAGGGCATCATAGTTCTTTTGAGATTTGTCTGTGGTTGAGCGAACATAGAAAGTCTAGAATCAACCTTAATATCAAACCAACAACATTTAGAAACAGAGCAGGTCAGGTAGTGAATTTACATTTCTCTCAAGGGCTTCTTTTAGTTTTTTTTGAAATAATTTTATTGAAATGTTTTGTGTTTATGTAACTTATATTTTCCAATGCCTCCCTTCCTTTTCCTCTCTCATTTTGTTTCATGGAAGACATATCAGTGTACTGGTGTTATAAGTCATGTGAAAATTAATTAATTTCTAATTTTGAGGGACTACCTCACCTCTCAGATTGCCTAAGGTGATAAATGCTGGAAGAGATATGGGAAATCAGGCACACTAATATACTTTAATGGAATTGTGAATGCTCTAACCATTCTGGAAAGCAATTTGGAATGATGTCCCAAAAGCTATTAAGTTGTGCATACCCTTTGACCCAGTAATACTGCTAGATCTGTACCCCAAAGAGATCAAAGAAAGAGGAAAAATACCTCGATTTACAAAGATCTTTATAGAGCCTTCTTTGTAATGGCAAAGAATTGGTAACTGGAAGGATGCCCCTCAGTTGGGGAATGGCTGAAAAAGTTATAGTTTATGACTAAGATGGAATATGAATACTGCTATGCTGTAAGAAATGATGAGGTGGTTTCAGAAAAAACGTGGAACTACTTATATGAAGATGCAAAGTGAAGTGAGTAGAGCCAAGAAAACAGTCTATGTAGCATCAGCAGTATTGTAAAGATGATCAACTTTGGAAGACCTTTAGTAGCATTGATCAGCACATTGATCTACCCAAATTCCAAATGATTTATGATAAAACATGCTATTAGCCTCTGGATAGAGAACTGATGGTCATAGGGTAGACTAAAGTACATTTTTCTCTCTCTTTTTGGGGGACCTTTTTTGAGGGATTGTGGGTTGTGTGTGTAGGGAACATGGCTAATGTGGAAATTTGTTGTGCATGCCCATACATATTTGTAATGGCTTTTTATTTCTTTGCTTTTCAATGAGTAGAGGATGGGGAGTCAGAGAGAGCCAGAATTTGGAACTGAAATAAAAAGCATCTCTCTGCTTAAAAAAGAAAAAGAAAGGAAAAAAAAACAGCTCAAAATCATGTGAAGTAATAAACACCAACACTATGTACTGAACAGAAGGCCAACATTTGAAGAATTTTTAAAGTATAAAAAATGTTCCTACTTTTGGGTGATTATGAAGTTTTTGAATTATCCTAGAATTTATAAAAGGTTTTAATTTTCTGATTTTTATGTGTTGACATTCATAAAGTGAACAGATTCGATGATTATGTATTGATTCTGGACTGGTATGAATTGCAGGCACTGGATGTCCACTGCTAGCATTAAAAATATTGACCTTCAGCAGGTATTAGTAAATGAAAAATCTAATCTAAATTGCTATTAATATAAAAAGGCAGAAGTCAGTCTCTTTTTGTTCCTTTCCCTCATACCAAGATTAACTGAATCACTTATTTGGTACCAAGAATGTTTGTCCATTCTGAATTAACCATTAACCTTTGGTTGCTAAATTTCAGAAATGAGTAGCTAATGTAGACCTTCTCCTTCTCCATCTCTCCCCTGGCCAATTACACCAGGACTGTTATAACCTGGAGTCTTGAAGGGATTGACCTTGGGAGCCTCTGACTTAATGACTAAACCAGGCTAAATGGACATTCATAGGCAGTGACTCAAGTGTGGGTAGTTTTGACTCCCTTCTCCCTTACATTTTGTTCCTATTGTGAATCCTCCCACAGACATTGCTAACATGTGTCCTATTTATGCAAAGGACAAAAGGGGTCCCTGGAGCATGTCACTCTGAAAATCTCCTCTTTGCCTGATACTGGGCAAATTCTCGGTCTTCCATTTTGACAGAGAGTATAGGCTCAAATTCCATCATTCTGCCTTCCCCAAGATCATCCCTTGAAACATCATTAAGTTGTAGGTGAAGGGGTGTGTTGTTGTAGCACCTACTACTCACCTGATCTTGGCTATTCAGTTGTGATTAAATCTGGGATGTTCCTTGCCTTAAGGCAAGAAGCATCGAAAGAAGACTCAGCAAAGCTCATTACTATAAAATATAAACTTGTTGAGAGTAGTTGATTTTTAAAAATGGGTGTCCCCAGCACCTAGAAGATAGTAGGTGTTTAATAAATGCATTGTTGATTGATTTATTACCTGTGTGACTTTAGGCTTCCCCTCTTTAAACTTTGGTTTACTCAGCTATAAAATGGGCATCAGAATACCTGCCCTGTCCATCTCAGAGGGAGGATGAGGATCAAATGAGATATTTTTGAGAAAGTATTTGCAAACTGTAAAACCCTGAGCCAAGTAGAAGGCATTGCTCTTGTATGCTCAGGTGCCATGAGTGCAGGTGTCTTTTTCTCCCCACCACCCCAACCCTCTTTCCTACTGAAAGTACCTAAAGGAAACCTATTCTTGTAACTTGACTTCGATGTTTCACAATGAATGTTCCTTCGATCCTTTGAGCTGTCCCTTTCCGTCCACAACTTTTTCTTCTTCTCTTCCTCTCTCCAAAATAAGACAGATTTTGGATTTCATTGGGATATGGGAGGATGTGGTTACAGTGAGCCAAATATTATTTATTAGGAGTCTTCAGGCCTACCAGCCAATTTCTCATGACAGGTAACAACAGCCTTCTCAGCTTCTCTTGGAGGTGATCCATTTTGTACAAATGAGTTGATTGAACTGGTCTTCCCTAAAGGTCCTGGGGAGCAAGGGGAAAGGCGTATGAATAATCTTTGGGGAGTTTTCTTTTTAGCCTTAATTTTTAGCAGTCCTAAGTTTTGTGTGTAGTATTTCATCATCTGAAAAATGGAGGTAGTAGTACGCTACCTGCCGTAGAGAAGTGGTGAAAAGTAAAACATTATATTATGACAGTAAGAGTAATTACTATTTTTACTACTTTATGACAGTGATAATAGTTACTAATGTTGCCCCCAGTAGAGTGATTCCAAATTCTGTCCACTTGGATAACTCAGCTAGTTTTTTCAATCGGAATGAGTTGTATCATCCTTCCTCCTAACAGGGGCTTAGGTCTTTGGCCAAGAAAACATTCCATAGTTACATGAATAACTTTCCCTTCTTTCCTCAGAAAGTTTAAATCTAATGCAGATATTGAGGAGTAAAGTATTTTTAATTAGATTATTCCAGTTACCCTGCCTTTCAAGATTATAGCAAGATAGCTTTAATTGAGGTGTTACAGTGAGAACTGGATGAAGATATCATTGTTTGTATGCCTGCACATCTTCTAAGAAGAAGGGAGAAAGGAAACAAGTGTTTAAAAGGTAATGTTTTCATTCAGGATTTCCTTTCCTTTCAAGTTTCAGGTTTGTGGCTTTAGTATTTTGAGTCTGGGAGAATGAAGCTGCTACTCTGACCCTAGTTCAGTGCTCTACTATTACTCTATAGGGTTGGAAGTACATGGAATTTCAGGCACACATTTCCTATGAAACTAAACTTCATGAAACCCCCGGGAAAGCCTCTGTTGGCAGCTATTTGCTGTTGTAAAAAGCAGGATATAATGTATGAGGAAGGATGATAGTTTGAGGAAACTTTTTTTTTTCCTGACTTCTCAAAATTAGAAAGAAGCAGACTGGAAGGAATAGCCTGAAGAAAATGTGGCACAGAATTCCTGATGGGGCAGTGTCTAAGGCAGAGGTGGGGAACCTGCGGCCTCAAGGCTGTATGTGGCTCTCTAGATCCTCAAGTTGGGCTCTTTGACTGAATCCACAGGCTCCCCACCCCTGGTCTAAGGACGTGCTTGTGAGTTTTTGTGACATATCGCTCAAAAGCTAATTAAATAACATGGAGAAATGTCATTGTGTGAGGCAGTGGTTGGACTCTACTGATGCAAAGGACAGAGGTCTGGCCTCTCCCTTGTGAGGATGTCTTGTTTTCAAGCATTGTATGTTTGAGGCAGAAGACTTTGCAGTACAGTAACCTCTTTCTCTTTAGGCAGGAATCATTCATTCCCAGAGCTGTTATAACATAATCAAGGCACAAACCATTGGGTCTTATTTCTATTTCCTCTATTTACGCAGTTACCCCAGTAGCTTTGTGATAACAACTTTTCTCATTTCTTGATGGTAACTTATATTTTCTGTAATTGTCTACAATGCGGGAAGCATTACGGTTCTGTCTGAGAGATCAGTCAGTATAGTTTTCTTTTTTAAGGGTCTTAAAGGGTCTTTGTGAGCTTTTCCAGAAGCCCTGTCTACTGAGCACAGCTTTAGGAGCTGATGCTTTGATCACCCAGGTATTTATTTTGTGTGTTCAGAACTGATTATAAGAGCTACTTTAAACCTCTCTGAAGGAAGCAGGATAGTCCCTGCTTATGCTCAGATGTGTGCAGTGTGGCATCAAAGGGGACTTTTTCCTTAGAATGCCCAGTTCTAAATGAATCACTTATTTGGTACCAAAAACACAACTCAATATTTAAAAGCTCACAAATTAAGCAAATGCAGTTTTGGTTGTAGAAGCAGTTCAAAGTGATGCTCATTAGCCAAGAGCTGTATACCATTGCAGCAGTCCATTAGTTTAAGGCAAGCCTTTTGCTAGCCATTTCCTTTCTTTGATAGTTTTGCATCCTAAATGGAATAGCCACCATGCAAAGTGGCACCAAGGGGTTTGATACCTAATTGGAGACCACTGAACCTTTTGCTTTTTGGTGCAGAATATGGATTCGGCCAGAAAATATTTTGAAACTTTACATGATGGCATTGGAGCATTTGTTTTTATAGTCATGGAAAACAGCCAGGAGTACAAAGGAAAGTACTAATTTGGATTGTTTCTTGGCAACAAAATGCTCATGAAAAACTTCTTCTTTTTTTTTTTTGACCTGAGCAAGTGGTTCCTTTAAATTGTGTGTATGTGTGTGTGTGTGTTTGTGTTTGTTTATTTTACAGTCGAGGTAACAATATTGTGTTTTATTCTACAGGGACTTAAGTATCTATGTATTCCTGCTGCAGATTCGCCTTCTCAGAACTTGTAAGTTTTTCTTGCTACTTTGTGATATTAAAAAGTAAATTAAAAAGTAGAGCAATTCCAGGCTACTAAAGCTAGAGGGGATCTTAGAAATTATTCAGATAAACTGTCTTAGGTGACAGGCGGACAGAGCATCATGACTGGAGTCAGGAAGACCTGAGTTCAAATCCAGCCTCAGGCACTTACTAGCAGTGTAACCCTGGGCAAGTCACTTAACTTCTCTTTGCCTCAGCTTCCTTATCTGTAAAATGGGGGTAATAAACATACCTACTTCCCAGATGATCAAATGAGAGAATCATTGTAAAGCACATAGTAAGTGCTGTATAAATAGTGGTGGCTGTTACTATTGCAGGGGAGGATGCTGAAGAGCAGGGACTTGCTGGAGGTCCCGTAGCTGGATAGCACATTGAAGTTGGGTTTACAACCCACATGTCTTTAGTGACTAGTTGAGTACCCTTTTTCTATCTTGACTGCCTCATGGAAGATTTGAGATATTTGTTTTTAAGGGGACAGTACCTTCAGACCCAGCCATGTGGACATACTTAATTAGCTGGTCTATTGTTCTTAAAGTAAAAACTCATCTTAAGTTCCTGGTTTTCTCCCTGAGAGCCCTGTCCTCATCGGTTCTCTTATTCTCTCTAGCTCCCTGACTGTAGGTAAGCCACTTCATTTTTCTCTGCCTCAGTTTCTCCATTGTTAAAATAGTGTTCATAGCACTTGTCCCTCTCCAGGTCATGGGGATATTGAAGTGACAAATGAAATAAGGTGTTGGAGCCTGTTTGAGGAAAAGGTAGTATGTGCATCTAAAATATTGATGGTATCAATAGCAGTTATACAAATTTTAATATTCTAATTTCTGTGTTTTACTGTGGATACAAATGGTCATTAAAGATTATCAAATACTTCCATGTCAGTCTTTCACAATTTCAGTGAAGCCCTTGGGATAGAGAAGCTACAGATTGGACAGTAGCTTATGGACTCTGCAAGCTGGGGGGGTGGGGGAAGGTGTGTGTGTGTGTGTGTGTGTGTGTGTGTGTGTGTGTAGTCATATACATATAGGGATAGGAATCAGACCTAAGATGATTATAGGGATGAGGAAGCTTTACCAGTGCAAGTGATTACCTTCTTTGTAGTCTTAGAGATTGCCTAGAGCATTAAGAAGGTAAGTGACCTGCTCAGGGTCACACAGTCAGGATGGTTCCTAGCTCCAAGGCCAGCTGTCTGTTTATTCACTATGCTGTGCTATTTCTATAAACATGCACATACACACATTTTAGCGAAAAGTGACTAGGATGGCATTGTAGTCAGGAAGAGAGGAGCCATGGGTAGGTGGGAGAAAGTAGAAGGAGAATTTGACCCTTCTGGTCTTTTTTTTTTACCCCTAACTTGACTTTTGGCAGGGAAATTATCCCATTACCTAGCATCTGCCTTGGTGGAAGAAGAAATCCAATCATTGATCTCCCACAATGCACATAAACCCTGGATTTGGAAGGAGTGAAGGGAGGGAGGTTTTCAGCACTTCCCTGGTAACTAGCTGTGCTGAGAAACAGAAGTGGTTGAAAGGCCATGCTCTATACGGAAGGAAGTACAGCTCTGAGTTTCTCTGAAGATCATAGCAGCGTTCTGGCCGATGTTTTTGGTGGCTATTTTTAGCTGGCTAGTGTTTCTCTAATCTCAAGAGATTCTACCATGCTCATGAACCTATTTCTCTGATTTTCATTATGCAATCTTTGGCAGAATCCCCATCTGTCAAGAGGCCTGAACCTTAGAAGGGCAGGCAGCCCTCTTGGGAATCACTGAGGGCACTACTGTCTCACCTCTTGGCAACTTGGCATTCATCATGCTGCATCTGTGTCAGCAGGAAAAGGTGAAGTTCTGTTCAGAACATTCTGATAAGGCAGGGGAGTGTGTGGTACATTTTAGAGAAAGATTTTGATCAAAAATGGTTTGAAAAAAATCAGGCCTTGAAGGGGAGGGCTGGTGTCTGCCATCAGCCATAAGAGTCCACTGATCTGAGATAGTTCATTAAGTGATAATGAACATATAAGGCCAGTGTGTGAATTTGCTTTGTTATTACATGGCTTTAGATCCACAATTTGTCAAATCATGGTCTTGAACCATATGCACATGAAAAACCTGATAATCCTATATGGTTCTTTTATTGGGTGTGAGTCATTTCCTGTCCATACATATTCACCTACACGATCTAAACAGGTTGCACTGTATCTGATCGCCTGCCTTCCTGCATAATTCCACCATGGTGAATGGGTGAGAGTTCACATTAGGGTCTCAAGTGGTAGTAGATGATGTGGTTTATAGCAATGCTAATTTGTAGGGTTTGTGTGTAGAGGAAGGATGTGCAGAGAGAACAACTCAACAGAACAGCTGACTGGTATAACCTGAAAGATTTACTGTCTTCCTTTTGAAGTCCTGTGTGAATGGATAGTTTTCTATTTCATTTGAGGAGGAAGGAAAGAACATCATTTATCTAATGCAGAAAAAGTGGCTTTTTCATATTAAACATTTAGTAACTTAAAGGACACAGTTAAAATTTGAATTTTTAAGCCATCAGTACTCTTAGTGAAATCATGCACACTGTAGCCTGTAATACACAAAACAACTGTTCTATCATGTTTCCATTCACCTTGTTATAGACAGGTTTTTTAAAAAACATTTTATTGAAGCTTTTTGTTTTTGACATCAGACTTTCACCCCTGACCCCTCCCCTTTGACTCTTCCCTTGTGGCAAAGAAAAACAATGAAACCTAAAAACATCCAAAAGAGTGACCACTTCTGATTTTATATGTTCTCTCCCTGTCATCCTCAGCCATGTGGGGAGAGCTATGTTTCATTATCTGCTCTCTGAGACTGTTTTGGTTGGTTTCATTTATTCAAGCTTCCTTTTACTGATCTTTTCAATTTACATTATTGTACTCCATTTTAATTCAGTTTATTAATATTATTATTTTGCTATCGATATATGTGCCTGGTAGTGTTAATATACAACTTATGAAATACACTGAATATTTTTTTTTAGACCCTATGGAAATGTTTACCCTCAAATAGTCTATGTCATGGATTAGAACTATGACCTGCAGGCCAGATGTGGCCCACCTATTTTTGTAGGGCCCATGAGCTAAGAATGTTTACATTTGAAAATGAAGTTTTATTGTATTCAAAAACTCCTGCCTCAGATGCTTACTAGCTTTGTGGCCTTAGGCTAATCACTTAACCCATGTTTCCTCATATGTAAAATGGTATCTGGAAGGAAAGGGCAAACCACTCCAGCATCTTTGCCAAGAAAATTCCAACTGGCATCACGAAGAATTAGAAACAGCTGCATAACACCTGTCAATGTGTTTTTAGTTAATATTGCCAATAACAACTGGCATTATATAGTATTTTAAGATTTGCAAAGCACTTTATATCTGCTGTCCCATTTTATTATCCCTATAAACAGAATAGGAAAGTGAGGCTGAGAGGTTATGTGAATTTCCCAGAGTCCCAGAGCCCACTAAGGGTCTGAGGCAGCATTTGAAGTCAGGTCTTTCTTACTCCTGAGTCCACCACTTTCTTACTCCCGAATCCACCACTCTATCCATTGTATCATGTAGCTGCTGTTAATAAGTCAGTGGTCCTCCATTGACTCTGAATCTATGGAATGAATACCTGATTCCCTTTGTACTTACTAGTATAATCCACACAGCATTGGCAGTATGTATAATGATATACCCATTAACGCATGCCTATAAAAGCTGATAAATAGCTTTCACACAAGTGGTAGGATAAAGAAACAGCATAACCTTCTAATGATTAGAAATAGACTATTACTTGTTAACATTCTCTTCCTTAGTCTGACTCTTCCCTTTTCTCCATTGGTGGATTATCAATCTCTTCAGTTCCAATCAAAATGAAATGTCAAAGTCCTTTTACTTTCTCTGCTTTCCAGTTGGAAGGAAATGAAGGATTAGGGTTTTTCCAACTTCGAATGCCATCTGATATCCCCCTGTTTCTTCTGTCCTGCCCTTTCTCTCATCTCCCAAAATTCCAACAGACTTTAGGCCAAAGGAGATTGTTATTAAGCTGGGTGCAACATAATTTAATGTTGTATTTTAGCCTCTTTTTCATGGTTTTTCAGCTGCTAATTGCTGCCTGGGGAGGGTGATTATCTAAAGGTCATTTAAGTCTGTTATCTTTGCCTTGGTCCCTAATCATTTCCCCAAATCCTTCCAACAACTTAAAATGCAGAAACCCATGATGACATAACAGTAAGACTTCAGAGTTTTACCTCAGTTCTGCCAATGTTTTGTTCTTCAGAATCAGGAAATGTGAAAGTTCAAGTTCTCAGAGTTAAATAACCTCATAAACCCAAGTTGGGGGTGGGGGGAAAGGACACAGGAGAAAGAATGTTACAGGAACACCTCAGAGCTAAGGAGATGAAGGAAAGAATGAATTGATAGCTGATTCTTTTGTGTATTTTTTCCAACTAGCTAGTCATGTCAGTGACTGGTTGTATTACATGATGTAGTAGAGAGATAGAGGGCATGAGAATTTTAGAAAGATTTGCTTTTTCCTTTTCTCACACAAGAAAAAGTTGTATTCATAATGTAATAAGTATTGTTTTGAGGTTTATGAAGTGTTGATATATATAATATATACATATAGGTGTACTAAACTTACATATATACCCATGTGTATGTATGTATATATAAAACCACTTGTTATATAAAACATACTGTATATTACTTATATGGCATGTTGTGTATGTGTGTACTCATACCATTCTTGTAAACTAGATACTTTTATCAGAAAACAAAATTAGGTGGTTTTTTTTTTCTGCAGGGTCACCTAGCTAGCAAGCATCTGAGACAAGATTTGAACTCAAGTCTTTTTTTCTTGCTCCAGATACAGTGCTCTATCCAGCCAGGTAGTGCAGTGGATAGAGTACTATGCCTAAAGTCAGGAAGACCTGAGTTCAAATTCAGCCTCAGACATTAGCTCTGTGACCTTGGGCAAGTCAGTCTCCTAAACTGTAAAATGGGTATAGTAATAGCACCTGCTTCCCATGGTTGTTGTGAAGGTCAAGCAAGATAGTATTTGTAAAGCACTTAACACAAGTGCCTAGCATATAGTAGGGGCTAAATAAATAATGTCATCATTATTGTCATGTCACAAGTATTAGATTTAATTAGTTACATTAATATATGCCAGAATGTCTACAACCTATGTATGTCCAGAGTGTGTCTGCACAGTAATTTATATTTAAATATTAGAAAGGGAATTTTCCCCCGTGCACCTTAAGAAAATTTGATTCAGTTCAGAATGTGAAGTCTGTAACCTGTTGTACTTATAGCATTTAGCACCAGGCTTCAATAGGTCTCTTAAGTTTTTCAGGGTTTCCTTTTGTTTTTTTCTCCATACTTGGTTTGGGTTCGAATAATACAAAGAGATTATATTTAAATTATTATTTCACAGTGGTTACTAAGGCAGTGTATTTTCTCCATACCTGATGAATCTGCTTCAATTTATTATCTACTAGATTAGATTAGAAAGTCCATGAGGGTAGGGACTGTGTATTATTTGTCTTTGTGTCTTCCACTTCAGTGCACAGTGCCCCTTGTTTGGGGTATATGGAGTGTTCAGGGAGGACTGGAGGGCTAGCCAGAGACCTTTGTCGGTCTCCTTAACTTGCCTTTGGTCTCCACCATCACCTAACTCTCAGCTATGACTCCAAGAAGCTGTAGCATAAAGCCGTTATTGAGTTAGAGAGTTATCTACCCCAAGCCTGTGAAGACTTCCTCAGAGGAATGGGCAGATGAGAACAGTTGGATCCAACAGCCATGAAGCTGGCTTTAGCAGATGTGGATTGCTTAGAGCTTGGTCAGACATCCCAGACACCAAGGCATCCACGGTATCTTGGGCCATTGCTCATCATTTTGGCTTTTGTCTTGCCCCATCGGACTTGGATGATTCTGGAAGAGAGAGTGAAACTGACGACGTTGTGCAACTTTGCCTCCCTTAAATCCAATTCATGCATGGTCCTCTTGGAAAACAAGAGACAAGCAGCAACGGTGCCCAGTACGGTGTTGTGTTGTATGTCATCTACAAATCTGATGAGCATGCTGTCTATACAAGTTAATAATAAAAACGTTAAAATGAATATACCCCATGGTGGTCAGCAGCAGAAGGAAAGGTCCTTATACTGAATATACACACTGTGTTTTTAAAGCAGAATTATTTGTAGAATAAAAAGAACTGGAAGGAAAGTGGATACCCATTGATTGGGAAATGGTTGAACCAATAGTGTTAAATGAATGTGCCTTAATTGTGAATAATGAAGAATGCCTGTGAAGACTTAATAAAACTGATATTAAGCAAATAAGCAGAACAAGGAGAATTGTTTACACAATGACTAAACAACATTGAGACACTTTGGAATTCTGGTGAATGCCAGTTCAATGATAACTTCAGAGGACTGATGGTAAAGTATTGTCTCTCCTGCCTCTTGTGGACATGGTTGTTGTTCAGTCATTTTAGTCGTGACCAGCCCTTTGTAAACCTATTTGGAATTTCTTGGCAGAGGTCCTGGAGTGGTCTTACTATTTTCTTCTCCAGCTCATTTTACAGATGAGGAAACTGAGGCAAGCAGAGTTGAGTGATTTGTCTGGGGTTACATGGCTAGTAAGTGTGTGGAGTGAGATTTTAATTCAGGAAGGTGAGTCTTCCTGACTTCCTGCCCAGCACTCTCTCTGTTGGGCTATCTTGCTGCCCCAGAGGAGGCATTTGTGTCAGATATGGCCATGGTTGGATTTATTTTGTTTACCTGCTTATGCTTGTTATGAAGGAGGTTTCTGTTGGCTGCCAAGGGGTGGAGAGAGTCTTTGGGAAGTAGAAGTGGTAGAAGGGAGGGAGGGAACTCTTCTGTATTGGGGAGGGAGAGACGGTGGGTAGTGATAGCAATGCCACAAAACAAGAAGAAAAAAAAGAAAATGAAATATTAAAAAAAAATAGGAAGAAAAGAGCAGAAGGAAGCATAGAAAGAGACAGAGACAAAAACCTTGGCTTTGTTACTGTTAAGTTGAATGAATGCTTTAAAAAACAAACCATGAATAACAGATGTACATACTTTCCTATACAATTCTCTTTTCTTTTCTGTTCATGTTTGTTGATTATTAAGTACATGATAAAAAAAAATTGAGATAAGAAAGGCAATGACCATGATTAAAAAAAAAAAAAAGATGGTTTGAGTCACTACCAGCCATCAAGAGAATGGTCAAACTATCAATCTCTTCAATCCCAAAGTGCAATGTTGAAATCCCTTGACACTTTCTGCTTTCAAATTGGAGCAAGTTAAAGGATTGCTGAATTGCCTGGCCCCGTACTGGTCAGTGGGCTGCTTCCTTGTCTCTCTTTTATGTGTGGAAGAATGGAATCTGACTAAATAAGCTCCAAGGGCCCTTCCAGTTGTTGGCACTGTGTAGTTCTGGCCTCACTCAGAGGTGGAGCCTCAGTGCCCCTCACAAGGTTTGGCAAAGCCATTGAGGGACTACCTCAGTTCTGTGAGCCACTGGGATAGTGGACCAGGAAAGAAGGGTGCCAGGAAATATGGCTGATTGTGTGACTTAGGAAAACACACCCATCTAACGATGGCAGCATCGGAAGAGATTTTGCCCATCTGTGCTTTCTGATATTGAACTTTGATGAAAATGTACTGATGATGGAAAGAAAATGCTTGTGTTCTCGTAGTCTAAGGAGAGGGCAAATAGGCTGCAGCACAAGATGGCTAAGCTGGGAGAAGAGTTGTGTTCCACAGGGGGAGACGTTGTGTACACCTTGCATTACATATAAACAAGTAATTTGGCAAGCACTAGCGGTGGGGGGGAAGGAAGGGGAATCAGGAAAGGTCTCATTGCCCATGACCTTGACCTATCTCTTGTCGATGGACTCCAGTGACTGGAGGAGAGAGTGAGGCTGATGACTTTGCACAGCCCTGCCTCACTTAAATCTACCTCACAAAGCAAGTCAAGCCATCACCCTCCTGGTTCAGTTGATTCTCTTGGAGAACAAAGAATGGATACCACCACCACCACATTGGAAGCTCTTCGTCCCCTTGGGCCTCTCCGTCTGATTGAGTGACTTTTTCCAGAGCCTCCATTTAAGGAGGGCATTCAGACCTGCCATGTCGCATTCCTCTCAACACTGCACTCTAGACTTTATTTACTGTGCCTCACCCCACCCTGCTTCAGTTTCCTTTTTTGTATTGTCTTCCCTCATTAGAGTGTAAGCTCCTTGAGGGTAGAACTGTCTTTCTACTTGTATTTATATTCTTAGCGCTTCATACAGTGCCTGGTACACAGTAAGTGTTTAATAAATGCTTGTTGCCCAACTAATAGAAACCACAAGAAGACCACTTTAAGTGGATCAGAAAGTGTACAAAGCAGATGATCTAAAATACTGGGAAAGTAGATTGCAAAGGACTTTAAATGCAAAACAGAGGAGTTCTTGTTTGGTTCTAGATTTAATAGGCAGCTATGAAGTTTATTGAGCAGTGGATATGAATAGTCAGACCCTACTTTTGGAATATTCCTTAAGTAGCCATGAAAAAAATACATTGGAGTGGGAAGAAACTTGCATCAGGGAGACCAGACAGGATGCTACTTCAGTAATCCAAACGAGAGGTATTAAGGGCCAAAATGGGAGCAGTAGATTTGTGAGCTGGGGGAAGAAGGTACTTATGGAAAAGATCTTGTGGATCTTAGCACCAGATTTTGTGTAGAGTGAGGGGAAGAAGAGCCAAGGTTGACTTGGAAGTTGTGAATCTGGGTGAGTGAAGATAGTAGTGTTCTCCTGGGCAGAAATAAGGAAGTTTGGAGTCGGGGAGGCTATGTGTGTGTGTGTGTGTGTGTGTGTGTGTGTGTGTGTGTGTGTTGGACTTGATGGGTTTGAAATGCATGGGGAGACAGATCTTGTTTGAAGTGTTGGCTAGACAGTGATATAGAAGTGAACTTCAGGAAAGAGACTGGAGGGTGTGTATATATTTTTATATATACATATACACACGTACATATACAAAAAAACATGTGCATATATACATACATACATATACAAAAATATATATATCTGTATATATGTGCTCAATATATACTTATATGTGTGTGTATGTGTGTATATATATATATATATATATATATATATATATATATATATATATATATATATATATATACGTGTGTGTATCAAGATAGAAGACTGAAGAGAAAGGATCCTTTTGCCAAATTTATTACAAAGTTTATGATTTTAATTGACCAAAAAATGTTGAAAATTATTTGCAAGCTGGATTTGTCAACTCTTTCTTAAATTGTGTCTTTACTAAGTCCAGTTTTGATCTTACCAGTAAATATTCTTAAAAAATAAAAACAAGATAAAAAAAAAGATTTAAGTGACAGAGAGTGGATGCATGTTTTATGCAGATTTCTCCAGATATTGTTTCCATTTTCCACTTCATGGGACTTGTGCAGATAGTGCAGATAGCCATAGATCCTGAAGAAGACATTTCCTTCTCTGGGACCCAGTGTCCTCCTTCACGCTTGGTGCTTTGTCCATGAGACTTCTCATTGCCCTAAAAGTGGGCTGCTGGTCAGATGAGTGACGAAAAGGGGAACCTTGCATTTAGTTGTTGTTCCGGCAGTCTGTGTTTCTGCTCCAAATTTGAATTAAGCATTAATAATAATCTGAGGTCTGGGGTTTTTCCCAGGGTGGAGGAGAGTGAGGGTTTAATGACCATAGCATGGTCTTATGTCACAGTCTTCCCTGGAAATACCCTGCTCTGAGACACACAAACAACAGAAGTCTGCACCAAAATCATAATGTGATTTCCCACCTCCTGATTTTCTTGGAAAAGTCATTTCTAGGAATATAGCGCCTGGTTAGGCCAAAATAATCTAATGCCTAACTGGGTTGTGAGTCATGGGTACTTGTTGAACATTTCCCTCCCTAACATTTTCTGTTTGTTAGCTATTTAGAAGGTATGGAGAAACCACATAGCACGTCATCCTGCCAAAGGGTCCTGACTGTCGGGTCCCAGATGCTGCTTTATATTACAGCCAAGTGATGGAAAAGATTCTGAGCTCCACCGTATAATCTTGGTCATACCTTTTCATCTATCATGGTAGACCCCCCCTGTAGGCTGAAGTGGGATGGTACAATGAGCTTAGGGTTTAGGCTTGCGTTTGATGGCTGACTCTGATATTACCTTGGACAAATCACTTTGCCTTTCTGGGCCTCAGTTTCCTCATCTGTAAAGCAAAGAGGTTGGCAAGATGACACCTTCCAGTTTTAATATGCCTGGGATCTTGTGATCCCAGGCTTCCTTCCTCATTTCTGGTCTTGGCCAAGCTTTATTTTGCACTGACTCAAGGAGATGCTGGCTTGTTGACTGTGACCCCCCCCCCCACCTCCTACCCCCTTGGTTATAACATATGAGAGAGGCCCTGACTTTAATACACATGGTACCCAAAAATAAGCTGCAAGAAGTTGGGTTTCACAGTGTGGGTGGTTTGGGGAGTGCAGGTGTAAGAGCCAGATGTAAGAAATTGTCTCCACTCAAAGGTTTCGGTAAAAGGACCAGGTCATCGTCATCATTGTAGTTAGAGGCTTCCTCCTTGCTGTAGGTTCTGGAGGGCCTCGTCTAGGAACATGGTAGTAGGTGTATTTTCGATGACTGTTTAACTTTGAATGTGGCTTTGTCATCTGTGCCTCCTTAGGCCTTTTTATTTCTGCTTGGATGATTGTCATTTCTTGATTTTTCTTGTTAGTTGTTCTTGCATGCCCCTTATCATTGACCCAGATCTCCCCTCTGCCAGAAAAGTATACCACAGAGAAGGGGAAAGAGGCTCAGACCTGGGGGTTTGGGGGTGGGTAGGAGGAAGATGATAGTGAGGTGGACCAGGTGAGTGGTAAGGGCTTTTCTGAACAGGATCCTAGGATTCAGGGCTGGAAGGAGCCTTAAAGAGCATCTGGTACAATCTCTTGGAATCTACAGATAAGAAAACTGAGGCCCAGAGAGGAGAAATGACTTCCCCCAAGATATGAATTAAATTGAACTGGGATTTGACCCCGTGCCCATTTATGCCAATTCCACTGCTCCTCCCATTGCACGATACTACCCTAGAGAATGTGGAGATGTAGGGGCAGCATCTTACCTAGTTCACTAGGGTACTGAAAGACAGGCAAGCAGGCATTCTTCTGTTGAGAGTCCACTGTCCTTTAAGTAGTGGTTCACACCTGAGAGGGAGAGAGGTTAAACTATTTTCATTCACTTCTTTTTAACGTTTATAGGTTTGCAAATAGCCACAGCATCATTTTCCAGGCCTCTATTAATGAGAGAAATTGAGAGGCAAAGGTTGGGCTTCGTAGTTCTACCTTGAACTCTCCACTGGGTGGAATATGTTAATACTCCACAGATGTTGGTTACAGGCATGTATACATGCATGTATAAACATAGAGAGGCAAGATGGCATAGTATGTCAAGTGCTGGACATGAGAGTCAAGAAGACTGTCAATTCAAATCCCACCCTTTATATTTGTGGTTATGTGACGATGACCCTTTGAGTCTCGGTTTCCCCACCTGTGTTTCCTATCCCATAGAGCTGTTGTGAAACTTAAATAAAATTTTAAAGTGTATGAAAAAGTCCTTGAAGATTTTAAAGCACCACATTTATGATATGTATAATTATTATACATGCATATATACACACAGATATACTGTATCTGTGTCCATGTGTGTATCTATAAAA
Organism: Potorous gilbertii; assembly: GCA_028658325.1. NCBI lineage: Eukaryota > Metazoa > Chordata > Mammalia > Diprotodontia > Potoroidae > Potorous > Potorous gilbertii. Next base: position 114,561,903 of record CM053773.1, read on the forward strand.
AGAAATTGGCTTTTTCCTATCCACTGCTGCCCCCATGTCAATTGACTTTCTGTTGGGCTATTGCCAGTTGAATAGCTTCTGTTATTTGGTTTTTGATTGAGTTTTTTTTTCCACTCCTGAGTTCTGTCCTCCTGGAGTTTTTTTTCCTTCTTTTTGCCCTGTGCCAGGCAGGACAGCACAGTGGTTCTGAAAACTAATCACATTCTGACCCTTCCTTATCCTTTCTAGCCTTCTTACACTTGACTCCCCCCCATGGCCACCATGTGGGGCCATCTGGTTGCTCCTTAAACATAATATTCCATCTCATCTCGGAGGTCCCTGACTTTTCACTGACTGGTCTCCATACCTGGAGGGTGCTCCCTCCTCACTTCCCCTTAGCTTCCTCTAAGACTCAGCCTAAATAGCCCATCTTATCTTCTGCAGGAGGTCTTTCCTAATCTTTCTGTCCAGAGGCTAAAGGAGCCCGTGACTTGTTCAGAGATTACCTTCTACTTATTACACTATAGATCTTCTATAAGTAGTTATTTGCATATTTCCACCATTAGAACTTAAACTCCTTGAGAACAGGTATTATATTTTTGCCTTCTCTTTCCCTGGGCTTAGGTGCTCAATAAGTGCTTGCTCAGGGTAGTCTTACAGTGTGTTACAAAATACAACTCACCCCCAAATGTGTCCTTGCTTCTTAAAAAAAATGTGTTTTCTGTTACTGAGTTGGCATTATAGTAGGGGGAGGATGGGACAAGATGTATCTTCAGCAGCAGTTACATATACCTCAAGATTTATGGTCTCTCCCCAAGAGTCACAAGGTGTGGTTATTAATGGCAAATAAACTGAGCTGAGACTAGGCATAGCAAAGGAAGTTGTAGCATGCGGGGAATTTCAAGTTTCCAATAGTAGGGATGGGATGGTGGGTCAAGGGAGGTAGTTTTCAAAAACTGCACAGGTCACATATGCCCCTTATCCTTCCTCTGTGGATGCCATTCTGAAGGATGACCCATTTGACTGTAGAGTTAAAGCTGGTCAGAATTGGAGGGAATTCTATATGACTAAGATTTTGTTCATCAGAATGGTCATAAGATTATAGATTTTGCAGCAGAAGAGACTGAGGCCATCTATTCCACGGGTTGGCAAACTCTGCCAACTCAGAGTGAGTAAAGAATGTTTTGTTCATTTTTAAATTAAAGTCTTATCATGTTTTAAAGTGGAGAAACTATTCATAGCCCATAGACCATACAAAAAAGCAGAGTGGGCCATATTTGGCCCTCTGACAAGAGTTTGGAGATGCCTAGTCTAATGTCTTATCAGTGCTGGGTTCTGAACTCAGTTCCTCCAACTCTGGGGGCAGCTAGGTGCTGCATAGAGCTCTGGGCCTGGAGTTCAAATCTGACCTCGGACTGTCGCTAACTGTATGATCCTGAGGAAGTCATTTAACCCTGTTTGCCTCAGCTTCCTCCTCTGTAAAATGAGCTGGAGAAGGAAATGACAAACTGCTCCAGTATCTCTGCCAAGAAACCCCAAATGGGATCACCAAGAGTCAGACATGACTGAAAAACGACCAAGGACTAAACAACAACCACCACCTCTGACTCCCAGGTCTCACACTCACACACAAACTGATTTTTAGGAATTTGAGAGCCAAGCCCTGTGCCTATTCCCAAATAGGTAACTATGGCAGCATAAAGGAATGGCCCTGCTTAGTCTGCGTTAGCATTATATTTGTCACTATTAGATTTGGCAGTAAGGGTGTGGTGAGCACATCTGCAGGGTTCTTTGTCATGAATTTCTGGCTTGGGTTCTTAGGGTGGACCGGAAGGACACCATAGATCCATTGTTCTGTGGAAAACAGGAAAATAACATTAGGGGCTTCTAAAATCTCTGACATTCTTGTGGGTTACACATGTTCATTGATATCCTTTAAAGAGATGGTTCACCTTTTTGAGAATTTGAGATTTTATAAGAAGCTTCAGAGGCTGCTTAAACATTGAGATTTACTGCTTGCCTGTCTTGTTTTCTTCTCCACTTCCCAGGACAAGACATTTTAAAGAGAGTATCAGGTTCATTCATGAATGCCGGCTTAGAGGTGAGGGCTGTCTTGTACACTGGTACGTATATCTACTACCTAAGAATATTCTTGTTACTTTCGCCAATTCATTTTTTTGACCACCTCTTTTTTCCATATAATTATCAATTTGGTTCCTTAGAATTTCTACCTGCACATGAATCCTGAATATTGGGAGACAGCAGAAATAGCCCTGGACCCTGGGGCTCAGGTCACTCTGGGCAAAATCATTTAAATGATTTTAAGTCTCCATTTCCTCCCTTTGAAAATTATTTCATCGGATTGAAAGATCTCCAGTGTTCCTTTGAACCCAAATAATCACCTGTTTTCATTTTTACCCTTTTCTCCTCCCCGTTGCCTATCATACTGCTTGGCACATAGCAGGCACTTAATAAATTCTTGTAGAATTAAATATTCTGCTATTCTCCCCTCTTCCTTTCCCCTCCTATTATTTTATACATTTATTTTAATTGATGTTTTCATTCACCAAAGACTGCACCTGGGATCCCAATTGTTTTTTCTCCTGAATTGTAATTGGGGATCGTTTTGACCCTTGAGGTTTCTTGGCCAAAGAAATGGCTCTTTCTAATCTTCCCCTTAGCATTCCAGTAGATTAGCTTTGGGTTGTGAGTTTCTGTCCTGAAACTTGAATGGCCTTTAGACACTATTCCATCCTTCTGCTGGGGAATTTTTGTTCCACATTTAAGTGTTTCGTTTTTTTAGTATTGTGTTACTAAGATACCACTGGATTATTTTGTACAGATTCTCTAATTATAAAATGTTTTATTTATTTGTTTTTGATGATTAATTGCATTGCGTATTAACAAAATTTGGTTTGTTTTACTGGTAGCTACATGTACACACATATATATGTGTGTGGGTGCATATCTATATCTATATTAGAAATGAAAAGGGGGGAAGAGCTATTCTGTAAAAGGTATCAGTAAACTAAGGTGAATTTAAACGTATTTTCAAAATATTTTATCTTGGAAACATGAAAGAAAGTTCCCAGTTTTATATTACAGATACTGTATACTACATATTCCATCACAGTAATGAGGTTGAGTATTAGTGTGTACTTTATAGATAAATAATAGGGACAGCTTGATCACACAGTATGCTGGACCTGGTGTCAGGAAGACTTGAGTTCAAATCTGGCCTCAGATATTAGCTGTGTGACCCTGGGCAAGTCACTTCACCCTGTTTGCCTCAGTATCCTTATCTGTAAAATGAGTCCGAGAAGGAAATGGCAAGCCACTCCATTATCTTTGACAAGAAAACCACAGCTGTGGGATTACGAAGAGTCAGAGAGTCAGATGTGACTCAACAGCAGTACTTGGGAAAAAAGAAATTGCATCATAACTCTTGACTCTGCCCCTCTTGCATGTGCAAAATCATAGCAGGAATAGCTCAGCATTTTTGTAGTGATTTGCTGATTGCTAAGAGCTTTTCTAGTAGCCCTCCAGGTATTGTAAATCTCTTTACGATTAGGAAACTGAGGCCTGGGAAGGTTAAGTGACCTTCCCACAGTCATGTATCTAGTTAGAGTTACTACAAAAAATAGTGCCATAACCTTTGGTTTAGCTTGAACTATGTTGCTATTTCCCATTATGGTGGTTATTCAGTTGTTTCTGACTTTGTTACCCCATTTAGCTTTGGGGTTGGGTTTTTTTGGGCAAAGACACTGGAGGGATTTGCCATTTCCTTCTTCTAGCTCATTTTGCAGATGAGGGAACTGAGGTAAACAAGATTAAGTCACTCACCCAGGGTCCTACAGCACCAGCTGTAAGTGTCTGAGGCCAGATTTGAACTCAGGAAGTGAGTTGTCTTGACTTCAGGCCCAGCACTCTATCCACTGTACCATCTGGCTGCCCTTGCTGTTTCTCCTGACCATGCCTCCTATTAGCACTTGACTTCATTTGTCAGTTCAGTGACAATTTTTGCACAGAGCCTTTCTGTCTATTGAAAACAGAAGAAATATTGGACACCTCTTAACTCCTGTGGGGTGAGAGCTCCACCTTCTTTTGAGATGTCTGGAATGAAGTTTCTGTTTAAGAGTAAAATGGTACTTATTAGTGAATGAACAGCGCTTTATAAATGTACAGTTCCCTCTTGGCAGAGGGTGGTATGCATGTTAATTGTAGCTCCACCTTGCCAGAAGTAGAAAGAAAATAATGCTGGAAGCCGGAAAGCTTAGTTGCTTTGGAATAGGTTCTGGGAAGACATATTTGTTTGTTTATTTTAGAAAATATTTAATAGATATGACTTAATATTCAATTTAAAATCAGACTTCACTTTTTGATTACGTGGACAAATGGAGATTTCAATAGAGTTACTGGAAAATGGCAGGTAATCAAAAAGCCATATACTCTTGCCTTTTAGAGTATGTTTTCGTCTGTATTTGAATGTGATTACATATGTTGTCCCCAGCATTCATAACACTTCGGGCAGACTGCCCTCTGAATACTTACATTTTAGGACTTAGAATTTTGTCCCTACCTCACATTCCTCCTTAGGACTCTCCTGGAGTCTTACTTTGTACTTGTAATAACATTACCTCCTGGAGAAGCATCAGCTTTGGCTGAGCTGCCAACTTTTCTGTGTTTTAAGCTCCCCTTCACATAGGAGAAGGTAATTAAATGTTTGGTTTTAAAAAGTCTCTTGCTTAAGAGATGTGGCAGCAGTATACTCCTGCACTGTTTTGACTTCATAAAACTATTTGGATCCATAGAGCAAAATGTATTCTAGAAAGGTCTCTCCTGATGAAGCACTATTTAAGCAAAGACATACAAAGTTCCTCAATGGAGGCCAAGGCAGAGGAACTGCCTTTCAGAGAAGCTCCAAGAGTAGTCAGTAAGTGGGGTGTTAAAGCGAGGTCATACAGGTTCACCAAAGATGTTTGCTAACATCATGGAACATGCCCTGGCATAAGAAAGACTGGCCGAGCAAAAGAAGGATTCTTTATGGATGATGAAATTCTCCAAGTGTTCCTCATTACAGATGACATTGTGTAATAAATATAATTATTAATAATTAATCAAGTACTAGAATGCTTCCATGCCTCCTTAGTGAAATAGTAATTTATTTCAGTCTAACTATCCACACTGAAAAACAGGTACATTTTGCCCGTAGATGGGTATTTTATTGAATGAATTTATATATTAAATATGCATTGGAGATGAATAATGAACTGGGTTTGAAGTTGGGTTATAAGAAATTAGGCTGTATTGCATTTTTAAATGGTGTTGATCTTTACATTATGCCAAACTAATTCCTGCCCTAAAAGACTGCCTTTTGTATTTATATTCTCCTGGTCATACCATGGAGGTGAGTATCCTGGAATTAAAATGACACATAAAGCAGAAGAAAACCAAAGGACGGCATGGTGCATGTGAGTTTGTGGCCATCAGTGATTGTGCAAGAGCAGCAGGCATGTGTCTGACCAGTAGAGGTCAGCTGTCCAGAATAAGGAGAGGAAACAAATGGGCCAGCCTGAGAGGTCTGTTTTGAGCGAATCTTCTGTGAAGAATATTTGGGAAAATGTGGACAAGAAGGACAGGATGAAATGACAGGCATGGAAGGACTTCCATTTCTAGCAGTGAAAACACTAGTTTTTCAAAGCATTTTTACAGATTAAGTTGGATACATTTAATTTGTAACAAACAACAGCTCTATCGAGAAATGCCTTCAGAAACCACATACATAGTATTTACATTTCACCCTTTCCTCATGCATTCAAGTGCTTTATGGTGCACGGACTGCTTAATAACAGAGGTCAAGGAAGCAGCAGAGATTGGACAAATTAAGTTAAAATGTTGCTTATGAAATATCAGTAATAAAAGAAAAAGAAGCATCTTTGATTCTAATTCAAATCCCTTGGAAAGTAGAGTTTGTTGTGTATATGTATCATTCAGTAATGTATTTGTGGGGCATAATAAAAGTTTTCTGCTCCGAGAGTAGGATTCATATTAATCCCTCCCCTTTGACTTTTGTTACTGCGGTTGGGGTCAAAGCCTATGAACTGGCAGATTTCAAGGGAGGAAGTCTTAGCTATCAGCAGTTATATGAAAAAATGCTTCAAATCATAATAATTAGAGAAATGTAAATTAAAGCCTCTCCGAGGTTCTTCATCATGTCCATCAGAATAGTAAAGTTGGCCCCCAAAAAAGATAAAAAATGACAGGTGTTGGGGGTGCTACAGGAAAACAGGCATGTTGATGAACTGTTGGCAGAGCTATAAGTCGGTCCAGCCCTTTGGTCCATTCCGAAATGATTTGGAAATAGTTCTCCCAGATTAACTAAACTAAACTAACCATATTCTTTGGCCAGGCAATACCACTCACTGCAAGATCTATACCTCAGGTTGCACTAAGAAAGAGGGAAAAGACTTGTATATACAGAAATATAGCAACTATCTTTGGAGTAGCAAAGAACTAGAAACTGAAGGAGTGCGCATCTTTTGGGGAATGAATGCCTGAAAAAATTATGGTATGTGCATGTAACGGGATACCATTGTACTCTTAAGGAATGACAAAAGGGATAATTTCAGAAAAACCTGGGAAAACTCATGAACGGGTGCAGAATAGAGGGAGCAAATCAGGGCTCCAGTCTCTATGATACAATGCTGTTGTCAGTTTTGTAAAGACAAAAAAATTTTGAAAGACTTCAGAACTCTGATTAGTACGATGGCCAACCACAATGCCAGGCAGCTACTAAGGAAGTACACTTACCAATCTCCTGGTAGACTCAGAACATAGGAAACATATGTTTCTGGACATGGGCAACATATTTTACTTTATTGTACATATTTGTTACCATGGTTTCATTTTTACTTTTTTTTCCCCAAGGGAGGGAGATAAAAGGAAGAGAAAATAAAAGTTGAAAAAAATTCTCCTTCCTCAAAAAAAAAAATTGGAACCTCACACAGACTCGCCTGTCTCTTTACTCTTCAGCCTGGCTGGCGTTTCCCGGAGTGTGACCTTAGTGGTGGCCTACATCATGACAATTACTGATTTTGGCTGGGAAGACGCACTGCACATGGTTCGAGCAGGAAGGTCTTGTGCCAATCCCAACTTGGGTTTTCAGAAGCAGCTCCAGGAGTTTGAAAAGAATGAAGTCCACCAGGTAACCTCGGGAGCTTCTCATGTGTGTCAGCTGAAGCCTCTGAACTTTAAAAGCTGTGGAATTATGTAATTCTAGAGCACCCTTTGTAGAATTAATCATGTAATTCTACAGCCTTAGAGGTCATCTCTTAGCCCTCCCCTTTCATTTTACAGATGAGGGAAGTGAGGCTCCAGTTTGGGGAAATGACTTGCCCAAAGGCCCACAGAGAGGAGCAGTGACTGAACTAGCGTGTGGTGTCCTTTCCCTGCCTGACTTTTGCTCCTGACCTAATACTCAGAGGGTATTTGGCTTATGGGCCCCTGCAGCCCCCTGGCTTACATTCTGATCTGACTGATCAATACTTCTTATAGTAGCATTTCTATTGTAGTGGGCCTGTGGAATAAAGAAGACTTGCATGGAGCATGGGGAGTGGGGGTACATGAGGTAAGCCTAGTAACAGATAGGGTTATGGGAACAGCCTAATTTAGATACAGTTATTTGTTGCATGGAAATGCACTAGAGATGGAAAATCAGTTAATGAAGTGCTATTCAGAGAGACCCCAAAAGTATGCTGACAGTTCCAGACATAGAGAAGTCCTCTTCTTAGCCTTCTTTCGCAAAAGCCTATACTAGAGAACTCGGAACCCAGTCAGCCTTTTGGCATTGATCTGTCAGCATTGCCATTCTGTTTTGAATTTATAGGGAGGACAACTTGCAGAACATTTCTTTCTTCCTTTGCTCCAGGTTTCTCACTTCTTTCCATCCTTTTCCAGTTCTGACATGCTTGTTTTTTCACACTCAGGTTGTTGGTATTACCTCTTTATTTTGATTTTTTTCAATGGTTTCACTCTTAAACCTTTCAAGGATAATGCCTTTGTCAGCATTTTGTTGTTGGAAGAGCTGATGGTGCAGCCAGTCATCATTCAGTCAGTCAGTGAAAACGCATCCTGTGCCAGGCACTGTGCTAAATTCTGAGGGTACAGAAGAAGGGAAAGAATTGGTCTCTGTCCCTCAAGAAGCTCATCTTCTGGTAGGGAACACAACATTCAGACACTGATGTACATACAAGATGTATATGATGTAAATGGAAGGTGGTGGTGGTGTTCAGCCTTCATTTTTTAAGTTTAAAAGGAAGGTTACCACAGAAGGAAGGCACTGGCCTCTGAGGGACTTGGAAGGGCTTCTTGTAGAGGTGATATTTCATCTGAGCAGTGAGGAGAAGCAAGAGGAGTGGTGAGGGTAGGAGAGCATTGTAGGCATTGGTTGGGAAAGGCATGGTAGCATATGAAGGAACATCAGGGAAGCTGATGTGACCTGACTGGTACCAAGAGAAGTAAACTATCAAAAGAGACTGGAAAGGCAGGAAGGGGGCAGGTTATGAAGGGTTTTAAAAAGTCATACAGATGATTTTATATCTGATCTGGAAGTAATAGGGAGCCATTGGAGTTTGCTGAGGAGAGGAGGTGACATGGTCAGACTTCCACTTTTTCAGTGGAGTGGGGAGAAATAGTTGCAGGAAGATCATCTGGTAGTCCAGCCTTGAGACGATGAGGACCTACACCAGGGTGGTAGTATTTATTCAGCAAACATTTATTAAGCCCTTACTACTGTGTGTAGAGAGTATGGCACATTTGTCCCTGTTGATGTGTGAGAAAATCTAAAGAGTTGGAGTTATCGGGCCCTGTTTGAGTTTGATGGCTTTGTTTTTGAACCTCCCCAGTTTCGGCAGTGGCTAAAAGACGAGTATGGAGAAAACCCTTTGAAGGATGCAGAAGAAGCCAAAAGCATTCTGGGTAATTACAAAGAGCAAGCACGTGCAGAACCACCCCAGCAGAATCCCAGCGGGAGGCGGTGGAATAGCTTTTCGACCCTGCCATCGCTAACCTGCAATAACTATACTACAGAGACATAACTCAACGGGATGCAGTCTTCTTCTTCCTCCTCCTCTTTTTCCTGCTTGTTTTTCATATTTTCTGTATGCACTGTGGTATACTGGACCCCTTTGCAGTCCATATGGTGTTGGGACGAGAGGGCCGCCTGGGGTGATGGTGGCAGAGGTCTGGTACTTATAGAGGTGAAGGAATTGAGGGCTTTTCCTACTGCAAATATTCATTCTCTGGGCATCCTCTCTTTGCCCTGCAATTTCAGACTTTCCCCCAAGTGGCCCTGGCCTTAGCTTGCTTTGCAAAAGGGATGCTGCTCAGTTATAGTACACTACTGTGGAAGGGAAGGGTGTGTGTGCACACACGTATCTGTGTCTATTGTGTGTACACAAATGTATGTTTTTGTATATATGATGACGATTATTGTATATGTGTGTATATATATGTGTGTGTATGTATGTGCATATGTGTATATACATATACACACACACATATATACATATATAATGCCACCAGTATTAGAGTCATGAGTAGCTTTTTGTGGGTCCAGGCCTCTATGCAGAAGTATCTAAGCCATTCATTAACAAAAATCTCTGGAAGAAAATAGCATTGTATGGTTGTGAGCTGACATTAAAAGAATTCAAGGACATAAATTGGGGAGCTAGAGAGAGCAGTGTTCTTCCCTGGGAGTCTAGTTTGGGGGATTGATGCCAGAGGGGAATGGAGAGATGAGGTAGAAGTGTGTCAGTGGAAAGTGGTCCGAGATTGTTTTCTCTCCTTGAGCCAGTGGCCCCTGGAGGACTAGGGTTTGTTCTGGGGAACTTTAGAGCTATCCTTCAGTCATTCTGGCCTGGTCCAAGTTGTCTCCACATCTTTCTGGGAGGTCAGGGCACTTTTGAGCAGGATGCTCATTCTGCTGAGTTCTGCTGGATGTTGACTATCAGATGTTGACCACAAGGCACAATCCTTGTCATCAGGACCACTTCAGAGGTTGCTCCATGCATACATTTATTTTTCACCCTCACTCTATAATAGGCTTGTCTCAGGATTCCTATGTGTCTATAGGGTTCTGTGTGTTGTGTCCAAAGAAAGTGTTTATTAAGCACCTGGACAGTGTTCATTAATAAATGCCTGAGCATTGATTAAGCACTTTTGTTTGTACTATGGACTTAGGAGTTGACCTCAGCTACCTCATAGAAAGTGGTTGCTTTTTGTTTGAGTTTTGTTTTTAAACTGATGACCCCAACCTATGAGTAGACACGATCAGTCTTTTTGGGAAGAGAAATGGAAAGACTTCTACACCCACCCAAGCCATTTGAAAGTTTCTAATTTTGGCTTGAATAATGATGCTTCTGATGGGTCTGAACTTAAGTATTAAAGCAGAGGACAGCAGTATGTGGGTGCAAATGTGTAATCTCTGCCTTTCGTGCACTTGGGAGCAGCAGTAGGCATCATCTGCTGGTGCTGCTGACTTCCAGGGGGTCTCCACTCCCTTATGCCAACTCAGACTTTTTAAGCACGCAGACCTCCGAGAAGGAAAAAATGTACCCGTCCTCTTCCTAAAAAGATGTTGCAACCCTGTTCCTCTGAATGCCACCACAAAAGAACCCCTGAATAAGAAGAGAAGCTATCCAGTGCATTGTAGGGTCTGTGTTCAAGGTGAGCCATTTGGGAACAGGGAATAATGGAACCTGGCATTTCTAGATATAAGCTATTTGCCACAAGTACAGCAGTAGAGAAGGGAGTTGCTAGAGGATGCAGTTATAATTTTGCACTCCAAAACAACAACTACAAAAATACCCTGCCTTTTAAAAGAGCATTTTTATCAAACCAAAAATGAAATTTTATTTAAGTTAAAGTATTGAGTTGTTAGTTTTTAAGTACATAAATGTGTGTGTGTATGTTTTTAAATATCTATATCATGTGTAACCCAACATGCCATTTTAAATAGTGGTTGCCAGTGATATTCTTTCTCCACAGCAACAGCTGGATTTCTGAAGTACTTGGCATTACTAAGAAGACTAGCGTACAGTTGAAGATGTCTGCTTACCATACTTGCTGGGAGTCATTCTTTACATCCCTGTAGTTTCTGAGCTTCCTTTCAGTGCCAAAAGAAAAAGAAATGGGGGAGCAAGCATAAATAACCTGGTCATTTTCTAGATTTCCAGTTTTAAGTGTCTACTGATCTCATTTGGGTTCCTGTCTTTCTTGATTGAAATGGATGTTCTCTTGTGACATGGTGTATGCTTTTAGGAACTAGGGTTACTGTTTGGCCAAAAGAAAATTATTTGCACACTAAAAACTTGCTTTCAGTTGGATTTAAATTCGGATGACTTGGAGTGGGGGCAAGAAGAGGAGACAACAAATTCAGGGTATTAAAGAGTGTTTTCCCTATTCTGGTTTCTGATGTTATGCTGACTGTTTCTTAGACTTGATTTGAATGGAGAAGTTGGTGACTTCTGGGAGCTCTTTGGCATCTCCGAGGGGCACTGTGCAAAGCTTCTCACCCTGTTTGTATTTTCTTCTTGATGTATGTCATATATGATGTGTGTTTAATCAAAGCTCCATGTTTTTATTAATAAAGACTACCTTTCCTAACTTTACCTTTGTACTCTTTCTTCATTGAAGGACTGTCATGTCTGTTTTTACAAGTAAGACATTCCAGAATGGGATTCCAGTTGGTTTGGTTGTGACATCTTGGACTGGTTGTCTTTATATAGTCTCTATTTCTATTATATCTCTTAGCGTGGAATCTCTCTGAGCTGTGGGCTATGAATTAATTTTTCCTTGGGAGAAAAAGTCGTTTACCATGAAAGGAATAAGAATAGTAGGACCCTGTTCAGTACATAAAGGGACAGCTTAGGCTCTCAGGATTGATTCACTTAGTATAGGGGAGCAGTAGTTGCTGAAATAATCCTCCTTAATTCAAAGTTTAGTTTGAAAGCAGTTGTTGGCTCTCCACTTCCTGTGAAATAAAATAAAAATACCTTGACTAGACATTTAATGCCCAGAGCAGCTAGGAAGGACTGTGGGTAGAGCGCTGGGTCTGAAGTCAGCAATGCCTCTTCTTGAGTTCAGTGTGTCAGACACTAACTGCGTGACCCTGGAGAAGTCACTTCGCCCTATTTGCCTTAGTTTCCTCATCTGTAAAACAAGCTAGAGAAAGGCAAACCAGCCCCAAATCTTTGCCATGAAAACCCCAAATGGGGTCACAAAGAACTGGACACAACAGAAAAATGACTGAACAACAAAATAGCCTGAACTCTTATCTACCTTTCCAGCCGAATTTCATTTTGCTCACCTTCTCATGCTCTGTATCTCCAGCAAACTGGACAGCTTCTGGTCTGTTCCCTAGTCTTATCCTGTCTGCCACCTCCTTGCAAGGGGTCCCTCATGCCTAAAACTTACCCCCTCTCCCTGTCTCTACCTGCTGAAATCCATTTTCATGGATTACATCTCCATGAAATCTTTGATCCAGGTAAAAGTGATATCTTCTTGAATTTTCCTAGGGTACTCTGTCCTATCTCAGACTGCCTTATGTTTAGCTTAATTGCATGGATGTTGTGTCCTCCTTCCCTTCCTTTGAAAAATAAATTATAAGCTTCACAGGAGAAATGGTCATTTTTTTATCATCCTGTCCCTAGTTCCTTGCACATGACAAGTGCTTGTTTGTAGAAGTCAGAACATTGCCTGGCTTACCGGTACAATTGTTCTCTTTCCATGTGATGCTTTTAAAAAAATGGTTCCTCCCAAAGCTGTGTTTTCTCTCTGAGGTTCAATACCTGATTTCCTTTCCCAGCACTCTGACAAACAGTCATTATATCCAAGGCAGGTGGGGCCAGGAGCGGATGGTTTCTGGGCCCTCGGACTCTAGGTGGCAGGCTTGACTGCCTAATATAAACTGGTTTTCATTTTCCCCTGCCCTCATGGGACTGAAATCCACGGGAAAACTGATTCATAAGGATATGCTGACAGGGATGGCACCTGAGAAGTATTTCTCAAGAAACAAACCCCAAAACAGCTTCCCAATAAATATTCGAAATGCTGGTTTCTGTTCCATGAGGGTAAGCTTGGAGGAGCATAGGTAACGATGCTGTTTCTATCCACATACATAATATCCGCTCTATGCATTTCCCCAGCTATGACAGCATGTGGGGCAGACAGAAACTGGTTTTATGTGAGGATTGGAGAGGAAAGCAGGGGGAAACTATCAAGTCCAAGTTCAAATTTGTAGACAAACTTTAAAAAATAGATATGGATATGTTTGCTTGGGGAGGTGGCATTATCAAAGCAACTGATAAATTTGGTGATAGAGAAAGGCATTGCTATCAACATGTTTATCTTCTATAGGCAGCTGCCTATTAATTCATTTACCACTCAGTCATGGTTTTGTCTCTGCCAGTCTCTACTTGAAATTAAGTGTCAAATCCATTGGGATCAATTGCTTGCCCTGTTTCCTTTACATATTTCTCTCTGATACATATTCTTTGGTCTCTGCTGAGCTTTTCTCTGTGCTTGTGTGTGAAATATTAGAAAGGAGACAATAGGGACTCAGTAATGTTTATTGAGAAGAATGTTGCTGGAGTGTTAAGTCCTTATGTCAGGCTAAATTTGGCCTAGGCGTATTGTTTGCTGTGAATGATTCTGAAGTTACAGACCCAAAAAAACCAGCATAAATGTTAGGATGACTGTGGAAACTAGAAGCTGGTGGAATTGGCTTCTCGTTCCTCAGATTTAAGAATCTTATCTCACAGTCAAAAAATAGACCCCTTTCTTAGAAAAGCAATATAGTATAATGAATAGAAAGCTAGCCTTGAAGCCAGAAAGACCTGAGTTCAAATCCCAACTCTGAATATATTGACTGCGTGACTTGGGCAAGTGATGTAACTTTTGTGTGGGCTAATAAGCAACTCTTAACACTGTTCTTAACTTGAACGTGATTATTGTTTGAATTATTTTGATAACTGTGTTTCACTGTAGTTGGTTTCTTTTTGAACTTATGTGTTTTATGCTTTAAAGAACATTACTCTAAGAAGGGGTCCATAGGATTCAACAGATTGCCAAATCTGTTAAACAGAAAGTTAAAACTGCTCTTCTGAGATGGTACAATTGCTTAGAAGATACCGACCAGCCTTGGTAGAAGTAATTTCTCCACCTGTAAGTTTTAATCAGTAGTTCTCAGAGTATGCTCCACAGACTCTCTGAGAATCCCCCAAGACCCTTTCTCGGGGATCACAGGGTCAAAACTTTTCACAATATGTTACTTGCCTATTAAGATAATCCTTCCTTTTCAAATCATATATCTCTGTGAGGTCTGATTTTCTTTATAGACTTTAACCAAAGCAATATATTGCAACAGGTGTAATGAAGAAGCAAATATGAGAATGCAGCAGTCTTCTGTTATGCTAGACATTTAAAATATTTTGCAAAAATGGGTAGAACAATGTCACTTTTCTCACTATTTTATTTAATTTGGAAATTATTTTTCATAAAATATTTGTGTTAACCTGTAATGGTTTCATTGTCATTTTAAATAAAACATTTAAAAATTTTTTAAACTTCTACTGTGGTAAATATTGATAGATATAACCCCTTCTCTCTGTCTCTTATTTTCTGTCATTCATTTCTCTTCCCTTTCTTCAGAGGATTCTAAGATAAGGAAAGGGGTGCATTCCAGAAATAGAAAGCAGCCTATGCAAAGGCGTTGAGGGAGTAGATAGAATATTGAGTTCAGAGAACAACTTGAATCAGAGTTATTTTGGGTCCTTAGCTCCTTCCCCTCTACTAGAGCATAAGCTCCTTGAATATGGGGACTATATCATTTTAAACATTTAAAAATTCTAACTTACTATAGTATATATCTGTAGATATCACCCTCCTCGCCTTTCCTCTTCTTTCTTCTCTCCTTTTTTCTCCTTCCTTCCAAAGATTCTAAGAGGTCGAGATAAGGAAGAGGTTCGTTGAATTTGATGGGGATTTATTTGTTGAAGGATGCTTGAGGTTTCTTGCAAATCTCCAGTTCTGCATCTGAAAGTAGGATCTCATTTGGGATATCTGCATTTACCTACCCTCGGAACTTCACAGGAGTCTTCCAGTTAGGCATCATGTAATGTCAGTCCTGTAAAAGAACCTCAGTGATTGGTTAATTCAGTTCCCTGTTTATACCACGGAGAAAACTAGGGTCCATTGTGACACTATGCATCTTGTCACAGGCTCAAGTAGTTGGTGGCAGAGCAAGGACTAGACTCAACTCAGTTCAGTGGGGTTTTTTGCAATACTTTTAGGCTCCATATCTCATTTATTAAACATTTTTAAAAATTAAAATTCCATCTTATTTTGTATTAAGATCTGCCTTCAATAACATGCACAGGGAAAGAGTGTGTGTGTGTGTGTGTGTGTTTAAGGCAGTCATTGTGGTTTGGTAGAAGATTCAATGGACCAGCAACTAAGAGACTTGTATTCTAGCTTGGAATCTGTTAATAATACCATGTCACCCAGGCAAGTCATTTTATCCCTCATGCCTCAGTTTCTTCACCTGCAAGAGGGGAACCTAGACTCAATGGTCCCTAAGCTCCCTCCCATGACTCACATGGTACAACTCTGTGCTTTTGAGTGATGTCAAAAGGGTCATCCCTTGACTGATTCCTTAAAGAGGCCTATTCACTGAATGGGTGTCACCTCAAAGTGAGAACCCGAAAAGACTTTAGCCTAAAAGGGTAAACGGTAGAAGGGTCTTCCATTGCATCCTGGGGCCTATCCAGTTGTGCTGAAGAATATCTGGCCACTGGACCCAGATGGCTCTGGAGGAGAAAGTGAGGGTGGTGACCTTGCACAGTCCTCCCTCCCTCAAATCAAAGTCAACTTCAAGTCTTGTCATCATTTCCCTGACGTCATGATCCTCTTCGAAAAAGGAAGGAAAACACAACCAGAATCCAGTAACTTTTTTTTAACTTCAAAGTCATCTATGGCCTTTAACATGTTATGTTTACAACAATCAGATTAATTTACAATGAACTTTGCATGTGTATACACGGCCACATCCACATAAGCCCACTTGCACTCACACTACACTAAAGAATCCATTTTTAAAGGGTTACCCCGTATATGCCCACATCTAGACCACAAAAATAGGGAACAGATTGAGAATCAAAACCCTGTGATCCCACATTGAATGGCTCCTCCCATCCTGACACGGAGTTATTAATAATCTTATTGAGAATATGCTTTCAACATGCTTGTATTTATATCCTTAACAAGAAATCACCAAGACTTTAGAAGGAAGTTCCTCTTCCCTTTCCTTTTAATGTTCAGGGAAAGGGAGAAATGGAGAAGCCAGTCTCCTGGGGGGTCTTGGAGTTATGGGAGTTTTTTAGGCGTGATTGACAGCCTCCTTTGAGTGAGGCTCACCCTCAGAAGACAGGAAAATATGGGGAGGAGAGCAGTGTGGTTTATGGCACCTCAGGAGCGAGCTGAGGGCTCACAGAAGCTTCACGTATTGGAAATGTTTTATTGCAAAGGTCTAAATGGTCAGAGAACTATTGAAACTTTGCTTCATATTTTTCTAGGACCTTCAGAAGAGATTATAAAATGGGACCGCAATACAGGGATAGAATTAGTTCAACTGCATTTTACCCAGGACCAGAATTAGGCATCTGTTCTACTCCAACTTTGAAAAGCAGACAAGGTGAATTTGCAGCTGCCTCACTCTCAGAGAGACAGTGCTCCAACAGCTGCAAGTTTGAAGTTATAGCTGTGGGTGTACTAGGTGCTGGGCTACAGAAACGGGCAGCGTGTGGCAATGGAAAGTGTTGGATTTGGAATCAAGAGACTAGGTCCAAATCCGACATACGATATTTATTATGTAAGGCACATATTACACTTTGGTGGAGTCATTTTTGTCTTTGTAGGCCTCAACTTCCTTGTCCGTAAAATAGAGTTGAGCTAGGTGAGCTCTAAAGTCCCTTCCATCTCTAAGTCTGTAATCCTGTCATCTTTCAGTCCTTTCAAGGGTAAGTCTAGTGTCCATGATTAAGAAAACATGGGACAGTTTTCATAAATATGTCACATTACTATTTGTTTACCCATGGTTCCAAATGTTCTCCAGTGACTGACAAGTAAATGTCTGTTGTCTCCTTGAGTTACAGGTGCAATGTTGAAGTTCCCCATAAGTGAATGGCTTATATGGAAGGACATTGGTAGTCATAGGATCATAGCTCCAAAGTTGGAAGGGACCTTAGGTATGAGCTAGTCTGCTCCCTCATTTAACAGATGAGAAAACTGAGTCCCAGGGATATGAAGTGATTAGCTCACATAGGGTAGTACCATGTCACTTCCAGTGTTATCTGGGATCTCTCTTCACTGGAAAACAGGGGTCACTATCTTACTCATTGACTCCCCTTCAGTGCTACTGTTGTGGCCTCTGAAAAGTTGCCAGTCTGTAAGTTCTGACTGGAGATGCACAACTGGGTTCTGTTGGGGAATGGGTTTTCTTTTTTCCTTGGGCCTTGAAGTGTCCCCACTCCTTGGAGCAAGTATTCCTGAGAGGGAAAAAGGTAAAAGCCAAGTAGATGACAATGACTGGTACACAGCTGTTCTTGAACTAGAATCTATTGATGTGTATGATGCTTCTTAAATTTACTATTACCTCTGTGGTAAAGAACGTAGAAATGGACATGCACCATCAGGCCTTTGGCTGCCTGCTCCCTACCCCTTTCATCTTCATCATCATGAACTTTTGGATGAATACAAATCCAAGAACCATACAAACTTTGACTGCTGGTATGACATGCATATGCACACACTGATACACTGTCCTGTGATCCTATGGTATGTTCACTTGGATTCATACAATGAGTATTTCTCAAGTACTTCACTGCTTGTTGGGGTGTAAAGTGTGTGTTCAGGGAGGACTAGTACCTTTGGTGTGATGGCTGCTAAGCCCTTTTCGGGGCTCTTTCCACCTTTGGTATTCACCTCTTCCAACCAACTCTCACCTGTGGCTTCAAGAAGCTGCAGCATGCGCAGCAGCCACACTCTAGTAAATTCTTTCAGCAGATGGGTCAAACCAGGTTAAGGGTAATGTCTCAAACCCATGGGTGAATGAAGAGAGTGTCTACCCCAAGCATGTGAAGACTTTCCCTAGTGGAATGGGCGGGTGAGAGCAATTTGTTCCAGTGGCCATGAAGGCAACTGATATAGGTGATGTGGAGCACTTAGAGCTTGGTTGGACACTGAAGATGCCAAGGTAATCCACTGCAGCTTGAGCCATCACCAGCCATCTTGACTGTGTCCTGCCACTGGACTACGATGGCTCTGGAGGGGAGAGTTCACTTACCTTAGTAGTGTACATATTGACAATGAGGTTCCTGTCTGACATAGAGAACTAATTAGAACAATCTAGAAATGGCCTTTGTGTCCTTGAAAGTGCCCTTTGACCTTTTCACAAGTCCGAAAAACATCTTGCCCTGGTCAACTGCTTACATTTGATCTCTGTAAAGACAGAAGTGAAAAAGACATTAAAGTCTTCTGAGTATTCACAATCCTCTGTTATTAGTTTTCCCTTCCTGTCTATAAAAGGGTGTGTAATTTTTTTGGTCCTCTTTTTCCCTAAAGTCATTGAAAAAATGCTTTAGTTATTTTTTTGATGTCTCTTGCCAAAGCACATTTCATTTCCAGTTTTAGTTGTTCCAATATAATGGTTTATACCATCATGCCATTCCTATGTATAAGTATACTTCACTGTTAAGAAACTCAGTATGTAAAACTCTATAATGGCAAAAAAAAAAAAGCTTATTAGCTCATCAAATAGAGTAAGCTCTTCGAGGTAAAGAACCTTTCATTTTTGTCTTTGTAATGCCTAGAACCATACTTGGCATATAATAGATATTAAGTCCTTTTTGATTCAATGATCATTGTTTTTAGAGTGAAAGTCAATCAGTAAATATTTAATAAACACCTACTATGTCCTGGGCACTGTGCTAAGTGCTGGGGATACAAATATAAAAAGGTAAGACAGCTCCTGCTCTTTAAGAGTTTTCAATCTGAAGGACTCTCGTCTTTGTAAGAGAGTTCCCTTTAGGACGCAGGCAGCTAGGCAGTAGAGTGGTCAGTGTTGGACTTGGAGTCAAGAAGATCTGAACTTGAAACCCTGGACAAATCATTCAGTCTCACTCAGCCTCAGTGTCTTCATCTGTAAAATGGGGATGAGAGTATCACTTTCTTCATAGGGCTGTTGTGAGGATCAAATTAAATAATGTGTTTGGCAAACTATAAAAGCTGTATAAGTGTCCTCCTCCTCCTCCATCCCCTCTTCTTCTGCCTCTTTTTCCTCCTTGTCCTCCTCCTTCTTCCCTCCTGTCTTACTCTGATCAAATTTGCTCTTTTAAAAAAGAGAACTCCTCTTCCCCAAACCACAGTCCTAGCACTTGGTTCTGTGCTAATTTTCTTCTGGTGTCTTGGAGCTTTTTCTCTTTTCCCATCCCAGTGTGCCATGACCACAAAAGGTTTGGAAGTTCTGGTTCTGCCAATTTGATACTTTTTAAAATTCTTGACCTTCTTGTAGACAGGAGAGATTTCTTTCTGAGCCTTTAGAACTGTAATTTTGCAAAAAGATCAGATTTCTTAGACATCATTGCCTCTTACATTTAAAAAAAAATAATGATAATTAGATAGCCACATTCTTCGACTAAAGTTCTACTCTCATACCTCATTATGGCATGGAAATGACTCTGGTCATTGTAGGTTATCAGCTCTGGCAGATCCTACATATCTGTAAAGGCTTCAAAAAGAAACTGTCCTCTCCTTTATGATAGAGTATAGAGATGGGGAAGACCTGAAATCAGGAAGACTTGTCTTCTTGAGGTCAGATTTAGCCTTAGACTAAAGTAAGCTGTGAGACCCTGGCCAAGTCATGTAACTCTGTTTGCCTCAATTTCCTCCTCTGTAAAATGAACTGGAGAAGGAATTGGCAAACCACTCCAAAAAAAAAAAAAACAACTTTGCCAGGAAAACCCCAAATGGGATCACAAAGAGTTGTACACAACTGAAGAACAATAATAGAGATGGAAGGGACTTAAGCAGTCTCTGAATCCAAACCCTTCTTTTTACAGATGAGAAAACACATCTCAGAAAGATTAAGTGACTTACCTTAGAAAACAAAGCCAAGAAGTGGTAGAACAAGGAGCTGAACCCACATCCTCAGCAATCAAGTCTAGTGCCTTTACTGGTACCCAACTCACTCAAAAGCACAAATATAAACATTTTCTTTCTTCTTTCCCAAAGTTCACTGTCTTAAAACTTTTGTTGAGCCTCCTCACTGTAAATATAATAAATTAATTCTTCTAGAGTCTTTATTTACTTATAGATAGATCTGTCTATATCCACCCATCCATCCCTCCATCCATCACTGTAGGTTTTAATTAACTGTCTATCATGATTCCAGTCCATCTTGACTAATTCAAGGAGAAGGACATCTGCTCCAGTGGATTCCTCCATAAACTGTCTTAGGACCTGTTGCATACAAGATCTGCAACTGAGAATTGTATAAGCAATTATCCAGAGCAAAATGTTCCATTCCCCCCAGATCCTGATCTGAACTTGCCTAGGCATATTTATCACATTTCCCTTCCTATATAGTCCAGTCAAACTAGCTTTTTTAAAAACTATTTTTCATACACAGCTCTCCATCTCCCATATGTACCTTTGTACTGACTGTCCTCCAGGTCTTAAATGCACTTTCTCCTTAACTCCACCGCTTTGCAATTTTAGTTTCTTTCAAGGATCAAGTCTTTCCTGATTTACCGATCTGCTAGTTCTTTCTTTCTAAATTTACATTGATCTACATTGTGGGAGAGTGTGTGTGTGTGTTTACGTGTATGTGTTTAATATGGGGATGGCCCCTGACGCACTGAGAGATGAAAGATTGCCTTACAGGGAAAATCACAACTACAGGCACCAGTAATAAGCAAATAAATAAAATTTTTAAAAAAGAACCTTTTTTGTCTTTGAATACACAGTAGCTAGCGTATGGTAGGATCTTACTAAATGATTGGTGTGAGGACTTGCTGAACCCTTTTAAGGGCTACTCCTAAAACTTTGGTGTCCAGCTGATTCACCTAACTCACTTGTGGTTCTAAGAAGCTGTAGCATGTGCAGCAGCCACATCCTAGTAAAACGTCTTGGTAGATGGATTAAACCAATTTTGGGGTAACTGACAAGCCTCAGATATGTCAATGAGTGAGGGAAAAGTCCATCCCAAGCCTCTGAAGGCTTTGCCTGGTAGAATGGGCAGATGAGAAAATTTGTTCTCACAGTCATGAAGGCAGCTAAAGCAGGCTCTGTGGAGGGCTTAGAGCTTGGTCAAGGCATCAAAGACACCAAGGCCATTAACTTTTGTCCTGCCAATGGCCTTTGATAATGTTGGAAGAGTCACTTAAATCTAATTTACATACAAGTCAAGCCATCACCTGTGATGTCCTTGGATCTCTGAGAAAATGAAGAACAAAGACCATAACATAGAGTGTACATGAAAGGAAATCTGGCAGATAGAGGAATTCTGGCTGAGTCTTGAAGGAGGCTTGGGAAGTCAAGTGTTGGAAGTGAGGAGGGAGAGCATTTCAGGAACAATCAATGAAAAGAGACAGAATTGAAAGATGTTGGTGTTGGGGGTGGGGGACTGGAGGAAGGCATTTGATAGGACCTATTACCTCCTTTAAGAGTCAGTTCAAGCACCACCTTCTGCAAGGAGAACTCTCCTGGTCCCCCCTAGGTGTTGTGCCCTTCCATGTAAAGCTATCTTTCATCCCCCCCTATATCTGGGCCGTCTCCTGTCGTCCTGATCTATATCTGGCCACTGGACCCATTTGACTTTGGAGGAGAGAGTGAAGCTGGTGACTTGGCATAGTCCTCCCTCACTTAAATCTAATTCAGTTGCATGAATGATTGATGACATTTCCTTCCTAGTGTCACAGTCCTCTTCCAGAACAGGGTTAAATTTCTTACCCACTCATTAATGGCCCTCACCATTTGGGAAGTTTGATTAGGGGAGGCCCACACCTTTTGTTAATTTCCTAATGAGGCACTGGTTCTCAAGGGTTAAGATGCCCTCTGGCTCTGAAAAAGGTATAAATTCTCTGAGGTGAGACTTTGTTTTGGGGCTTACTCTTTGAAAGTGTTTATTTGGCCAGATGAGACTATGAGCAGCATCTAAGGAGCCCCCCGGCTTTGAAAACCCAAAAGTTGGCGCTTCTCTGTCTGTTAACTATGTATGTATGATCAGACAGTTATCTGTCTGTTGATCTGTGATATATGTATTGCTTATGGTCAGGTAGCTGGAATCCCTGTCTGTTGATCTTTATTTCTCTGTATTTTCTCTGAAGTTCAGGGTGCTGACTTGTTTCTCTGATCTAAGTGAATGAGCCATGTGCTTGATTAAAGGGATTGTTGACGCCCTCAACAGTTGGTTTCCTTTTAGAAAAGCAGATCTAAGAACCTGTGCAGCAGGCCCTCCTGTGTATGCTTGGGTTCTTGCTTTTACAAGAATGAAGGACAATCAACAACCATCTTTCATCTATTTTGTACCTATTTAGGTGCCTCCCCCATTAGAATGTGAGCTCCTTGAGGGAATGGACATCACTTTGCAGCAAGTACTTGGCACAGAGTAAGCATTTAATGCATGCTTGTTAATCAATTTGTTAATAAAAAATCCCATTTATTTTGAGGTAAAATTAATATTGAGTAATAGGCAGATGTGATTGCAGAGGAGACTTCTGGGTCATATGAACAACAAGATAGAGTACTAGATATTTTTTAGATCCTCACAATGTCTCCAACCTCTCCAAAACAACAATAACAAAATTACCTACCAGAAGATAATAGGAGGGAATGGAATAGTATGTTCCAAAGCACAGCAGAGCTCTGGATACAGCCTGTGTGACCTACCCTGCAAAAATGAGTGTAGTTGTATATGAAAAATGATGGATATTCAATAATAAAGAGGTATTTGAAGTATTTTTAGAAAGAAAACCAGAACTAAAGAGATTATTTGATTCTCAAACATCCTAAGCGAACAGAAGTGAATAAAAGCAGCAGACGAGGACAGAAGTAGCAGCAAAGCCCCAGAGAGACCAGTAAGAGACTTCTTTCTGATTGTCCACAGGGAGATGGGAAAAGGTGGAAGACTGTTGGAGATAACAGTGAAAAGGTGGGTCTGGTGCATTATGGACAAAACCCGCCTATAGGTCAATCAATGTTGGGGCTACATTACAACACGGGAGGGTACATACACAAAAATGGGGGGTGGGGAAGCAGGGGAGACAGCAAGGAACTTGAATTGTGCAAAGGACAAATTAATGGCTAGCATGAGGGGAAGGTGACTTTTGTGGTTTAAAAGAGAAATGCCTACAGAGGAATGGATGAGGAGGAGAGGGAAGGATTGAAGGAAAGGAAGAAGCTTTGCTTTGGTAGTGGCAGGTGGTCCCACTGATGAATGCTCCTGTGGATGTAGAGAGATAGTCTGTGAAGGCAGTGTGTGAGACTGTGACCTAAGAAATTTAGTGCTTAAAAAGCTTACTTATACTACTTGGGGAGAATGGGGTGGGGGGAGTTGCAACTCCTAAGGCCAATTGGAACTTGGAGTGGTAGAGCATGGACCTAGAAATGAGACTTTTGAGGCAACTGGGGAAAAAAAGTAACTAGGAGAGGTAGGTGGACTGCATAATCAGGGACATGGTGGAGGAAGGGTCCAATCGTGGGACAGTGTCCTCTCTGACACTTGCAATGGTTGGCATTATTCTGGGAGTGAGGTGCAATGGAAAAGGGGAATCTGTGGGGCAAGCTCTATAAGGGAGTAACAGAAACCACGTAGAAGGGAGAGTCTAGACTGGTTACCTTGTGGAAGCATTGACTGCATGAGAAATACAAAGAAAAGAAAGAGACCAGATATTTATTAGCATCATGAATCAGATAATGAGGATTTAGAGCAGACAGAAAGATAAAATGGATAATGAGAAGAGTGAGAGAATTCCTTTTTGGAAAAAGGTGCAAAAATGAAGTTTAAAAAACTAATGAACAGCATTGCTTGAAGTAGAGAGGGAGAATTGACTGAAAGGAAAAGAAGGGGAAGAATTATATAACAAAATAAAACCAGCAGAGAAAAAGGAACTAATAAACACAACCCCAAAGAGAAAAGGGGTAACAAAGTAATAGAAGAGATGAGGGATGAAAGGAGGAGAGTTAGTGGGGGAACCATGGTATCTTAAAAAAAGATTAAGAGAAAGTAAATGAAGGAACATAGTGCTGTATGTACAGAAGAAGGGAAATAATCATATCTTGGGGGAAAAGAATAGTATTAGAGACAGATGGAGGAAAATATAAGCCTAAACTCTTATAACTTTAAAAGTGAATGAATTAAACCATTTAATAAAATAAAAAAAGACAGGTTGGATAAGAAAACAAAACCCTGCAGTGGGTTGCTTACAAGAAACGCATCTAAAAAACAAAAGTTCATGCAAAATAAAACTGAGGAGATGAAAAAAATTGCTATTCATCAAATGAATCCAAAAAAGTAGAGGCTTCAGTCATGCTATCCAACAAAGCAAAAACAAACATTCAAAAAATTAAAAGGGATAAACTAGGAAAATATATTATGTTGAAAGGAACCATAAACAACAAACCAATATTAATAACAAACTTATCTACTCAAATGCCTAAGCATTTAAATTCATAAAGGAAACATTATCCAAGCTACAAGAAGATACAGATAATAGTACACTAGTGACAGGAGACTTCATTATCCCTCTCTTAGTTTGGGATAAGTCTAGCAGAAATATAAACAAAAAGGAAAACATGAAACTGAAAAAAGTGCTAGAGAAACTAGAGTTAAAAGACTTATGGCATCTTCTAAATGGGACAGCAAAATATATATATATAATATATATATGCTTATATATATATACACACACATGCATACATATACACATACATATATCACACAATGTAATATATATATACACAAATGCAACACAAATGTATAAATGTGCATGTAGCCATGTGCACATATGTATATATGTGTACACACACATACACACACACACACACACACACACACACACACACACACACAAGGTTAATGGGAAATAAGATTTTCCCTGCCCATTAAAATGTCTCACATGGAGCCAATTAGACTCTGGGCCACAGGGATTCCCACACCTTCCCAATTAAGTGCTAATTTTCCACCTTGTTGGCACTAAGCCAATCAAGTCTTGAATTTTTGATGGGAAACAGTATATTGTTTGGAGGGAAAGGTGTGGGCAGAGAGAAAAACAGGAGGGAAGAACTTGCCTAGGGGAACTTGCTCTTGGGGAGGCTTGATGGAGAGAAATGTCTATGCTCCCTGGATTAGTCATGGATGAGTACCTTACTAAATCTTGTCTTCTGGTAGCTTAATAGCAGTGTTCCAAATAAATATTTTGATTTTTGTCTTAGAGAGAGTTTATTATATTTTTCAAACAAACCCTAGGAATATGTGTGCATATTCATAGCAGCTACTATGTGTATTGCATTGGTGTTACAACATACATACATACATACACATACATACATGCATACATACATATTTCTCAGCACCACATGGAACTTTTACAAAGACTGACCATAGGCACAAAGACATTGTAAACAAATGTAAATAGAAATAGTTAATATATATTTTGCAGACCATAACACAATAAAAGGAGTAATTGGTTCAGGGACCACAAACAAAAGCTACAGACTCAAGTAGAGACTAAAAATGAAATCCTAAATAATGAGTGTGTCAAAGAACAAAGCATAGAAACAATAATTTTGTAAAAGAAAATTATAATGAGGGAACATCACACCAAAATTTCTGAAATGTATCAGTTCTCTGGGGCAAAACCATATCCTTACAAACATATATTAACAAAACAGAAAAAGAGAGAATTGATGAACTGAATATGCATTAAAAAAATTAGGAAATAAGAAATACAGGTAATGGTGAATAGAAAGTTATCTGGCCCTACAGGACAAAAGAGAAGATGGGGACAAGAGAAGGGAGGGATGATAGAAGAGAGGGCAGATTGGTTATAGGGGAAATTAGAATGCCCAGTGGGGTGGGGGGAGGGGAGAAATGGGGAGAAAGTTTTGGAACCCAAAATTTTGTGAAAATGAATGTAAAAAGTTAAATAAATTTATATTAAAAAAATAAGGAAAAAAATTAGAAAGTCAATATATAAACCTGAAATAAGCACAAAAGATGAGCTATTAAAATTAGAGAAGTAGATAAATTAGAAACAAAAAAACCCCATAGAAATGATAAATAAAACTAAAACTTTATTCTTTGAAAACACTAATAAAATTGATAAACCCTTAGCTAAGCTGATTTTAAAAAAGAGGGTAAAAAAATCAAATCATTAAAATAGTCAATGGACAAGGGAAATATTAGCTGTTAGAACAAATTTTTTAAAATAATCCAAACATATTGTGCAGTTATATGTTAAAAAACTGAGCACACAAAAGAAACAGAATAAAGGTATTATAAAATAAAAATATAAAATATTCAAATTATCAGAATATCAGATAGAGATCTTAAATAATCCAATCTTGGAAACTTGGGATAACTTTCATGATCATGAAACAGAAGATATCAATAAATACTTATTTTTAAAAAAGAAATTGTTACAGAGTAATAAGTGATTCACCTTCTTTAGAGCTACAGGCATTGGTAGAAGCAGATAGATAGTGCTTGTTACTTAAATAATGTTAGATTTAGAGGCACTAATGAGCACTTAAGACTTCTTTGCTACTCAGTGTAATTACTGCACTCTAAATCAAAGAAAATTTGCTGGTTGTCCAGAAGAAAGTTCATAATGGTCCAATATTACTTGAGTACGATAAGGTAAGATACTTTAGTCTATAAGTTTCTCCTGCTTTTTTTTTTATCACTACCTTTTCATACCCCAAAAGTCTAGAACAAGAACTTTATGGTATATAGATTACAAATGCACAGACCAAATCCTACTTGACGTCTTTTTTATCCATCAGCCCCAGCCACCTGCCCAGCCACTTTTACTTGTTTTAAGAAATCTAATCAAATCAATACTATTTGTTTCTCAAAAGTACATCGGTTAACTAAACTCACTATCCCTGTTACTTCCACAATCAAACACCCCTCAGAGACCCACTATTCCCCAAAACCTTTTGCTTCCTCCTATGAAAATGTAATTTGTTTGAGGGCAGGGACTGGCTTTCGTATTTATAACCTCAGAATCTTAGTAAGGTGTTTAATAAATGCTTTCATTCATTCAGGAGGAATTCTTTGTCTCCTCAAAGGAAAAAAAGCCCATAATTTGTCTTCAGAGTTGGGAGAACTTTAGGTCAATTCAATTCTTTACAAATTAACAAAAAAATTCTGAAAAATAATTAGACTCCTAGTACTTAGAGCTGGAAGGTATCTTTGGGATCATTTAATCAACTCTTCTCATTTTACCTATGAGGAAACTGAGACCCAAGGAGGTGAAATGGTTTTTGTGAAAATCCAGTTTTGGAACATAGATCCTCTGAATCCAATTCTTCCACTGGACCCATTTCCCCTATATTTTGTTGCTTTAGCAATATAGTACTGGGGAGGGACAGGATCAAAAGAGAATAGAAGCTATGGGGAGCAGGATAGGATGGAGGGAAATATAGTTAGTCTTACACAACGCGACTATTATCAAAGTAATTTGCAAAACTACACAGATATGGCCTATATTGAATTGCCTGCCTTCCCAAAGGGAAGGTGGGGAGGGA
>CM053773.1:114590248-114665817 GCA_028658325.1 Potorous gilbertii
GATGATAGAAGAGAGGGCAGATTGGTGATAGGGGAAATTAGAATGCTCAGTGTATTGGGGTGGGGGAAGGGGAGAAATGGGGAGAAAATTTGGAACCCCAAATTTTGTGACAATGAATGTAAAAAGTTAAATAAATTTTAAAAAACCAATACAATACAAGATAATTAAGATGCATTAGAAAGAAGAGGAAATTTTTTTCAGTTACATGGCAAAGCCTCAGCTAATCCAGTGATGTGTAAGTGGCTCTGACTAATGTCATTTCATAATAACATTGTTAATGAAATATGACCAAACTCCACTCTATTGCTACTGACCAACCATTGATGACATTGTTTCTGTAAAACTAACCATTCCCTATAACATGGTTTCACCAAACATTGAGTTTTTGCAAAGCTAATGGGGTAAGTCGGTGCTCTATGCAAGAAAAAAATAGATGAAATTAACTCTTAGTTAAATGGATAAACTTACAAAAATGGAAAAAAAAACCCCATGAACATGTAGTTCAGAAACTGACAACAGGGTCTTGTTTGTTAATCATCAACTGTAACCTGGCTCTGTTAGGGGAACTTTTGCCTTATCTTACCCAGAACCAGGCCTTTGTGACACTGCTCCATATGGCCATCTCCACACCATATCTCCAATTAGACTTTCTCCATTAGAATAGAAGCTCTTTGAGGACAGGAGCTGTTATTGATTGTATCTGTACCTCCATTGCTTAGCACAAGGCCTGGCATATAGTAAACACTTAATAAATGATTTGTCTATCTATGAAATGACATTGCTTTGGGCAAGAAAGGGACTGTTGGTTTTTAGAGAGCTGTGTCTAGAGTCATTTTTCTGTGTTTGAGGAGGAAGCATGCTGACTAAAGAGTTAGGGAACATGAGCTCCAATATCTCCTCTGATGTTTACTCCATGTGTGACTTTGGGGAAGTTAATCTCTCTGGATCTCAGTTTCATAAAAGGTCCCTTCTCTGAGGTCCTCCTAGGTCTCAATCTAAGATCTCATGCAACTTTTATTTATATTTTAAACTACATAAAGAGAAGCAGTTAAGCTTACTGGATAGAAATAGGGCCTTAGATCCAGGAAGACATAGGTCCAAGTCTCACCTCTAACACATACTGTCTAGAAACTCTCTAAGGCTATACATTGCAGAACAGTTGTTAATCTGACTTTGTGGAGGGGCCTTCCCCAATCAGAATCCTCCCTACTGGAATAAAATCAGTTCAGCATTTATTAACAAAGAAAAAAAAAAGATAGTATTTGAACAATCATAAAACTTCATTCTGATGCTACATCAGATTTCTACATGTTAAGAATGATACGTATTAAGTATGGCCCCACTGTCTCAGGGCCAGGCAGATTACATTTCCCCTCATAGTTCTCTCTGTACCCTACCAGGGATGGGAATCAAGGCTTTTTTCTCTACCATCAGTTCAAGCCTCCACTAGCTGCCTCTTCTGATCTTAAAGGGTCAGTGGCCAGTATTCCAGTTCCATTTAACCATTTAACATTGATTAACTTTTACAAAGAGATATTTACTTCAAAACTCTAGTCAAAACAAACATACAAACATTTCACCCAACACCTCCTGGGTCCTACTGGGGAGAGGGGGAGATGGGCAAAGATGGGGAGTAGGCTTGATTTTGTCTAGTTCCAACATAGCATTCCCACTAAATTCAAATCCAAAGACAGCATCTCTTCTAGATGAGTCTTTATATCATCTTCCTTCAGTTGGGGAGCCCAAAAAGATCACTCTTCATTCCTTGGCATATTGATATTCAGCTGACTGCAACACTTGGCCTGGGTACCAACGCCTGGGTTCCTACAGCTCTCTCAGGACTGTTTTATATCCTGTGGTTGGAGATTTCACTCTCTTCACCAGATATCATGAGCAGTGGGGGTGACCCCAAGAAGCAAGTGAGGCAGGGATGGTACCAGAAGCTGACAGGCCCCTGTGAATACCTAAGCAGTCAAAGAGCCTTGTCTTCCACATGTGGCTATCTGAGCAGAGCCAGTTACAAAAGGTCTTACACCTGCAGAGGCTCTCTCCGAGGTATCCCTTGCCTGTCATTATGGTTCTCCCAGAAGCAAGGCTTCCAGGTTGTTCACGTGAAGAGATACCATCCCAAGTGATGTATACATGTGTCATGCCCCGTTACACTCAGAAACAATCTCTCTGACCTTCAGCTTACTCATCTCTGAAATCATAACTTGTGGGACTGCAAGATCTTCGCCATCCATCGGTCCAATTCCCTTTTACAGATGAGAAAACTAAGTGATATAATACTAATGCTGACGTCACAGAAACACTTTGTTAATTTGATAACCGTAGCAATAACAGCTAGGATTAATATGCTGCTTTAAGATTATAAAAGTGTTTTAGAAATAGGATTTCATTGGATCCTGAGAGGCAGCAGAAAGTAAGGCAAACAGAGGTTAAGTGACTTGCCCAGGGTCACAAAACTAGAATATGAGTGAGGCTGGATTTGAACTCAGGTCTTCCTGACTCTAAGCCCACTTTATCCAGTGCTTCTCCTAACTGCTTCATGATGTTATAGAAACATAGGTTGTTGGTTGTTTTTGTGAGTTTTTTTGTTTTTGTTTTTTCCAGAATGGTATATTTGATAGAAAACTAGACTCAAAACCAGGAAGAACTGGCCTCAGGTTCTGCTTCTGATGTCCTCCTGGGGGGATTCGGGTTCATGGGTGAGGCCTGGGACCACAGGAACCTAATATAAGAGGGAGGAGTTTCATTTTACAGTCAGGATGGTAATAGACCAGCTAGGGTGTGGAATTTGGAGTTAGGAGAACCTGAGTTCAAATTCTGCCTTACATACTAGCTGTGTAACCGGGGACAAGTCACTCTATCTCTGCCTATGTTAATTTCTTCATTTATAAAATGGAATAATAAAAATAATCTACTCCCAGAGCTGTTGTGAGTGTCCATTGGGTTGATATATGGAAAGTGCTTTGGAAAATCTTCAAAGACTCTGTAAAAACTAGCTAGTATTAACATTAGCCTTATTATTCTTACATATTATTGGATGGGTAAAATCATTTAATTTCTCAGCATTCCCAGGAAATCCTCTATGACTGTCAGGTGGAAAGAAGGTGCTGACATGCATTGGTAAGGAAAATTCTTCCCTGGATGCTCCCTCTCCCAGCGAAATCATAGTCACAGTTCCTGTTTCTGTCTCTGACTGGCCAAAAGTTATTTTTAAAGAGAGAGAGAAAAAAGGAAACCTGCAATACCTTTAAATTTTTTTTAGCCGCTTGTAAGAACATTGGACAAAGTGTGGTAGAATCTTTTATTGATCTGTCTGAAAACTGACAGATTTTCTCAACAAAAAGAATAATCATTATTAAGCACCTACTGTATGTAAAGCCCTTTGCTTAGGTAGGCGCTGAGAATGATACAAAACTTAACCAAAACTGGATCCCTGCCTTCATCAACCCAGTAGTCTAGCAGTCAGTCAAGGCAACAAGCATTCGTTAAATTCTTGCAATGGGTTAACTTGGTTGGTTGGCTGTTGTCCTTCATTCTGAAAGAGGACCAAAATGACATCACTATGTTAGAGTCAAGGTACAGTACTTCCAACTGTGGCTGATCAGATCAATATGAACTTTAAACGCTCTACCACAAGTCGGGCACCAATAGTCTATATGAACATTTGGGATAGATTCTCTAAATTTGCACATCTCCAATTTTTTTTGAGCTACTTCAGTTCTGCTTTGCTCATAGAGCACAGCGCCTCTCTGATGAGGGCATGCCATGCTAGGTGGTCCTGTGCCAGTGTCTCCCATGTCACACAATCAGTTCCAAAGATCTTGAGAGAGATCTTATATCACTTTCTCTTACCACCATATGAACACACTTGATCTGTGTGAGTTCTCCATAAAATAGTCTTTTAGATAAGCGTACATTTGGCATTGCAACAATGTGGCCAGCCCATCGGAGCTGCGATCTCTGCAGTGGAGTTTGAATAATGCTTGGCAGTTTAATTCGAGTAATTGGTGACTGATACCTTATCCTGCCAGGTGATCTTCGAAGTCTTCCTAAGACAAGTCAATGAAAGCAATTCAGTTTCCTGGCATGGCGCTGATAGATTGTCCAGATTTCACAGGTCTACAACAATGTAGTCAGCACAAAAACCCTGTAGACCTTCAGTTTGGTAGTCTAATACCTCTTCTCTCTCACACTTTCCTTTGGAACCTCCTAAACACTAAGCTAGCTCTGGTAATGCATGTGTCAACCTCATTATCGATGTGTACATCCCTGCAAACACAACAGAGCAAGCTAGAGACAGGAAAGTCAAGAATCAAACAGAAGTTTAGTTTCAAAGTGAGGGAAATGACTTGCAAGCAAGGAGGGGAATTAGACACATGTTCTGGGGCCCCAGCCCTAGTCGGGGGAACCTAAGACAGGGTGGGGAGATTTCAATACTTATACCAATGACTATGCAGTGAGCTGGAGTCCTGACAATGAGGGGTAACAAACAATAGGAAAGGTTTGAATCATAGCAGAGCTTCATGACCAGAACATGGCCAAGCTTGTCCAGTGCTTGTCTGAGCTCACAAAACACCTGGTGCTGGTCAGAGTAATACAATAATTATGTGACTTTGCCAGAGGGTGAGATCATCCAGAGGGTGAGCACAAAAGATTATTTCCAAACTCAGGGCTTTACTCTGGAAAACAGAGTGTCTATTAATATCTTGACACAAGCAAAATACATACATATACATATATATGTATATATATTTGCTTTCCTCAAGAAGTTTATAGTCTAATGAGGAAAACCACACCTAAAAGGAAGAGAAAAATGAAGGGGATGAAGGGGAAGGGGGAGAGAGAGAGAGAGAGAGAGAGAGAGAGAGAGAGAGAGAGAGAGAGAGAGAGAGAGAGAGAGAGATGCCCAACCCAAAGTGTGAAAAGAAGAGATGATTGGTCTGGATGACTTTCTTAAAAAGAGGATCTGGGAGAAGCCTTCCACCCTTCAGTTAGGGAGGGACCCCATCAGGCACGGATGTGAGCTCAGACTAAAGTGATCTTCAGGTTGGAGGGACTTCTGAAACCTGATGGAGAAATCCAGAGGAGAGTAGCCTGCTGGAAAATAAAGAATAGGGTGCTCATGCCAACACAGACAGCTTTCTGGCTGTCCTTACATCTCTTAGCTCTTGTGTGAAGAGAAGGCTCCCAACACCCTTTTCCTTGATTTTCTCCAAATCTTGCTGGTCTTGGGAAAGTTGTATAGGAAAAGCCTACCTGTTAGAAAAATTTGGTTCCCAAGCTCAGTTCTCTCTAGATTTTGCTCAATCAGAACTGATTCTGATCCTTTCTGGCTTTGCATTTGTGTGGCTTTAGTCAAACGAGGGGATTCAGTGGAGAGTAAAGTATGATGTCACTATCCCCATCATGACTGGGGAAGACCCCAACATATTAGACATGAGCTCCATTTCCTGGTACCCTAAATCAAATAGATCATGTACCCAAAGTCTCAAAAATGCTTTCCCATATAATGAATATATTTTACATATGATTTAATACAATATATTAATATACTTATATTAATTATTAATATTACATATTTATATATTGTGTTAATTACTTATATTATTATACATACTTACAATATACTTATATTATTATGTTATAATTATAGCTAATTATATAACTAAGAAAATAATAATTGTATTCCTAATTATAATACTAATATTTACATAATTGTTCATCTATATGATACATATAATGAATAGACTAAGAGATTAGGTTTTTATAAAAATCATAATTCCCTTCACAATATATAACATTTATGACAGTAAATTGATAAGAGGTGTACATTCTTCACCAAAGACAGCCACTTTGACCTTTGGGGTCACATTTACAATAAGTGAAGAGAGCTCTCAGAATTTCTTTCAACAGATCCAGCAGCTGTCATTTGATGACAAACTGTACCTTGCCATGTTTGAACTGTGAGTGGGTGGGGGGAATTCGGGTAGTATTTTTTTTTAAACCTTTTACATGTCATGCAACACGAAGCATGCCTCATCATTAATGTGAATCACTCTGTATAATAAAAGAAAAGCTGTTTTATGGATTAAAAGAAAAGCCCATGCTAAAGCCCATGCTAATTACCTACCCTTTTTCCTTCCTGTTAGTGTTGAAGTCGGGTAATCATGCATATACATGCTTTTTTTTTCCATAGACAAACAACCAAAGCTAATAAAAATGGCCCATTGAATTACATCGGTTGTTAACAGACATTGCAGCTGTCTATCTGCCAAAAATATTGTGGGCTAACACCAACGGTCATGTAAGTGGAAGGCAGACTTGGGAATCCTGGCCTTGAATGATCTTGGTGCTTGGAGATGCAGGGCTTCTAGCTAAGCACATGATTGGAAGGTGGCATTTAGGTTTTCATTCTTCTCCCGTTCTTTTTTCTTCTTCCTACTTTATTTTCATTTGAGTAGGAGGCTTCAGAAAATGTGGAAAAAATCACAGAGTCAAGTCAGAGAACCTACTTTCAGATCTTATCTTCAATACTTAAAATAGATACTTACATACATGTAAATTGCTATATATGTATAGATACAGGTATTACATTCATGCTTTATTCATATTATATATAAGATGGATAGTAATGAGAATTATATTAGGAAAAACTCCACTGATGTCTGCTTCCCTTTTAAAAAAAATCCAAGGTTATATTTATACATATATATTCTCTATATATGTATATGTGTTTATTCCTATAACACATAGAAATATATACATGTATATAAAAATATCAAAACATATATATTTATATATATGTTCCTGTGTATGTTTGTCTGTGTGCATGCATGCACACACACACACATACCCCTTGGATTTTTTTTTTAAAGGACACAAACATCAGTCAAGTTTTTCTAATATAATACCTGTATTAAGGTTGTGATGGGTTGGGTTTTATTTTAAGGTGGTTTTTTTTCCACTTATGATGATAAATTTCAAGTAAGAGAACGCTAGACCCTAAAGGGATACTGTCTTTGGTGGGGTGGGAGGAAAAAAGGCAATGCATGTTCCAAATTTGAGTGCCCAGTTTTCAAGTCTCATTAATAGAAAATAGTATGCTCTGTGAGGGTGTTGTTTTAAGTCTCTTACAATATTTTATTTTATCCTCACAACAACCCTGCGAGATGGGTATATTATTTTATAGTTGAAGAAACTGAGGCAGACAGAGGTGAAGTGACTTGAGCAGGGTCACATAGCTAATAAGAGTCTGAGGTAGGATTTGAACTCACTTATTCCTGACTCCAGGCTTGACCCTCTATATGCTATGCCACCTTGCTGCCTATAAAAGTGGGAGCATCTTTGTTCAATCCAAATGAGAGGTATCTTTTTAGTTACCTTTGACCAGCTAAATGGGGGTCTGTAGTTTCTGGAAGACATTTCCCACATGGGTCAATTAAGTAAATCATAGGAACACAGACTTAGAGCAGGGAAGGTGCCTGAGCAGTCATCAGTGGAGGAAGCTGCATTGCAGGGATAAATGACTTATTTGCCTTTAATAAGGCACTTTTAGTATATATCATATAGAAGCATATAACACTGCCATGAGTCACATAAGTAGTGAAGTAAGAGGCAGTATTTGAATCTGGGTCTTTTAGCTCCAGAGTCAGCATCCTTCCTTTGGACCTAAGATACCTGTCTTTGCTTGACATTGCTGTGGAATCTCTTTTTTGTTTGTTTTGTTTTACAGAGATAGAGATCGTAACTAGTCCTGTGCTGTAGGGAATTCTCACCACGTCTCTCCCTCTGGTCAGCTAACTCCAGTCATGTCCTGAGGTCAAATAGAAATTTCTCTGTTAGACATTCAAAGACAAGAATGGAATCCCTTCCCTACCTTTCCAGTCTTTTTACAATTAGTCTTTCCCACTCTCCCAAGACATCCCATCTCCCAACTCTGGTCATTTTCACTATCTAACTCCCCGACCCACACACTCTCCCACCACCCATGCCTGGGATTCCCTTCTCATTTCCACCCTCTGGCACTGCTGGCTTCTCAAGTCTGGTGTAAAGTTTCACCTTCAGTAAGAAGCCTTTCTCTGTCCTCCTTAATGCTAGTCCCTTCTCTCCACTGATTACTTCCAGTTTATCCTGTATAAATAGCTCTTGTTTAACATAGTTGTTTTCCTGTTGTCTCTTTCTCCCTGAGAGCAGGGATTGTTTTTTGCCTTTTGTGTTATACCTGACATGTTGTAGGCACTTCATAAAAATACTTATTGACCACCTGTTCAAATAGGCACTTTTTCTGTAACTGATTGCTTCAGAGACTTGCCTAGAGAACTACTAGGTTAAGTGACTGGTCCAGGGTCACACAGCCAGGGTATATCAAAGGTGAGACTTGAACTCAGGTCTCCTTGGCTTCCAGGTCATCTCTCTACTTATAAAATATCATTTACAAGTTGCTTAGGTCAGAGGGTTTTCTGGTTTACCAAGTCCCAGAACATCTGAACCTTTCTCCAAGTAGATATGCTTATATATTAAAAAATTGGCTATGACAGATTTTGGCTAAAGTACGGTATTTAGGTCGTTTCCTACCATATTTGTATGGAGTGTTACTCAGTCTGCCTTTTTCACGTTGAGAGGTCTGAAGCTTACAGCTTTACTATGTGCTCTAGATGTCTTGGGTCCGTTTCGCTATGAAATTCCGATTCTTTGATATCCGTTTCTAAAATCATGAATTAAGTTTGTTTGGAGGTCAAGGGTTAAGAGAACAACAAAAATCTAAAACACAAAACAAAAGAATCCCTTATCACCCAGAGTTGCTTGCCACAGAGGATCTCTAGGGAGCGAGAAGAAATAGGTCAATATTAAAATGTTTTGTTTCATTTGAAACCAGGGCCATGCTGACTGTTGGCTGTTTCTCTCAAGGGTGGATATGATTGATTCCAAAGGTTGGAACTGAATTATTCCCCCCTTCTCCTCTTTGAGGTCTTGCCTCCTTGAGGATTTAGAGATGAAGTACCCAGTTCTGAAGGTCACTAATGAAAGCTTGTGTCAGACTCCATCAGCACAATGTAGCCATGGGGCCCTCTGGGATTTGCAAATAGTGGCATTGCAGCAGCTGCCAAAGAAGCAGCAGCCCCTGGTCCTGACTCCTCCTTTGCTCCAGTGGGCAGTGATGATTTGGCCTCAGTCCCAAAGCTACGAAAATCCTGTGGCACAGGAAGTGGCCAGGGGAAAGTGGGGGGAAGTAGGAGGGCCTAGAGACTGGGACAGTAGCTGTCCCTGCAAGAGGAGAAACAGACGTAACTGTAATCATATTCTTGCTTTTTTTGCTTTGGGGTGTTTTCCTCAGTATTGTCAACACACCCTGTTTTCATGACAACAAGGCAAATATGAAATAAAAGGTAAAGATCAACTAAACTGAGGGGAGGAGAAGAAGATGGGTAGAAAGAAATTCTGAGGGAAAAGGAAAATTAATAATGAAAGATATAAAAAAAATTTTTTAAAAGGAATTTCTATCTAAATGTGGAACCTCCCACCACCAATGCAGATGGACAACTTCTGCAATTTATGGTCTTACAAAGTTGCCTGGGACATTGACTGACAGGTTAAAGACTGAGTTATCAGAGGTGGTGTTTGAACCTAAGTCTTCCTGACCTTTTATCTACCTCACAGCAACAATACTGGTTATAGAATCAGAAGACCTGGGTTCAGAGATTATTTCTGATGCTACTGCTACTACTGTGTGACCTTGGGAAAGTCAATGACCCTTTAAAAATTAAAAAAAATTTTTTTTGGAAATTGGGGTTAAATGATGTGTCTGGGGTCACATAGTAAGTGTCTGAAGCCAGATTTGAAGTAAGTTTCTCTTGACTCTATGGCCAGTGTAAAATGAGAGGACTGAAGCAAATGACCTCTAAGGTCCCATTCTTCTCTAGCTATGATCTGATGGTCACGTCAGAGAGAGGCTGTGCAAAGGAAACTAGCCATAAATTGGTTCTTGTTTTGATATGTTTTTAAGTGAAAGAGATTCAGGTGAATGTCCTCGTATTTTACTTTTTTGGAAATAGCTCTTATTTTTAGCTGAATTTGTATATTCATGTATGTGGGGGTGGGGGAGAGATTCTAGGAGATAACATTTTGTTCATCTTATCACTCCAAAATTGACTCATAGATGAAGAATGTCACATCATCGAGGGGAAATATTTTTTTATTGTTCAAAAAAAAGGTTACTACTGACACCAAGAATGTATCTATTGTTGAACATAGGGCGTTCCTCTGGCTCCCTCA
The DNA here is from genome assembly GCA_028658325.1 of Potorous gilbertii. Lineage (NCBI taxonomy): Eukaryota > Metazoa > Chordata > Mammalia > Diprotodontia > Potoroidae > Potorous > Potorous gilbertii. The sequence continues at coordinate 114,600,530 of CM053773.1, forward strand.
GATGCTTTGGCTGCCAACTGAGTTCTAACAAACCACTTTAGAGAGGGAACCATAGGGAGAGTCAGGGCGAGAGAGCGAGAAAGAGAGAGAGAGAGAGAGAGAGAGAGAGAGAGAGAGAGAGAGAGAGAGAGAGAGAGACAGAGAGACAGAGAGAGAGACAGAGAGAGAGACAGAGAGACAGAGAGAGAGACAGAGAGGCAGAGAGAGACAGAGACAGACAGAGACAGACAGAGACAGACAGAGAGAGACAGACAGAGAGACAGAGAGAGAAAGCCGTTTAATTTTAACATCATTCTTCCTTCCCAAGGCACATATTATTGGTGAAGGCTCTCAGAAGCTGCTCCCCCAGGAAGATCAGGAGTTTTAATGCTGACCTGCTACCTGAACTCCATTCTTGTATTCATGGCGTTGGCTTCTTTGAACCAATTCATTATGGTCATCGTCTCAGTGTTTGGATTTACTTTAGAGACAATCAGTTCTATAAATATAATTTTTTTAAAATGGAAATCTGTCACTGATAAAATTTGGGAGGCTCAGCAGCACCTCAAAGGACAAACAGGAAAAAAAATTACATCAGGACAAAATGATGAAATAGATGTGAGCTGAGGCAGATATTGGACTTTCTCTGTCAAAAAAATAACAGGACAAGCACATTTTGTGTTTGTATGGCATGATTTCTACCAAAGAAGTATGAAGTACTCTTGTCAAGAGTTTCAGGATTCAGATCTTACCCAGATGCTTTTGATTTGTGTGAGCCTGGGTAAGTCATACAACCTCTTTGTGTTTCAGTTTCTCATTTGTAAAATGATGGTACTTTACCTAATGATCTCTAAGGCCCCTTCCACCTGTGAATATGCTTATACCATGTCTGTCATATAGACCTGGAGTATAGTTGCCATTTGATAAATACTTGTTGATTGATTGAAATATCCATATCCCACTCATTAACTGTGTGACCTCATGGTTTCCTTGCTTTATTTGTGTTATATCTGTGTGACCCTAGGTAAGTCACTAAAACTCTCTGGACCTGTTTCCTCTTCAATAAGCTGAGTGGATCAGCATAGATAAGTCTCTGAAGTTCCAATAGCTCTAAAGCTATAGCCCTATTAACTTTTAAATTTATTTTGGTTAGGGGAAAGAGTTTTCTGTTGTTATTTTTTTATTTCCAAAGCCTGGGTAATACTTTAGAGACCTAAAATGGAAGGCATCATTTAAGAGAGCAGAGAAATATGTTAGAGAAACAGAATTTTATACTCTCTCTCCCTTCACATAATATACATTAATTTTTTGGTTGCATCTAAGAAAGCATGGAAAAGCACTAAGAAAACTGAATTTTACTAAGCCCTGTTCACATGATCTATATTCAAGTGACCTGCCCTCTCTCATTTCCCTAACTGAAACACATTTGCTCTTCTCGCCTCTTAACTCTTGAAATTCTTCACTTTCTTTAAGGCTCGACCCAGGCGCCATATTTTTCACAGTCTTCCTCATCCCCCACATCAGAGATTTAGAACACAAAGGGGCCTCTGTGCAACCAACTCATTTTCCAGATGAGAAACTGAGGCTTGAAAAGGTAAAAGAAGGCATTTGTCCAAGACAACATCTCCTGTATGATAGAAATAGGATTTGGGCACTGGTCCCCTATTCTAGAGCCCATGATCTTTCCACCCCAGTGCTGCAGGTTAAAAGGATGTCTCCCATGTTATTCCTCATGGCATTTTGTTCTGATTACTCCTTTGAATCAATCTCATTCTCTGTTATTATAGTTATTTTATATACTTGTATCTTCTTTTTTGCCTCTTCCTCATCAGATTAGAAGAGCTTTGAGAGTAGAGATGGTGACACATTTTTTATTTTGTTCCCCTATACCTTCCACTGTACTTTGCATATGCTAACTATTTAATAAATATTTGTTGAATTACAGTAAATTGAACCAATATTTTAAACTCTTTTAGTTTAGACCAGAATTATCCAAGCCCCATCCTAGAGATTTAGGGAACTAATGTCTGAATCAGTCTAGTTTCACCTGAGATTCTGGTCTCCTTTTCAAGAGTTATTCAGATTTTACGGAAGGAGATTGAGGAGCTAAGAATCTGAGGATTCAGGTCAGCACCACAATAGTCGTAGGTTAGTTTTAGGATTCTCCAACTGAATCATTCACTGTCTCCAACCTGGATTGGCCTTTCTGGGGCAGTTCAGCCTTCCCACTGGGGTTGGATCAGGAAAGCTGCGGCTTTATGTACATTTCCACCCAGGCTCTAATTGGTATGGAGTCACCTGAAAAGGCTTGGCCAGAATCAGACTTTGGTTTCCAGAAGTTCAGTAGAGTGATGTGTGTGTGTGTGTGTGTGTGTGTGTGTGTGTGTGTGTGTATGTGTGTGTGTGTTGGCAAATGGTGTGGGTAGAATTGGGATGTCCATCACATGGGAAGTCTGTGTTTAAGGAATTTACTCTTTAAAATGGGAATAGTAGCAATGTACTTTTGGGGTCAGTCTCCTTCTGTGGTCATGTTAAAAGACTTATTTGGCATTTATAACAAGGTCTCCAGCTCCTTTAGAGTAAAAGTCCTAAGTAGGCAACCTGAAGTGGAGTGGGGAGAATCAGCCAAACAGAAGATGGGGAAGATATGAATCATGGAAATTTGCCTGGCTTGCTTGTCTGCACAAGGATTTCTCATTCCAGGGTTTGGATTTTTCCAGTTTAAGAATATTTCTCATCATTTAGAGACGCAGCCAGAGGTGGTCAATCAGAATGGTGAAAAGTCTTACGTCCATGCCGTCCATGCCACGTAAGGAGGAATTAGAGATATTTAGCCCAGAGAAAAGAAGGCTCTGGGGAAACATATTGTGTATCTGAAGTCTCAGAAGGGCTGACATGTTAAAGAGGGATTAGATTTGTTCTGCTTGGTCCCAGAGGCAGAACCAGGAGCAGTGAGTGAAAGTGTCAGAGAAGTAAATCTAGATTTGATCCTAGAAAAATAAACTAACAATGACACCAGTCCATAAGTACCATGACCTTTGATCTCCCATCTCTAGAATTCTGGGCTTCTGTGATTCCTGTGCTCCTACTAGATGTGAAACTCAGCTTCCCAGCTCTAACTGTGTCTTCAAGTCCACAAAGAGAGGAATGACAAGGTGGTAGATGGATAAATGGCTCTCCAACGTCAATATCTTCCCATGTTGAAGGTCCCTTGCTGTCTGGGTGGTCATCTTTGAACGTCAGTTTCCTCATTCACAGAAGGATTGAATTTACATAATCTCTAAACTCCTTTCCATTCTATGAGCTCTCACTCACAACTCTCAAATTTGGCATTAGCCAAGGGTGCCTCCCTCATGTGTGTCCAAAGTTTCCATGAAAACTTTGTTCAACCTCATCCTCAGATTTTCTGTTCTTTGAAGATGAAGGGCAACATCTCCCCATTGTGATATAGAACTAATGGACCCATACTTAACTTTCCCCATAACTCATAGCTTTCACTGTCTCTCCTCATGCCCTATCTCCAAATCTTTTCAGAATGTAGATTCCCAGTGACTGAAAGGACACTAACTGTCCATATCCTGAAGGGGATTGGAGATAAGCCATGAGGAGAGACGGTGAGGGCCATGATAGGTCAGGTAGAAAAATATAGCCATAGTGCTTGTAATCAATAACTCAAGCAACAAGCATTTATTAAGTACCTACTGTATGCCAGGCACTATGCTGTACCTTGAGAATACAAAGACAAAAGTAAAACAGTAAGACAGTAAATAATGCTATATTAAAACAATAAGAGGGAGATGATCTTCACACCTGTAGTTACATAGAAAATATAAAGGAATGAGACTTAAGACTGAAAAGGTAAGTTGAGGCTAGGTTGTGAAGGGCTTTAAATACCAGAGGAGTTTATATTTTTTACTCCTTAGAGGTACTTGGGAAATTACTGGAGCTGATTGTCATGGTCAGATCTGGATTTTAGGAAAATTGTCCTGTCTTCTAATTATATTTCTAAAGCATGTCTGTGTCTTTCATTCTCCTGTTCAAGAGGTTCTGGCAATTTTCCGTTCCCTCTAGGATCAAATACAAACTCTCTGTTTGGTGTCTGAAGCCCTTCACAACCTGACTGCAACGTGCATTTTCAGATTTATTATATACCTGCTATTTTTCACCCGCAAAATTTCATCTCCTGGGTCTCCTTTCCTTTATCCGAACTAGGCTCTGTCTCTGGAGTGCACTTCTATCTCTTAGTCAGTTAACCTACATTTATTAAAAACTTGTTATGGACCAGGCAAAACCAAACCAAAGCAACACAAAACAAAAAACTTGCTCTCAAGGAGCATGCATTATTTTTTCTTTCTTCTTTCTTCTTTCCCTTTTTCATTTATTTTCTTAAACTCAAATTTCTTTTCTTTTAAGGTCTTTATTTTCTCTCTCTCACTTCACACCACCCTTGAAAAAGCAAGGAAAAAAACCAACCTGTTACAAACATGTATAATCAAGCAAAATAAATTGCATTGGTCATGTCCAGAACAAAAATGTGAATCTATCACCTCCTTATCTGGAGCTCTTAGCAAGGGAGCAGACATTCTGATTGGGGAAACAACATAGAAAATATCTAGGCATATAGGAGATACATGCAGAGTTTATGAAAATAATTGAAGGGATGGGAAAGAGACTAGAAAAGGTCTCCTAATCCACATGTACAAAAATTTTTATAACAACTCTTTTTATGGTAGGCAAGAACTGGAAATCGAGGGGATGCCTATCAAATGGGGAATGACTGAACAAGTTGTGGTATATGAATATAATAGAATAACTATTCTGCTATTAGAAATGATGAACAGGAAGACTTTAAAAAAACCCAGAAAGACTTATACGATCTGATACTGAGTGAAGTGAGGAGAACCAGGAAAACATTGTACAAAATAACAGCCCCGATGTTCAATGACTGATTTTGGTAGACTCAGCCCTTCTTAGCAATGCAAGACCCTAAAACAATTCCAAAGGACTCATGATGGAAAATGCCATCCACATCCAGAGAAAGAACTATGGAGTCCGAATGTAGAGTGAAGCAGACTATTTTCTTTTTTCTTTCTCATGATTCCTTCCATTTGTTCTAATTCTTCTATACAACATGACTAATATGAAAATATGTTTAGTAGGAATGTATGTGTAGAGTTTGTGCCAGATTGCATGCAATCTTGGGGAAGGGGGAGGAGGAGAGAACATTTAAAATTTATGGAAGTGAATGTTGAAAACTAAAAATAAACTAAAAAAGAAAAGATCGTCTGCAGAAGGTGGAATTTGAGCTGAGTTTTGACAGAGATTAGGAAGGCTAAGAGGCAAAAGTGAGGAAGGAAGAGCATTCACAAGAAAGATTCAATGTGTGGGAGTGAGGCTACATTTCATGCAACTTTGCAAACTATGGCTCTTTCTGCCTTTATGCTATTTCTAAATCCAATAATTCTGGCTGAATTCTCCCTCTCCCCTTTATTTTTTACTTTAAGCAAAAGTCAATAAAAGAAGAACTTTTTCTAAGCTTATGCAGTTCAAACTTTATTTCTGAAATTGAGATAGTTCACATACTTTAGTTCAGAATGTGCCTGTCTGTCTGAATGAAAATGTACTCTGTATTTGCACCTTTATTCAATTTAATATACAGTATTTAATCACAGACACAATGCTTTAGTCTTCTAGATTAAGGACTTTGGAATCAAATTTCAAACTTCTAGCTCTTTATAACCTTCTGTCTTTTATTATTAATTGGCACACTAATTTGTCATCTTTACTCTCTGAACACAAGGAAGTAATCCCTTGGAATTTATATCTACAGCAACTTTCATCATAATCATCTCACTGAGGTGCATGGAGTAAAGGGATCTCTCTGTTGGCTGGGATCCTCCTGAAGAGTGTTCTCTAGTGCTTGTTTTCCTTAGACACTATCGTTAACAGAATTCAGAGGTTTGATTCCTGGTTTCAGGCTCCCCAAGCTGGCAGGTCTTGGAATTGCTTCAAAAGCATCAGGCTTCCTGTCTGGGAAACATAGAATAAGAATTTCACTCATCAAGACCCATCTAGCTAAGTAGCAAAAAGTCAAAGTAGACCTATCTGTACAGGATTATTGTAGCCATAAAGATATGATCATGAAGTAGGATTTACTAAAGGGTGGAGGCAGGGTGCATGGGTAAAGAAGCACTTTTAAATTCTAGCAGATGCTAGATAGGAAGATAGAGTAAAGGTGAAAGAAACCACTGGGTGTTTATCAGCTAATCCAGTGTTGAAAGGGTGGAGAGTTGGAAGATGACTTAGATATCATTTAATCCACCCACCCTGTTCATTTAAAAAATTGTTAAATAATTTTTATTGATGTTTTTTCCTTTTGCAACACAGTCATTTTCTGGTATATGCCCTTTGCCCTCCACATCAAACTGTTCCTTACAAAAAGAAAGAATGAAGCAAAATAAACTGATCCCCTAACAAAGATGTGTATGAGTTCTCCACCTATAGTCTACTCATCCTTGGCCAAAGGACAAAAGTTTATTTCATTGCCTGTTCTCTGGGATCAAGACAGATTGTTACTATTGGGTCCTTTTTTTGGGTCCTTTACATTTTAGCTATCTTGTACACCATTCTCCTGGTCCCACTTTCTTCCTTCTGTATTAATTGATGAGTCTTCTTATGTCACCAGATCATTAGACTTAGGGCTAGAAAGGACTTCAGTAACTACCTATTAGTCAAACATCCTCATTTTACAGATGAGGGACCTGAGACCCAGATATGGGCCATAAAGGGCATGGTCCCTAATCTAAAGGAAAAGATACATCAAACAGAGGGAAAAATATAAAAGCAAAGATGAAATCATGCCCATAGCAAATCATTGCTACTCAGATAGGTTTCACTTCTGCTTAGAGGATGGCTATCAGAGTTTGGGTGAGTATAGCCATCTGGAAGTTGGGTGGGAGATAAGTTGGGGAACAGTGTTTTCAAGACTGAAAGGGATGTGGTTGAGTAAAAAGCTTTCAGATCTGGAGGATTAGCATGCATGAAATCTTGGAAACAGGAAAGGAGAATTATTTAGAAAGACAAAGGATTAAATTCTCTTAGTAGGAAAGGTCTAAGTCAATAATTCTCAAACTTTTTGGTCTCAGGACCCCTTTACACTCTTAAAAATTACTAAAGACCCTAAAGAGCTTTTGTCTTTATGTGCTATATCAGCATTTTCCACATTAGAAATGTAAATATCTTAATATTATCATGAAAATAGGTTTGACCTTGTGGATTCCCCAAAAGGGTCTCTCAGGGATCCCCAGGGATTCTTAGACCACTGGTCTAAGCCATCATGTAACAGAGTTGAAGGAGGGTCCAGAGAGTTGGCGGTAGAATGTTAGTGAAGACAATCAGTAGGGAGATTTGAAGTGATTAGAACTCAAGTGGAAATCGAGCGATCATAGGTTTCTGAAAAGGGGGAACAACACTTGAGGAAGATGATTCTTAAAGCTATGTTGTGATAGGTTAGAGGAAGAGAAACCAGCTAGAAAGCTATTGTATTAGCTGAAACTTGATGTGGCTAGGCCCTGGTCCAGAACTGTGGCTATAGTAATAACTGATATTTATGTAACTCTTTCAAGTTCACAATGTGCTTTACATCTACTTTCTCACTTGTACCTCCCAATAACCTTGTGAGGCAGGTACTCCAAGCTTGATTTTTCCATTTTATAACTGAGGAAACTGATACTCAGGTTAAATGCCTTTCCCTGGGTCAAACAGTAAGTGTGAAAGGCAGGATCCTAAGCTAAGTCTTCTTGACTTGAAGTACAAAACTCTCTCCAATATGTCACACTCTTCCTATCTGAAGAAAGAGGAAGGGGACAGGTCTAAGAAATATTGTAGAATAAGAGTTAATAAAAGAGGAGATGATGAGTAAACACTAGAGTAAGAGAGATGGGGTGAATGAGGATTTTTGGAGTCCTTCAGGTATCCCTGAAGACCAGGATAGAAAAAGGATTGAAAATGAGGAGTGCCCCTCTTGGCTGACCTCTCCTTCTATATCCAGTAAGCTACCTCCATAACTAAGAAAAACAAGAAAATTCAATAATATCAATCAAGACTTCAACTTGTTTTGACAATATAATTAATATTCCCTACCCACAGGTCCTCATCTATGCAAAGAAGATAGAGAATAGCAATATATTTTAAGACAATTTCAGCTTGTATTACTCTAATCACCAAATAGCTCTAAACTGTCATCAGTCAATCAATCAATCAACCTATCATAAGAAGTATCTCCTTTTCCAATTTGAAATTAAATTTTGTGGGATGCTAATACACCGTTCGGAGACCTGTGAACTGATGCTACCATTTTGGAGAGCACTCTGGGATTGTGCTCAAAGAGTCATAGAACCGTATATAACCTTTGACCCAGCAATACCACTACTAGATCTGTTTCCTGAGGTGGTCAGTGGATAAGGAAAGGAAACTATGTGTTCTACAATATTTATAACTCTTTTTGTGGTGGCAAAGAACTGAAAATTGAGAAGATGCCCATCTATTTGGGAATGGCTAAAGAAGTTGTGGTATATAATTGTGATGGAATACTACTATGCTATAAGGAATGATGAGCAGGTTGATTTTAGAAAAATCATGGAAATACATGAAATAATGTAGAGTAAAATGAACATAACCAACAAGAACATGGCGCAAATTAACAACGTTGTAAGAGAAATAAATAAGTTACTAAGTAATTTTGAGTATTATAAATATTCAAATAAAGCACTACCTCCAGAGAAAGAACTGATAAATAGAAGTGTGCCTAATGTGGTTTGACATATATCTATTTATACATATACATACATATATGTGTATGTCAAATGGCGGCCTTCTCTCATGCGGGTGTGGGGGTGGAGGATGGGAGGGAGACAGTTTGGAACTTAAAATGTAACCAAAAAATGAATATAATTAAATTTTAAAACAACAAAAAAGGAATTAAATTTTGATATCTCTTGTTTTTATATCACCTACATTTCCCAATGTATCTCATCTCCTAATACGCAGAATTTAAATTCCTTGAAACAAGGAATAAACAAATTTAAAAAATGTATGTGTGTGAAATGTCAGCAAAATTAACCCACGTGTTTAAAAAATCTGATGATATATTCAGTGTTTCAAATCTAGAGTCCCCCATCTATGAGAAAAAAGTGGAAGGAAGCATCTTCTCATAACTCTTCTTTGGGGGCCAATCTTTGTTATCTTCATGAAAGCTTTTTAAGAACGGGGATTATTTCCTTCTTTATATCTGGTTCCCTAATGTCTGACCTACTTTCTAGCCCATAGTAGGAATTTGATAAGTGCTTGATGATTGGTAGATTATAACTTTACAGCACACACAGAATGGCAGGATTACAGAATTTGAGTTGGCAGAGACTTTGGTGACCATCTCGTTGAATCCATATAGGAATGAAACACGCACTCCAGCTCATTGGACAAAGGGCCATCCAACCTCTTCTTGAAGACTTCCCACCAAGGAGGGAGAGAGCCCACTGTCTTAAGTTTCCATCATTTTGGTTTTGTTGACCTTTCTGTTTATATTGTTGGAGTCATTGTGTAAGTCATTTTCCTAGTTCTGCTTATTTCACTGTGTATCAGCTCTTACAAATCTTTCCATGTTTATCCATATCATTGAATTTTTTGTTCTTTACAGCCCATCAGTGTTCCATTATGCCAATCTACCACAACTCATCATTCATTCACCTCAAAAACTTAAGGAAATACAACACCAACATACCACAATTGATGTGACTATGTATCTCAATGTAATTTTCGCTCATTGCTACAACAAAAAGTGCTGCTATCAATAATTTTTTTGTCTGTTGGGTCTTTTCTTCATTGACCTCCTTAGGTATATGCCTAGTAGTGGTATAAGATAGCCGTCTAATTTCTGATGGATTGCCTTGTTGTTTTTCCAGAAATTCCATCAAATAGAGTTTATTCCTAAGCAAATTATCTTTTCCAGGTTTATTAAACATTGGGTTGAATTCATAGTTCAATTCTTTCTGATTCGTTCTTATCTAGTATTCTGGGTTAGTGTATTTGAGTTTAGCCCGCTGATTTAGATTTGGGATTAGAAGGCAATAAGAAACTTGTGGGCCATAAAATACAATTAAAATGACTATATATATATATATATATATATATATATATATGTACATATATATAACTATATAATATATATTGTTGATTAATAGATTATAATTTCACAGAACTGCATAATCTCAAAATTTGAGAGTTGGCATATAAGATATATATATATATATATATATATAATATACAAATACATATACAAAATATAAATATATAATATTTAAATATAAAAGGATACAATTTAGGTTAAAAAAAACATAATTGAAATCAAACACTATTTCCATCTGCCTCCACATTCAATTCAGCAATTATCCACACTTGGTTTTATGGTGCAGGAAGAGAACTGCTAAAGCCTCTTAAGTACCAATTTCCCATAGGTTGAACCTTTTATGTCTCAAGAGGTTAGGAAGCCCAACTAATAATTCAAGGTCCAGCTCCTTAGAGCCAAATGATTTCTGAGGGGAGTCTCCTTGCTCATTTAAAGATGAACCAATCCAACCTACATTAAACCAGGTGCTGTTCCTATCATATCCAGTCTGTTCTGTTAATTGACATTTCATTTTTTCATTAAATACTAATAATATTAGCTAGCATTTACATAGCACCTACTATATGTCAGCACTATGGTAAGCACTTTACAAAAAATACATAAATAAAGTCATAAATGCATAAATAATACAAACAATACATACAAATGAAAATAATAAATACATAAATAAATAACATTTACTTATTTACTATGCACTAAGTTCTTTACAATTATTGTCTCATTTGATTCTTATAACCCTCTGAAGTTGATGCTATTATCATCCCCATTTTACATCTGAGGAAACTGAGGTGAACAGAGGTTAGTGATTTGTCCAAGGTTATGCAGCTGGTTAAGTGTCTGAGGAAGGTTTTAAACTCAAGTCTTCCTGATTGCAGGCTGAGTGCTCTATCTGCTGTACTGCCCAACAATTTAGTTCCAAAGAATTTTATTGACTATTGTTTTATAATATATTCTGAGATCTGAAAATGCTGTTCTTCCTCATCCCTATTTTTACAGAATGATTTGCCTTGAGGTTTTAGTTTGGCAGAGAACCTAGTCTGTTGACACCACTAGGCTGGAGTCAAGGAGTCTTCACCATTGCTTGCCCTTTACCTGCCCTTAGGTTTTTCCTTGTCTTCTCAACAGAGGAATTAAGGTCCCCAGTGTTACTTACATTTGCTTCTCTCTTTCATATCCCTGAAGAATAATTCTATTTTTGGTTCTAATCTAAGGAGTTCTTCCCATCAAGAGGGGGTGGGAGCAGTCAGCGGAGAAGAAAAAGGTATCCGGAATATAGAAATGATCAGATATGAGACGGGTGAGAATGCTAAGCAATTGTTTAAAATCGTAGAATGGTTACTGATATTCAAGGCCCATTAAAAGGTTTGCTGTTTCTTTGTGCAGCTGTTTTTACATTTTACTTCACTGAGTACAGCCCAATTAAATGCCACATGGATTCTTTCTGGTGGGCACAATCTCTGGTAGTGACTTTTCTTCCTTTTGTGTAATTTTCCTTTGTGACTATTTCTGCAGCAATTTCTCATTAGCCACTGCCCAGCTTGGGTACCTAGGAAGAGAAGGATGCTGGCTGCTTTTTAAATATCTCACAAAGCTCTATACCAAAGGAAAGAAGAAACCAATGGGAGGAGGCTCCATTCTAGATACAGGTTTGCCTAGGAGTTACTTAGCCAATAAGCATTTATTAGGTGCCTGGTGTGTGGTAGACACTGTGCTAAGTTCTCCTTGTTGTTTTTCCTTTATTTATGGAGAGAATCACATTGCAAGTGACGTCTTCACTCATGGATGAATTGGATTTCAGTGAGGCAGAGCTGCAGTCATCAGCCTCACTCTCTTCCAGAGTCATTCAAATCCAGTGGCAAGACAAAAGTCAAGATGACTGGTGATGGCCTGGAATGCAGTAGATGACCTTGACATCTTCAATGTCAGCCTCAGCTTTACACATTCCATGGTGTCTGCTTTAGCTGCTTTCATGGCCATTGAAACAAATTGTTCTCACTTGTCCATTCTGCCAGGGGAAGTCTTCATATGCTTAGACTCCCTGCTAACACCCCTAGGTCGGAGGCCCATTCATTACTGTCAGCCGGGTTTATCTCATCTGTCCAGACAATTTTCCAGGGTGTGGCTGATGTATATGTTATAGCTTCTTAGAACCACAGGTGAGTGTTAAGTGTCAGGTAGATACCAAGGGTGGATTGGAAGCCCTGACAAGGGCTAGGCAAGTCCTTACGCCAGACGTGCTAATCCTTTTTGAACACCCCATATACCCTAGCTAAGTGCTTAGGAAACAAAGAAAGGAAAAAACAAAACAAAACGAAAAACAGTCCTTGTCCTTAAGGAATTCACAATCTAATGTGGGAGAAAGCAAACAAATAAATTAATACAAAGCAAGCTATGTAACAGACAAATAAAAGACAATTAACAAAGGGAAGGCACTAGAATTAGGAGGGATTGGGGAGGCTTCCTGTAGAAGGTGGGACTTTAGCTGGCACTTGAGAGAAGTCAGGGAGGTCAGTAGCGGGGGAGGAGGAAGGGAGAATATTCCAGAGATGGTAGGCAACCAGTGAAAATGCCAGGAACCAAAAAATATGTTTATGGAAGAGTTAGGAGGCCAGTGTCACTGAGGTTCATAAATACATGGACAGTTTGGAAGTCATCCTCGTGCTTCAAGGTTGATAGGAAGGAGAGGCTTGAAGGAGTATCACCCCTTTAGTATATCCATGGATGTCTGGTTTAATAAGTTTTTCAAAGACTTTCCTCACCAAACAGTATGAATCTCTTAGTTAATCAGAGGGTAGCTGTATTTGTTCTGCAGTGCTTGAGGTGGGGATGGGGAGACCCTTCATCTTTCATGTTCTAACACAGTCTGAATTCAAACTTCCATGAACTTTACTGCAATATCTACTGATTATGCTACCAGGAGGAACTACATTAGATCTTCTGTTCCTCCAAATGAATTTTGCTATTATTTTGTCTTATTATATAAACGTATTTCTTTGGTAATTTGATTGGTACAGAACTAAATCTGTAAATTAATTTAGGTAGCATTTATCATTTAGGTGGCATTATCATAGCCAAGACACTAAATATCCCTTCAATTATTCCAGTTATTCTTTATTCCTTTAAGGAACATTTAAAAATTGTATTCATACAGATATTGAGTATGCTTCGGTAGATGGACTCCCAGTTATTTTATGACTTTTGTAATTACTTTGAATGTTATCTTCTTTTTTTTTCTTCTGGATTTTTCTATTGCTAAATAGAAATTTTATTGATTTTTGTGTGTAACCTACTATTTTCCTGAAGTTTTTAATTGAATCCATTTTTGTTTTTTGCTGATTCCCTGTGGTTTTCCAAGTAAACCAACCTGACATTGGCAAATAAGGATAGTTTTGTTTCCTTTTTGCCTGTCTTTATTCCTTTCATTTCTTTCCCTTGCTTTACTGTTATTACCATAACTTTAGAGCTATGTCAAATAACAATGGAGAAAGAGAGAATTCTTTGCTTACTCTTGTATTTATTAGGAAGTGATTTTTCATGAAATCCCTAATTACCTAACCCCTGCTAACTTTTCTTCAGCCACTCAATCTCAAAAATAAAAAATACAGGGCACACAACCAAGTATAATATCCAATATATTTATCACAGTCAACTTCTCAGGGTATGAAGAATCTCTAAATGGTTCCTCTTTCAGACTGGAAAAACAAAACAAAACAAAAAAAGCCCCAATGCTTGGAAGGAACATAAGACTTGCCCTCTGCTGCTCCTGGCCAGGTCTTTTGCAACACCAGTTCTTGGCATATGTCTTCTCTCTACTCCCTCCAGGGAAGGGAGGGGAAGATGTCCTCTTGTAGGATATGTAGAAGGATTGCTTAGCCCAAAGAGAGCCCTGGGAATTTAATTGCACATCGGCTAGGGAGCTCAGGGAAATACAGATGAAATGTTTGTTTAGTTGTTCAGTAAATGACGGCAATGCCTGAGCTGTGCCCTCACTTTCATCCTTTCTGGTGAACAGCAAGTGTAATTCAGAAGTGGTGCTTCAAAGCATTATGGCTATAGGAATCTTCCTTCTGACCAGCTTTAGGGCCCTCCATAGCCTCTCTCTCAGTAGGCACAAACCCAGGGACTCCAGCAGTGACAGGAAGCATCTGGAGGAGCCTCCAATAAATGAAGGTTCCAACAACATAGATAAATGAAATTCAGATACAGGCGAGTATCTCTGTATATAGGGAGAATTTTGTTACCCTGTTATAGTTTAGTTTCTCAGAATCCATGACCATTTGGATGTCTAGTTTCCAGACGTTTGATTATAACTCCCAGAATAGTCTCAAGGATTCTAGATAATAATTCCAAGAATCATAGCAACAGATAGTCCTACTGAGGCTGTGCTGTGAGATGAAGGGTGATGTAATGCAATATTTATTACACTTGCGCAGAATGATGATGTTGCTAAAGTTAACCTGTGAGTTCAATGTTGGCAAGATGCCTTCTTTGTCTGTTGCCCTATAAAAGCAAGTGGGCATTGGTTAGTGGCGGGGGGGAAGCCATGGGGAAAACCACATGGAACCCATAGTGGAATTTGTGTGTACCTCAATTGGCCCCCTTTGAAGCTTGAGGGGATTAAGGGGAGCTCATAAGCATGCCTGTCTTAATTGACCCCATTGAGACCTAAGGGTAGTTGCCCATCTTCTTGCTGGCCGCTGCAAGAAGGGTGATCAGGGAATGCTGTAGGAGCTAGTTCTCCCAGCAACCATTTGAGAAGACTAGACTAGAATAAAGGTGATTATTAACCCCTCTGAAGTGAACCTGTTAGAGACTGGAGTCTGAGTACGCCAGTGCCTCCTGTGTGTTATCTGTGAAACAATCTCTCTCCGGATTCAGTGGTTAGAACACAGACTTGGAGTCAGAAAGACCAGCTATGCTACTCTAGGCACATTATCTTAACTCTTTCTAGCCTCAGTTTCCTAATCTGTAAAATGCACCTACCTCTCAGGGCTGTTGTAAGGATTAAATGACATAACATGTAGAATGTTAGCGTGGTAAATTTTGAAGTATTCTGTAGATGATAACTACATTATTATTAACACGGTTGAATTTGAGAGGTACTGCGCTCTGGATCTGGACCCTTTGTAGGAAGGGGTTTGGAGATGTCTGTCACATATGGAGGCATTATTTATTTTGCCTTCTGTTACTGAATCCACCTAGAAAAGAAATCATCTCAATTATCACTCCTGTTTTATGGTTGAATCACTCAGAGTGTGATTTGATCATAGGCATAAATCTAGTATCAGAGGTGAGATTCAAATCCAGATGTGACTGACTCCAGCTCTAGCATGCTATCCACTCGATGAGGTTTACACCTGACTTCAAGAATTCCAACCACCATCCTTCCAAGTCACTCAGGTTTGCAAACTTGGCGTCATCCTTGTCTCTTCCATTTCCTCTGCTGCATTCTGCCTCAGATGCCAAATGTTGTGGATTCAATCTCCACAACACTGATGCAGCCACCCTACTTCTGGCCCTTACTACTTCTTCCCATACTGTTGCAGTGGCCTCCTAATTCATCACATTGCCTCAAGTCTCTCCCCACTCAAACAAAAATTCCTCAGCCTGTCCTTTACAGTTCCTCACAACCTAACTCTGACCTTTCTCACTGGACTTTAATTATACTCCTTTATGTACACTATAATTGCAGACAAATTGGATTAGCAGTTGCTGCTTGATCTAGTCATTCAAGTTCCTGCTTCCATAACTTTGTACAGGTTGTCTGTCTTTTTTGCCTGTAATTCACTCCCTTCTCACCTCCACCTTTTAGAATCTTTGTCTTTCTTCAGCACATGCCACCTCTTACACCTATGGGAAGATGATCTGAAACCTCACCCCCTAAATTGTTCAAGCTCTTGCAATTGCCTTGTATTGATTTATCTGTGTTAGATATTGTACACTAAAACCGCCCTAGAAGAATGTAAACTCCTTGAAGAAAGAGTTTTCATCTTGGCATCCTCAATGTTGAGCATAAAGCCTTAAAAGGCTTTAATAAATATTTTTTGAGTTGAGTGTTTCAAAGCCACTTATGTTTCCCATTCAGTCTAAGAACCCAAAATGTCTACTCACTTGGGTTCAAGAGACTTTTTTTAGGGAAAGAATACCAGCATAAAATGGCAGCTAGGTGGCTCAGTGGGTAGAACAGTGGGCTTGGAACCAGGGGTAACTCATATTCCTAAGTTCAAATCCATCCTCAAGACACTTACTATACTAGCTGTATGATTCTGGGTAAGTCACTTACTCTGTTTGCCTTAATTCCTCAATCTGTAAAATGAGCTGGAGAAGGAAATGGCAAACATTCCAATATCTTTATCAAGAAAATCCCGAGATAGGGCCATGACTAAAACAGCTCACAACAACAACACTAGCATAGACTATTCTTCAATAGAGCCTAAGCCCTCCCCTTCCAATTGCCTGTCCAGTTATGCTTTCTTTTTGTTCATGATACCATCTCCTTCTGATTTGCTTTGTCCTAAACCCAGCTTGGCTTCCTTTGGTGATCAAAGCTGTTCCCTGTCCTCTTCATGTGTCTCATGTGCCCTAGGAGAGGTAGTCTCTCTCCCTCCTCATTTTTATTTCCTGGTTTTCCTGCCTTCCTTCCAAGTCCCAGCTAAAATTCCATCCCTATTTTCTTGATCCCCTTAATGATGGTGTCATTATTCTGTTGATCATCTCCAATTAAATCAGGCTTTATCTTGCTTGTACATTTCTGTTTGCATGTTGTCTCCCTTATTAGACTGTGAGTTTCTAGAGAACCAGGATTGGTTTTTTTTTGCCACTGCCAACATATACAGAAGGGCCTGCTGCACAGGTTCTTAGATCTGCTTTTCTAAGAGGAAAGCAACTTTTGAGGGACCAACAGTCTACTTAATTATGTACCAACACAGAAAATATAAGCAGAGAAATAAAGACCAACAGACAGGGCTTCTAGCTATCTGACCATAAGCAAACATCACAGATCAACAGACAGATCCAACTGTCTGACCATTACATACAGACATAGTTACCAGAGAGGGAAGCACCAACATCTGGTTTTTCAAAGTTGGAGGGCTCCTTAATGGCTCATCCAGCATGCGAACCTTCTTCCAAAGAATGAGCCATAAAGCAAAACCTCACCTCAGAGTATATATAACAAAGACTCAGCACCTGATTGGTTCAGAGTCAGCAGGCACGAAACCTAAGTGACCCAGTACAGCTGTGAGCTATCAGAGTTCAAAGGAGATTGTGTCTTCAGATTCTCACGATTTAGCCTGAGCCTGGGAAACTGAACTCCGAAAAGAAAACAACAAAAAATCCCACTTTGCTTGCTGTTTCATCATGGTAGGAGAGGTATAAGAGAAAACCATGATCTATGAAACTCTTTCTCCCAATAATAATAGCTCACATTTATAGAGCATTGGTTCCCTGAACAAATAAATTCCTTTTCTGACTGGCACTATGTAAATCTTTGGTTTCATGTCAAAACAATTTTTGAAACATTCTGAAGGCTAACTTCACTGGTATGTCCACTATTCTACCCACAGAAATTTTCTTTTCTCTATTCTCTATATAATGCACCTTGAGAAGAGTTCTCCTTCTCTATTCAACTCTAATCTCTTCCCTCAGTTTTAATGGTATTTCTAAGAAGCTAAATTTTTTCAGTCTTTCAAATATTAATTTAATCAGCTAAATTGTCCTGGTTTCTGTTCCCAGAGATGAGAGACCCCCAGTTTTTTGTGACACTTTTAAATACTATGACCCAAGAAGACTGTTTCCAAGTTCCTGTCTCCCATTTTTTATTTCTTTTCAAAGCAGCCTTCACCTTGGTATCTCTACAATTTCCCTGCCTCCAGGTACACTCAAAGTACCCCCAAATATACTATCATTTTGGGGAAATGGGGCTTTCCTCAGTTTGAAACTAACCATGAAATGATTGGAAAGACCATAAGCAATACATACATCACAGATCAACAGACATATCCAACTGTCTGACCATTACATACAGACATAGTTACCAGAGAGAGAAGCGCCAACATCTGGGTTTTCAAAGGTGGGGAAAGGGGCTCTTTAACATTTAACTAGAGTCTCATCTGGCACATGAACCTTCTTCCAAAGAGTAAACCCCCAAAGCAAAATCTCACCTCAGAGTATGTATGTATGTACACATACACACATGTATACACACATATACATATACATGTATGTATATATGTGTATGTATGTATGTGTATATATATATATATATATATATATATATATATATATATATATATATATATATACACACATACACACATTTTTCAGAGCCAGAGGGCATCACAATCCTCATGACCTAGTGCCTCATTAGAAATTTTTGAAAGATGTGGGCCTTCTTACAAAACAAGCCTCCCGTAATCAAGCTTCCTTTAATGGGCTCCACCTGAGGCCTATTAATGGACAGGGAAGATCTTTTAACTCACATTAACATTATCAGGTTCTATAATTCCTTAATATAACAAACCACAATAGAAGAAATAACATGTCAAAGGAAAAGAGAGAAAGAAAGAGAAGAGGGTCCATTAGGGAATAGTAATAGGCAGAATTTACATAATATTTTAAACTCTACAAAGCTATTTACATATGTTATCTCATTTGATGTTCATAACAGCCCTATGAGGTAGGTACTATCATCCCATCATCACCACAGTCATCGTCACATTTCTATAGCACCTACTATATGCTAGGCATTGTGCTAAGCACATTACAAATATCTAATTTGAACCCTACAACAACTCTGTGAGGTAAGTGCTCTTATTATCCCCATTTTACAGTTGAGGAAACTGAGGCAAACAGAGGTTAAGTGACCTGTCCAACATTAGACTGCTAGCATATTTCTGAGGTCAGACTTGAACTCATGTCTTCTTGCCTCCAGGTTTAGCACTGTATCCACTGTATCCATTGAGGATACCAGCTGCCTAGATGAAGAAACTGAGGCAGACAGAGGTTAAATGACTTGTCCAGGGCCACATAATAAGTACCTGAGACAGGATTTGAACTCGAGTATAACTGACTCCAAATTCAGCATAGTAGTCTCTCCACTATTACACCTAGCTACATGAGGGAAACCAGCTGCCTCTACTGAGGACATTTTAGCAGATCTCATTAGGAACAGGACTGTCCTGCCTAATATAGACTATTGGATTCTCTGATTATTGATCTATAATCAATGAAGAATTTGGAATAAGCTATGAGCTTCCACTAGGAAGGATATCAGAAGCATCTGCTCCCAGGAAGGAGCTTTGAAAACTTACTAGTACTAGGACATGAAAGTTATTGGTAGAAGGATGGAATCAGCAATGAGAGCATCAGAAAGTATGAGCAGAAAAGAAACGGAACTCATATACCCCCCAAACCAAGTCAAAGCAGGAGAAAAGCACAGTAATGCTGTGACACCAATAACAGAGATGCTCATATGCCAAAACCATATTAATATAAATGAGTGGGCAATCAGGAAAGAGGATAAGCAAACAAAAAGCCCAAAGCAATTAAAATCATTAATAAGGTATGTGAGATCAGTGTAATAAGGGGAAATGAAACCATTTTTTCTTGTACTATATGTGATGCATCTTCCTTTTGTTTTTAAATGGTGAACCATCCAGCCATGCTCCCTGTTGAATTTAAAGGGTCCAAACTTTTGGCTCTCAGTGTTAGGGCATCCTAGAATCAAGGTAATTCTTTATTTACTAAATACAATCTTTAGTGAGAGCAGTTAACATAGTAAAATAGTATTTGAGAGCAGTGCAATCTTGGTGTTTATTATAACTGACAAGTTGGATTATTTTGTAATTGTATTTTTGTTGTGTTAAATGTCTCTGAAAGAATGAATGAATGAAAAAAGCATTTTTTAAATGTTCACTATGTGCCACGTGCACTGGGAATAAAAATAGAAAGAATGAGACAGTCCTGGCCCTGAAGGAGCTTCCAATCTCTCTGGGGGAAAGAATACATGAAACAAAGTACACCACACCTTCAGGATAGATAGCATGATCTCCAATGCTTTCACCCTTCCAGGGATCTTCCTCTGGATGTGCTCCAGTTTGTCAATATTCTTCCTAAAACGTAGGACCCAGAAGAGACTACAGTATTCAGATGTTTCCTGGCCAGGGTAGAATAAGGCAGAACTATCATCTGCCTCCTATGGAATTCTAGGCCCTCGCTGTAGTTCTTCTCTTTGAGGTCAGGACATCAGAGGGATATCTCAAATGGAGACACTCAATTGGATGCATGACAAATGAACAGAACTCACCTTCTGAGAATCAGTTTCACAGAGTCTCCTGCTTGGCAACACACAAATCCTAGTTTTTTATCAAATAACTACTAATATTCTTGAGAAATAAGAAACACCTGAAATGCCTCAGTATGGGTGTTGTGGTTACTGAGGAAGGGCTGTGTCGGTTGAGGGAATCTTGGGTGCTCTGCATCTCTGTCATAGAAAGACCTGAGACACAGACTATAACGCCACTCCTAAAGATAGTGTACTCAACACTACAAGTGAACTATCCAAGAATAGATTTTTTTTCATTTTGATGTTTTTCAGGAGGATAATGTAACAATGGTACCCACAAAAATATTTATGGATCCACTTGATTTTTAAAAACTGGATTTCAAGATGAGTAAGTCTCCAATTCTGCAACTTAACTTTATTAGATGGACCTGAATCTTAATCTTTAAAAAGAGAAAGAAACCACAAGCATATTGGAAAAGTTCTGTCACCAAAAAAAATGGCTCATCCATAACTTGGGGGTGGAGGCTAGGAAGGAGCACATTAGGGACTTTTTGTTTCAGATGGTAGATGCCAAAAATAGGAAGCCAAGAACTAGTAACAGACTTTCAGAAAAGAGTGGGTAATTTAGCTGGAGAAAAGTCCTGATAAAACTTTTAAGTTCAATTTTTTCCCTCTCCCAGGTTACATATTAACTGTGCAAAACACAGGCTAGGCATACTTTTTACCCAAAGAATTTAAAAGAGCAAAACTTAAGAATTTATGCATGATGCTATCAATAAGTCATTAGGAACCATCAGGCAATTTTGGTTGCACATGCCAAAAGTGTTTTTTCATAGTCTTTAACATTGAAAACACCAGAATATGAGCTGTATAATAATACCTGGCATGAAGAAAAGTTTACACAGTACTTAGCACATATTATCTCTTCTGATCTGCTCAACAACTCTGTGAGCTAAGTACTATGGGAATTATTCATCCATTTTACAAGTGAGGAATCTAAGACTTGGGGAGTTTGTGACCTACCTATGATCATACAGTGCATTGGAGGTAGGAAGTAAGCTCAGGTCTCTCCTTGTTTTTCTACTACATCATGCCTATGGCCAACACTGATCTGGGGTAGTTCTGAATGTTGTGTTTGATTATCCTAGTGCTAATATGTCATAGGTTTCATGCACCCACTAAGTCTAAAATAGGTTTTCAAACTCAAAGTAACACAAAGGTATCAACTCCAAGTGTAACCTATTGTAAACCCTTGGGGTCCTTTTCCCAACTCTCATTTCCACTGATGAGTTAGGTCTCTGAGAGCAAGGCAGTATCTTCCCTTAAGGGATCTAGGGGTATCCTTGAGATCTTTGGGGTAATTTTTTAATGCCATGATATTCTGATAAATTCTCACTTCTCTCCCACATCTGCTCTCGAGTCTGGACTTTTATATCTCTACTGCAGTGATGTTCTCACTGTGCAAATGACTGTATTCTACAATTGTGTCCCCCCACCACCATCGGTGGGTTCTTACTCAGATCTTCTGTTCAAGGAAATGCCTTTGCCAGTCATAGCTCACTCCTCCTTCAGCTCTATTCCTGACTCTCTGGACCTTCCACCTAGCTTCCAATACCTTTTCTCTCTCCTCTCCCTGGCTGCCTTTCATATCTATCTTCTTGCATTAAAATTCATACTCCTCAAGAATAGAGCCTTTCTTTTTTCTTGTATTCAGATTCCCAGGGGCTGGCACATATTAAGTACTTACAGACTTTTCTAATACCAATCACCAGTGATTCCCACCTGAGTATCATTTAACCAATTAAAATCAATCAACTTCTAAATAGGAATATTTTCTAAGAAAATTGTTATTCATCCACTGTTTTTGAAGAGGATCAATGACATCGGAAGGGTGATGTGTTGACTTGCAAGTGAATTGGGATTAAATGAGGCAGAACTGAGTAAAGTCATCAGTCTCACTTTTTCTTCTAGAGTCATAAGAGTCCAGTGGCATGACATGGGACAAGACAAATGGCAATGTCCCAGGATGCAGTGGGAGACTGCCTTTTTAAGGTAAGGTTTTCCACCAGGTCACTGAGAAAATGCATCAAGTACAGAAGTTTAAATACATCCTCTTGCTTGAGTTGGAGCCACAGTCTCCCTTCCACCTTCTTGGTCCCTGGGGAGAGTTGACTTATACTTGAAGTGGTTGTTACAGAGCATTTCCTCCGCCAACTTCAAGTCTGAATTTAGCATAGTTAATGAATGAATGAAGATGTTCCCTTGCTTGCAGAAACCAGTGTCTCTGTGTTTTCTGTGACTCTCGGAGGGCCTGGGCTGCCAATCAAAGGCACTCAGGATTTTGTTCTTCCTGAAGACTGACTGCCCCTAGTTTTTTGATCTCAAGTCCTTTCAGAGCTCACAAGGTCACAGCCTATAGCTTTCTGTCACCAATAATCCTTCACCTAACACAACAGCGTCAGAAGCAACAGGACCCTATTCTTTGTGTTGTCCCTAGAGGGGAGAATAAGCTGTTAGAATTCTCCCTAGCCAGGAAGTTATTGTTGTTACAAGAGTTATTGTTTCCCACTGGAATGCAGTGAAACAGAAAAAGGAATAAGGTCAAATTTTGGGGAGTTTACGTGCTCATTTCTTGCTCAAGAGTCAATAGGAAAACAAACGAACAAACTTTTCTCATCGTGTTGTGAGTAGAATGCAAAGTCATAAAATACTCACATATGCCTCCAAATATATGTGAGGATCACATCAGGCTGAGCCCTCTGTGCATTCTCACAAGAGGAAAGCTTTCTTTGGTCATCTCCCCATTACACTAAAGAAATTACTGTATGTAATTTGCAATCTGGGGACAGAGATAGAGTAAAGGTACTGCTGTCAATCTGTATATTAAACATTAGTCATGATTAACTTCTATCTTATTTCTAGATAAGAAACCAAATCAAGAGCCAAATCAAAAGGGCAGTCTTATAAATAATCATTGTTAGACACTGATAATTTACATCTTGAGTGTGCTTCTGATTTTCCCAATTTCAATTTGCCATGCTTTAGCTACAATCTCACTCTGGAATTTCCCTCCACCAGGGCTCCCTTTGCTCTGAAATGTTTATCCATCCCTTTGAATTTCTCAGTGTAGAATGTTCCTTTACCATGTCAGCCCCTTCTCTCATGAGTTCCTCTAGTGATTCCATTTGGTGGAGGAATCCAGGTTGACCAAATTTCATTTCCCTCCCAGACGTTTTTTTCTGAACCTTAACACCATGCCCCAATGCAGGAACTTCCTTCTTCCACTCCCTTGTGTGTGCTGTCTTCCTTCATGTAATCTTCCTGAAGGTAGGTACTCTGTTTCTTTTTGCTTATCTTTGTATCTCCAAGCTTTGCACAGTGCTGGCACATAGTGAGTGCTTAATAAATCCTTATTGCCTTACCTTCAATTGATGTAGGAAATTAAGCAGGTGAATTTCAATACTGAATAATGTTTCTGGTTGTGGAGCGGTGGTTGGGGTGTGAAGCTCTTACTCAATAGTAATGAAGTTTGAGTCCAAAGCTGGCCAAGGGACAGCCATTGCTGTGGGGTGAGCTAAGGGTATGATATATATATGCTATATGGTTGTGTGTGTGTATGCGGATGGGTGTGAATTTT
The DNA here is from genome assembly GCA_028658325.1 of Potorous gilbertii. NCBI lineage: Eukaryota > Metazoa > Chordata > Mammalia > Diprotodontia > Potoroidae > Potorous > Potorous gilbertii. Next base: position 114,624,614 of record CM053773.1, read on the forward strand.
CCTAAGGGTGTTTAATGTAGTTATGATGAGTATCTGGGTGGTATTATAATTCATCTGATCGTTCAACCAATTTCTGGTAGACTTACATGTACCATCTGGTCCACATCTCTTCAATCTCATTCATAAGGATAATATGAACAATTGTCAAATGCTTTTCTGAAATCTGTCTCCTTTATCTATAATGTTTCCCCGACTTTTACTTTTAAATTGTTTTGTCAGTGTCTAGAACATTACCTAGAATGATTGCCAACTACCTGCTCTTCAGTGGCTTGGTGAAATGACTAGGCAATGTCAAGTTGTTTCTAGTTAAGAGTTCTGGCGCTACTTATGTAAGCACTTAATAATTCAAAGAGAAAGAAATAATTGGGAGAAAAATTCTTACAATACAGGCAGGAGGAAGAGAAGGGAAAAAGCAATGGTTGTTTATAAACATAGGAGAAAATAAATAAGAGAAAACAAAATGAGACTTTCCTTGTGCCATCGGGCTTAGCAGCATTTGTTCCTGAATTGATTAAAATGTGAGGCAAATTCCCTACACGTCTAAATTACTCTAAGTAGGTTAGACACTTAAGGAGGACCGATATTTGGTCATTTAACTGTCTAAAAAAGTTAGAGTTTGCTGATCCGAATGGTTTCTGGGAGTTTTGATACTGGAAGTTTCCTACACAAATGAAATCACAGATCTGAACCTCCCCCAAAAACAAACCTAACCCCCCAAAAAAACCAAGCACTACCACCACAAAAAAAGTAGTAGTTTAAAAACATGAATGGACTTCCTTAATTTCCTAAGTATTCTGGAGAATGCTTATTGTTGCAATTTTGCAAAAAATCTTGCATCAAGGGAGTTCAGAGAAACTTCTAAGTGCACACTTACACACAAAATGCAAACTCATCTGAAAATGTTATATAGGTGTATCCCATTGTAAGAAAACTATTGCTTATTTTAATTGTTTTTGAAATTGTCAATTTTAAAAAACCTTTATTAGTATTTCCTTTTTTTTTTTTTATCAAATGTAGGCCAATGATAAGTTTTTAAATAGAGGCTTTTCCCCCTAAATCCTGCCACTTTTCTGCCTTGGTTATATGGAATAGAGAGGCAGTTTGATGAGGGGGAAAATATTCTGTGTTTGGAGTGAGAGAGACCTAGATTAGTTCTGTTGCTTACTGTCTGTGTGCCATTGGACAAACATCACTTAATGTCTTTGGGACTCAGTTTTCTCTAATGTAAAATGAGAGAGATGACATTCAAAGCCTCTTTCAGCTCAATATCTATGATCCCATGAACAGAAGCACAAAAGGCAAAAAGATCACAACATACACAAACATACGCAGACACAAAGCACATCAACAATCCTTGGGCAGGTCTCAGTTTCTCAGAGTATCTTGTGGGGGGGCTGGAAGGGAGAGTCAAATTATAAAGTTTTTTTGAAATAAAATTCTATCCTAATTTTATTTTTAATATAATATTTTATTCCTCCCCATTACATGTCAAAACAATTTTTAAAACATTTTTAGGTTAGAGTTCCAAATTCTTCACCCTCTCCCTCCTTGAGACAGTAAGCAATCCGTCTATCCTAATTTAATCAAGTCTTTCCCCCGCTTGCCCACTTTATGGTCTCATAGGTGCACATTTATGTGAACAGCGAAATATTTGAGAAACTTCTTAGAAGAATCACCCAATTTCCAAAACATGCATTTGGAATTTTACCGACAATGAGTATATCAGTATTGAAAAGAATGAGGTCAATATTGGTGATTAGTAGAGTGATCACAAAAATACATTCCCCCCCCATCTTTGAATATTTATAATAACAGAAGGGGACAATATGAATTTTGACTGATTGCTTTAAGAATAAACAAGAAAGCAGTTGTTCTTTTTTTTGAAAACTAGAGATCATTTGCTTCAACCTCATTCACTGTTTTATAGCTAAGAAAAAGGAAGATCCAGAGAAGCTAAGTGACTTTACCAAGGATTCTCAGATGAGAATAAAACCCAGTTCTCTTGATTCTCTGTCTAGTACTCAAATACTGATTTTGGTCTCTCAGTTCAGCATACATGCAGAATAACATTTGCATAAAAGACAAATTCCTCAGAGCAAACCACAAAGAAAACTTGTTGATCGACAATGATATGAACTGTTGGAAATATAACCAACTTCAATACAATTCAACTCAACCAGTATTTATTAAGTACTAACTTACTGAAAGTTGTTAAAGGCATCTAATTTACCTGATTATTAAAGTGTAATTCACTATTATTAAAGTTTTATTATTATAAAATTCACTATTATTAAAGTATTATTAATTATCCTAAAACGTGATTACATGGCAAAACCCAAAATGACAAAAAACAACCCCACAAAGTCGATCAATCAAACAAGGAGACAAGGAGTATTTATTGCTTGATACTTGCAAAGCACATAGTTAGGTATTAAAGGAGATAATTCCCTATCCTAAATTGGTTGAGCTGACATTCAATTAGCAAATCACATGAGCCAGCAAGTATTTATGAAATGTTTATTGTGTCAGGCCCTCATGGTTAAGTGAGAAAGAGAAAAGGAAAAAATGAACACAATCCTAAGTCTCTGGGAACTAACATTCTAACAAGGAAGATATCAATCAGTCAGTTAATAAACATTTATTTATATGATTGCACATGTATAATTTATAACTGATTGCTTGTTGTCTCAGGGACTGGAGAGGGGAGGGAGGAATAGAATTTCGAATTCAAAATTTTAAAAAAAAATATTTAAAATTGTTTTAATATAATTGGAGGAAAATAAAAAATATAATTAAAAGTTAATAAGCATTTATTAAGCACCTACTGTGTGCCAGATGGGCAGCTAGGTGGTTCAGTGGATAGAGTACAGGGCCTGGAGTGAGGAATACTTACCTTCCTGAGTTCAAATCCGATCTCAGACAATTGTGTGATCCTGAGCAAGTCACTTAACCCTGTCTGCCTTAATCCAGTAGAGAAGGAAATGGTAAACCATTCCAGAATCTACCAACAAAACCCCATGGATAGTTGTGGCATGCTCTGGTCCAAGAGTTGGACATGGCTGAGCAACAGCAAAATACGAGGTAACGAAGAAGAACTAGCAATCTGGGGGACCAGGAAAGACCTCCTCTAGAAGGTAATGGTTGAACTGAGATTTGAAGGAACACAAAGTTTCTAAGTTTTATTTTGATCATATCTTTCCTGTCATTTAAACTGTCATTTCAAAAGCAGAATGAAATCCTCACCCCCAAGTGCCTCCATACAGCATACCTAAGGCCTAACAACAAAACCTCTTATAGAGAGGATTATAGTTCAATTTTGGGTTAGATGACCTGGCCTTTGAGTTCTCTCCCAATTCTGAAAGTTTGAGATTCTGTAATTCAGAAATCTTTTTAAATGTTGTAAAAAGCTTGAGGTGGGGGCGGGGGGAGTTTGTTTTTAATTATTTTTGAAACAAAATTGAAATCTATTAGAAGGCAGATTTGATGTGTGTGGATGGGTGAGAGGGACAGGGATGGAGTGGGTATATGAATCCATATTATAATTTTATCTTGACAAATTTTCTTCCTTTCTCATTCAGCTTAACTTTCTTTATGAAGCTTTCCTAAGTGATTAAAGAAATCATCTTTAAAAAGGTGACTTTATAAAGAATGGAATGGAAACTTTACTAAACCATATTTGGATTAAATATCCAGGCAATTGGGTAAAAATAAACAGAAATCAGGCAGTTCAAGCATGAACACAATCATATATGCTTTGTTGTTGTTTTGTCTAATAAAGCAACCAACTGACCTTTCAAGCCAACTTTTGTGGCATTGGCAGATTTAATTCCAGCGTTCCAGTCTTTCTTGAGGAAAAATTAACTTTTCTTATTAACCAGTCTGGTGTGTGTGTGTGTGTGTGTGTGTGTGTGTGTGTGTATTCTGGCGGGGGGGGGGGGTTCATACTAGAAAAAATGTTCTTCTGTCATGGGAGAGAGATTTCCAGTACATCTAATGTGCTCTAATATGTCTAAGATGTGAAATGTTTGATGAGCAAATGACATGCCTTCCCACTAGCCATTGTCCTATATCTTTCCCCCCTTCTTTTGATTAAACTCCTCAAGAAGGTCATATAGTGCCTAAACTTTCTTTCCTCTCACTTTCTTTTAAAATCTCTACAGTCTGTCTTTCAATCTCAGTTTGACCAAAACTACTAATTTCAAAGTTACTCACTCAGCTGTACTTCTTCAGATTGGACTTCATCATGTCCCCACAGCTGGGTATCTTCCCTTCCTGGGTGATGTTAACTTCAGGACTCATCACTCTCTTACCTCTTATGTCCAATCTATTGCCCAGGTTTATTGATTTCACTTTTGTAACATCTCTCAAATACATCCCCCTTTCTCTTTGGACACTGACATATATTGGTGCCAACCCTCATCATCTCTCACCTGGACTACTTCAATAGCCTCCTGATGGGTCTGATTGTTACAAGACTCCTCAATCCTGTCCATCCTTCACTCAGCTGTCAAAGTGATCTTTCTAATGCTCAGGTACAACCATGTTGACCTGCCTGAATTCAAGGAACTCTAGTTAACCCCGATAGCTTCCAGGTTTAAATATACAATTCTTGGGCATTCAAAAACCTTCATACCTTTTTGTCCCCTGCATTTCCATCTTTGTACACCCCACCTCACCAAGTACTCTATGAACCAATAGCACTTGTAGTTCCTCAAACAAGACAGTATCTCTAGGCTCCAGTAATTTTCTCTGGCTGTTCCCCATGTATGAAATATTCTCCCTATTTATCTCTGCCTCTTGGCTTCCCTGACTTCCTTTAAGTCCTAGCTAAAATCCCACCTTCTAAAGGAAGCTTTTCCTGATCCCCCTAAATGCTAGTGCCTTCCCTTTGTTGATTATTTCTAATTTATTCTGTATGTAGCTTGTTTGTATACAGTTATTTGTATGTTATTTCCCCCATCAGATCGTGAACTGCTTAAGATCAGGGACTATCTTTTACCATTCTTTTTATCTCCAACACTTATCACAGTACCTAACACATAATAAATTAATAATAAATAATAAATGTTTATGAATTAACTTCATTTGATTTGTTTCCATTTAGAAATTATGAAGAGGTAAATAGATTCAACTACCAAAATATTTTATACCAAGCCATTTATTACAAAATTTAAAAATTATCTTTATTTTGAAAGCTGGATGAAATTGCAAATGAATAAGCCAGAAGATGGCGTTGAAGATTAACCATGTTATTTTTAAACAAGGTGCACTTGTGCTGTTTCAAAAGCTTTCCTTCAATGACTGTTGTTTTGTACTTTTGAAAGTGGAGGATGTGGATGTGTGAGGGAAATGATGAAACTGACTAAACCTGTGCAGAGAGGACACGTGTATGAAAGGCTGAAACCCTCTAAGAATGATTTTTGCCCCAAATCTTCTCCTTCCTCCGCCTCTGTCACTTTATCAGTATTTTAACAAAAAGGAACTTAACTGATTTAAAAATAACGAAGACCAAAATCCAAATGAACATAAAGATTCTTTTTGAACAAAGATATTATTTCACAGTCTTTGGCAAGTTTTATTATTTTTATTTTTGTTAGACACCTCTACTAGGCAGCAATCTTTTTATGAGATGAAAACTGGTTTTCAAGGGGGAATTGGAGTCTGGGGACAACAGAATACTTGGATAATTTATTCTCTTTCTTCTCTGTAATTTAGACTGAGAGGGGCAGTTTGATATATACAAATACCCTAAGCCACCTTAATCATAGTCACAATAGGGCATGGACATTTGACTTAGTGTATCTACAGTATGAGAGGCAAACTCAAGTAGTGGACAGAGGGATGGCTTTGTAGAAGACCTGAGATGAAATCCTGCTTCGGATTCTTCCTAGCCATGTGACCCTCTAGGGCAAGTCCCTAAAAAGTTCCAGTGCCCCAGGCCACTACTAAGAATAAGTTACAAAGCAATTGCCAGCCTGTATCAGTGAAAAGAGTTTCTACAGGGATGAAATCACAAGTCCAAACCAAATAACGAACAGAAAGTGTGTGTGTCTCGCATACACACACACACACACAGAGAACTACACTACTGATACATAGTAGTATCAATTTAAACTGAAGGGTTTTGGATTTTTGTTTTGAGAGGTTTTTTTAATCATGTTGCTTCCTTACTTTCACAAATAGGTAGGTTTTTTGGTGTCACTTAGAGGCTGCTGCTACCGCTTCTGGGATGTCTTCTTTCTTCTCCTCCTTCTCCTCCTCCTTCTCCTCCTTCCTCTTCCTTTTCTTTTTCTTTTCATCTTAATATCGCTATCCAGGACAAATCCTGGGCACCGTGGTTAATTCCTCGCTTCCCTCCTTTTATTGCTCGGGCTCCAGCGCTAAATTGTGGAGTGGGCAAGGGAAAGAGGCCGATACTCTAGAGTCCACTGCTAGACGTAAACTCTCCCGGGCTGCTGTCCACAGTGCCCTTGAGGTCCAACGAGTTTTCCTCGGCTGGTAGGGAGGCCCAGTGGCTAGGACGCAGGGTTCATTCTTCCCCTGCAAGCGTTATACGAATCTGGGTCTCCTTTTTCCTCTCCTCGCACTCTCCCCACCCTTCCTTCTTTCTCCTCCTCCTTCTCCCCCTTTCTCCTTTTCCTCTCCCTTTCCCTCTTCTCTTCTGCCTCCTCCTATCCTCCACAATTTGTGCTTCCGCACAAAAAGAAGTCAATTCAGTCTCCCCGCCCGATCCCCGTTATTAAAATAACAGAAATTCAAGTAACGGAGCCTCGATCCCCGCCCTGGGAAGCCGCGCCCCCTTCCCGCCTCCCTCCCAGTCCCCGCCCTCAGTCCACCCCTCCCTACCGCAGCCGTCCTGACCCCCTTCCCGCCCCCTCCTGTCCCCGCCCCGAGCAGGGCTTTCACGCTTCATATAAAGTTCCTCTTTTTCCCCCTCAGGGTTGTAGTTTCACCACTTTTAGCTTTGGGACCCAACACCAGCCCTCTCTTCGGAGGCTGGGGACAGAGGTAAGAGCTGCTGGTCCCGGGATCCTCTGCCAAGGTGGGAGAAAAATCCTAGCCAAGGGGTCTAAGGAAGCTTGCGTGAAAGAGGCGGGTATCCCTGGGAGTTTCGGCTGGGAGGAAGTGAGCAGGGCCACCCCGAAATTCTCAAGCACTTTTTCAGCACTGAATAGGTCACATGCAGGTGATGGATGGTTACCACTGAACCACTGTCACTTTGGACTATTACTTGAAGAACTCTGAAGGGTCCCTGCATGCTGAGTGAGGATTCGGGACAGAAATTCACGTGTGTGTACGGGAAAGGAGAGGAGAGGAGAGGAGAGGAGAGGAGAGGAGAGGAGAGGAGAGGAGAGGAGAGGAGAGGAGAGGAGAGGAGAGGAGAGGAGAGGAGAGGAGAGGAGAGGAGAGGAGAGACCTGATATAGAGACAGAGAGAGACAAAGAGACAGGGAGTAACCGAGAAAAAGAGGGAAAGAGAGAGGGAGGGAGGGAGGAAGGGAGAGAGAGAGAGAGAGAGAGAGAGAGAGAGAGAGAGAGAGAGAGAGAGAGAGAGAAGCAGGAATCACTACAGTTTTTCCTAGTAGCTGCCAGGGATGGAAGGGAACAAGCGTTTCCTATGTGGCAAGGCACCATGCTTAGCGTTTTACAAATATTATTTTGGGATGCTATATGACTGACATCACGAGGATAGTTGAAATATGTAGGCTGTCAGAGGCTGTAGGCTGTATTTTCCCGCGGGGAAATACAGAGTGTCCCCAGAGTCTTGGTGCTTTGTTAAACTTTAAACCAAGACTTTGGGAAGACCCTGTATAAGTCCCCTGGCGCTCCTCTGGCCACTTTGCTAAAGCTTCACGTGGTGGCTTCTAACGAGGGAGGAGGCAGAGGGCAGGGGGCGGGAATGTGGTGAAACAAACCGTAGTAGTTATTGGTGAGATCTCGATAGTTTAATCTTAGAGTAAAGGAGAAAAAAGGGGACAGAATTTGAATGGAGTTGCGGAGTGTCCCTGAGCTGCCTTTTCTGGCGCAGTCCACAGGTCCTCCGACAGTGGGGCTCTCACGTTGCTAACTTTGGATCCCAAGTCTGGGAGCACTCTTAGAAAGCTGCTGTTACTTCTTCACTGGAGGCAGGGGTGGGCTTAGATGCGACTCGAATTGACACTGTGCCTCCATCCTCTCCTTTCTTTTCTCCGGGTGACAGGGACCAAGGTGGGATCTGGAAACCCTGTGGGTGCCTTGTAAAGTTACCTCAGCTCTTGACTTTCACATTACTCTCGTATCCCACCACCTCCTCATCTTCTATCTGTTTCCAATTAAATAAGTTTCCTGACTCTCATCTCTAGTCTCTGGGTCCTGATCTTTTCCTTGTAGTACGGTAGGCATGTTTATCTTGGGAAGAATGGAGAGTTGACTATGGGGTAAGGAGAGTGGGAGTGTAGAGGGAGAAGACATCTCTAAAGGTAGGGTTCACTTTTTACCTGGAAACACAGTGAGGCCAGGATCGGGGAGCGTTTCCTTTAGCCCCCATAGCTAAGTGTGCTGGGGGAACAGCTCCCGCAAGAGGTATTCCCAACTGATGTGGCAAATAGAAAGTCCCCACGCTCACGTGAGAGGGCATAGAAGGCTTGGGGAGCCGTGCAAAGTGTAAATAAAAGTGTAAAAGGAGGGTAATGGGGGTGTTGGAAGTGTGCTTAGATAGGTCATAACTGATAAGAAGATGATGCCTTCCAGATGAGGAAACTCGGGCTTCTGATGAGGGAATTGGTGGGGAAGGGAGAGGGATAGCCCCAAGCGGAGCTCAAAGGAGGCTATCTACGATCCCTAGGAGAGAGCACTCAGGACTTTGGAAGTCCTGAAGGTGTCCGGAGGCGAATAGTGTTGTGTTCCACACCGTCTCAGTTGGGAGAACTGGAGTCCTCACTAAAGCAGAAGCCTCGTTTCTCTCTTGACTGGGAGGTTTTCGGGAGGGAGCAAGAGTGGGGCTGAACAGGCTTCATCGGTGCCTCTGAGCTCCCGCGGCCGCAGCGAGTGATGGGGCCGGGCGCCGGTTGCCTTATTCCCTCTCTTTAGTTCGGGGCCGGAGCGTTTGCGGGAGGCAGAGGCAGCGGCCTCGGCAGCAGCACCAGCGGACCCGGCGCACGGGGCATGAACTTGGAGGGAGGCGGCGGCGGCAGCGGCGGCGGCGGCGGCAGCGGTAGCGAGTGCGGGATGAGTTCTGTGAGCTGTGGAAACGGCAAACTCCGCCAATGGCTCATTGACCAGATTGACAGCGGCAAGTACCCGGGCCTCGTGTGGGAGAATGAGGAGAAGAGCATCTTCCGCATCCCCTGGAAACACGCGGGCAAGCAGGACTACAACCGCGAGGAGGATGCTGCCCTCTTCAAGGTCACTAAACGCTTGGGGAGCCAGGAGGAGAGCTGAAAGCGGTGGGGGGGGGGAGGGGGCTTTGGGATCCTGACCTGGGGAAATGCCTTGTCCCCAGGTGAGGGAGAAAGGGGAGAGGGGAGGAGGAAAGCTTACTCTCTCATCCATCCCAGGTCTTGCAAAATAACCCTCCCCCAATTACTGTTTGCAGTAGCAGGCGGAGGAGGCAGGGGCGGTGGTTGGGGTTGTGGGGCTGTTAGGGGAGGACCCGGGAAATGGGTAGATGTCTGTGGGATCGGAACCCTTAGGTACAGTCCCGGTGGAGACCACATGAGAAAACGAAAAGCTGGTAGCTTTCTGAGGTGTTTTGCACAAATGAGGGGCCAAGTCACAAGCCCAGAGAGTGCTAGGTGAGCAATATCTAGAAAGTAATGCTGCTAGCCCAGATCGGGAGATCTCCTTCCTTAGGCAGAGGGGGCTGAAGGGCTTAGATTTAGGACATAAGTCTCTTTTTGTCCCTCTACTTCCGTACCTCTTTCTGTTTCTGTCGGTCCCCGTATCTCTATTTGAGTCTTTCTATCCCTGTGTATGTTTCTTAGTCGGCAGACAAAACTTGTTCCATTTCAGAGCAGGTTTTACTTTGATCTAATGAGAAAGTAGTCTTGCCACGTGTGATGTTACAAAAGCAAAGGAGAGAGTCTTTTCTTAGATTTCAGATTCCTAAGAGTTTCGACAGTCCTTCAGAATGTATTCCTCCTCGTCCTGCTTCTTTCTTTCCCCCCTCCTTACCCTACCTCCCACAAAAGTGGTCGGAGATGAAAAAGAGTTGGATTTTTAGTCAGACGATCAAGGTTCCCACTTGGGAAACAATCTTACTACCTGTGTGACACTGGGCAAATAAAATCACTTATGACTTTAGTTTCCTCCTATGGGAAATGAAGCCTCAGTTTCCTTATCTGGAGGGGATGATCTTTGGGGCCTCATTCAGATATAAACCTCTGATTCTAAGATAATGAAGCTGATTACTTGAGTAGATAACCACAGCCTTGGCAAAATCCCCAAGTTCTATGAGCTTTCTCCCTCCATTTTCGAGTCATTTTGACACCTGTCTGTCCAGTCTGTCAGTCAATCAGTTATTCCTCTTCCTCTGACCATTTCTTTTGAGCTCAACAATGATTTTTCTCGAAGGAAATAATGTGCAGAAATACTACCCAATTGTTATTTTATTGGTAAAGCATAATTTTATCTGTAGATTGATTCCTCCGTGCAGGTTTTCTTTTTTGAATGACTATCATTTTAACTTTACATGTCCCCTCTTAACTTTTTCTCCCAGGCTTGGGCACTCTTTAAAGGGAAGTTCAGGGAAGGTATTGACAAACCAGACCCTCCAACCTGGAAGACAAGGTTGCGCTGTGCCCTCAACAAAAGTAATGACTTTGAAGAGTTGGTTGACAGAAGCCAGTTGGATATCTCAGATCCATATAAAGTTTACAGAATTGTTCCTGAAGGGGCCAAAAAAGGTAGGGAATTTCCTTGCTGTTGTTATTTTAAAAATCAAATCTCATTTTCTTGCATTATAAGTTGTTAACAATGGAAAACCATTCCATGCTTTAATTCTCTTTTGTCCCAAATTTTTTCTGTCTTCATACAAACTGCTAGTCAGCTTGAGAACTCATAAAGGTTCAGCCTCGTTCTTTGAGACACTGATTTCGAGTTTTCTATAGTATTCATGTGTGTACATTTCTCAGATTCTACTTCCAGTCCAAGATTCTATCACAACTTTCCCCCCTAACCACTCCCCCAAGCCTCCCTGCTTCCAAATGTCCCTATTATGATGAAGGGTATCTCCATTCTCCAAGCCAGCCAAGCCTCAGTATCATCTTCATCCTTGATTCTTCACCCTCTGTTATACCCTTCCCTTCCTCCCTAACCTGCTGCTAAGTTCTGTTGATTTTACCTTCCTCACATCTCTCTTCTGCCTCCTCCTTTCTGGCACCGCCACTACTTGGTACAAGCCCTCATTACCTCATGCTTTGCCTATTGCTGTAATCTTTTGGTTGATATCCCTGACTTGTCTCTGCCCACTTGGGTTCATCATCTATCAGCTGTCAAATTGATCTTCTTCCAGTACACCTCCCTAATGACTTCCTATCACCTCAGAGATCAACTATAAAACATTTTATTTAGCATTCAAAACCCTTCATAATCTGCCCCCTCTTGCTTTTCTAGCCATCTTACTTCTTATTCAGCCCCAAATACTCTGTGACCTAGTAAACACTGACCTCCTTACTGATCTGCAAATTAAATATTCCATCTCCAAACTCCAGAAATTATCCCATGCCTGGAATCATCACCCTCCTTATGTCTGGCTTCCTTCAAGTCCTAGCTAAAAATACCGCCTTTTGTGGGAAGTCTTTCCTGATCCCCTTTAATGGTAGTGCTTTGCTTTTACTGATTATTTGTCTTGTACATATCTTGTTTGTACGTAATTGATTGCATGTTGTCTCCACCATTAGACTGTGAGTTTCTCAAAAGTAGGCAGTATCTTTTACCTTTCTTTGTATCCCCAGTGTTTAGTATAGTGCTTAGCACATAGTAGGCAACAAAAGCTTATTGACTGACTGCTTGATGTCACTCACTGATAGATATATATATTACAAATCCCCTGTTACTTTTTCTTTGATCAGTCAGTGAATTACTCCAGTAATGTCATAGGCCATATTTCTGGCCATAAATAATCACTGGACACTGGGGACTTTGGTTATTTCCAAGAGCCTTTAGTGACTAAGAGGCTAAACTTAAGTCTATTTGCTCTTATGAATATCCTGTCCATTAATCCTTATAAGAATCATTTTTTCATTCAAAGTAAAACCTCTAAATATTACTGGCAGATATCTTATTTGATATACTTTCTTGACTAGATATTTTCTGAGGCCCCTTTTCACTCTGAGATACTGTCATTCCAAATTTATTTTTTAACCTTAAGTTGTATTTTTGTTATTAATGCTATACTATTTCCCTTTTACTCACAAACAAATAGGAGCTAAACAGTTGGGCTTGGAGGATCCCCAGATAATTATGAACCACTCTTTTGCAATGCCTGCTCCTTACCCATCACTACAAACTCAGGTGAGCTGATGAATCTTATGAGAGTAAGTAATAACAAAACAACGAGTAAATTCAGTTTAAAAAAATCAAGCTCATTGTTTATATGGTAAGAACAAAGAAAAAAATCTAATAACCTTTTATCTTTGAAAAAAATTTTAAATTTTCAAATGATTTGTTGGTGCATCATCAGTTTAATTAATGATGGGTTTCATAAGAATGTTATGTTTGATGAGAGTAGGGAAGAGAAAGAGACAAAGACAGACTGAGAGACATAGACTGAGATTGTGTGTGTGTGAGAGAGAGAGAGAGAGAGAGAGAGAGAGAGAGGAATAAGGAAAGGTGGAGGAAAAGAATATCTTTTTTTCCCCAATTGATACTAAAATCTTCTGGGAAATAGGCCTTTTGTTGAAATTTGTAACTTGGGAAGAAGTACTTTATCATGTGAAACCGCAGGGCAGCTGATCCTAACTGGTTTTTCTAAAGTCAATTACAGCTCTGTTTGATTGAATCTGGCGGGTGAAGAGAGATAGTTTTCCCTGTGGTATTTTTGGTGCCAGAGTTTAACCATATGATTAAGCTTTGCATATATTTTGCCACAGTGCCTTGATTGTATTTTTTTAAGTATTCTTTAACTTGTCAGTGACATGAACAACTCATTCTAAACTTCTTTTCCCCTGACGATAGAATCATTCTTGATCACCTGCCAAATGAATGAATCCATAGGAAGTCCAAGAGTATACAAGGGGAAACTGTCCCCTGTCAGTATGATGATCTGGGATGAGTTCCCCAAATCCCTTATTGTATTTCTTCTGTACAGGTTCCAAACTATATGATGTCCCATGACCGTAATTGGAGAGATTTTGTTCCGGAACAGCCTCACCCAGAAATCTCCTATCAGTGTGCAACTGTCCCTTTTGGACCTCGAAGTCACCATTGGCAGGGCCCTGCTTGTGAGAACGGTAAGAATTTCAGTCCTGGTTTCCTTATTCAGTTTGTGCTTTTGGTCTACTAGTACTGAACTCACTGATAATGAGACCACAGTCAAAAAAATCACTGCTAACCTAGTGTTGTCTATCAGTGACAAAGAGCTTCCCCTTTCTGAGAACACTGTAAAGAAAGACTGCCATGAGCAAATGCAGAGGCAAGACAGTTTGCTGGACTCACGAATTTCTCTTTACCCCATACTTATTAACTGAACTATTCTTTGTCTCTTCCTTGTCTTTACTGGGGTTAAAGCAAAAGACTATTGATCTTCTGGTGCTGGTGCTAAGTTAATGTATTAATATTATGGTATAATCAAGTGATGCTGTATCTTATCCTAATGAGAAGCCATGATGTGTCTGATGTAATAGATTTCTTTTCTTCTGAATTTTATTCCCAGCCCTGTGATGTGGGCCAAGAACTTCATCATCCTTTCCCATCTAAGGATTGGTGAGATAGTGAAGCAATTTTGCCCTTGGTGGATAGAATGCCAGGCTTACCACCCCAGACACTTACTAGCTGTGTGACCTTGGGCAAGTCACTTCACCCTATTTATTTCAATTTCTTCATCTGTAAAATAAATTGGAAGAAGCAAATGGCAAACCATTCCAATATCTTCGCCAAGAAAACCCCAAATGGGATCATGAAAAGTTGAATACGACTGAACAACAGAAACATTTTCCTTATTTTTAAAATATGAATTATAGCAGCTATTGAAAGACAATACATTGAAGGAGATAGAGGGCTGGCTTTGGAAAGCCAGGAAGATTTGGTTTCAAGTCTCATGTCTGACATTAATAAGTTGTATGACCCTGGGCAAGTCATTATATTTATCAATATCTTAGGAAACTCTCTAAGAATATTAGTTATAGATGAGTTGCTGGTATGTATCAATGGAGGGAGCTTTCACACAAGAGTTCCCTATACTGATGAAATTGCAAGTGTGAATCAAAAAAAAAAGCAGCTGTTGCCTCTATCCTACCTTTGATTCAATTTACTGTTCACATTAATGTCTCTGTTGTGACCTGAGTCTCTCTAAAAAAAAAAAGGTGATGTATAGGACCATAGCATTGTAGAGTTTAAAGGAAACTTCAGGGTCTTAAACCTCTTATTTTAATCATGGGGAGACTGGAGTCAAGAGAGGATAAAAGACTTGTCTGAGGTGACACAGGTTGCTAGAATTTCCATTCCTGCTTTCTAACCCAAACTCAGTGTTCTTTCCACTACACCTCATTGTCTAGACAGGAAATATTTTATCCTTGATATTCAAGTGGATTTGTAATCTCATCACTTTGAAGTTTTCTCCAACTCCATGGTTATCCCAGAATTTTGCCACAAGGTATCAACCTTATTGAAACTTTTATAAAATGCATCCATAATGGAAGCACTTAACCATTTTTTGTGTTAGACTCCTGCTGAAGCATACATGGACCCCTTCTCAAAATAATGCTTTTAAATCCATAAAAAATATGTGTGGTTGTAAAGAAAACCAATTATATTAGAATATAGTTACTTATATAGGAACAGTATACTTATATAGAAATATATAGATACTATATAGAAATAAATTCATAATTTTAAATCTAAATGCATTACAAAACCCCGCACAAATAAGTTCAATGGATTCCATGTTGAGAACCCCTGTTTTATAAGATCATAAAAATAATTTATGTAATGCAAAATTAAAAGATACATAGCACTATTAAATTTCAGAGTGGTTTGATTACATTTAGATTAGACCAGGCTATAACCCTTAAGGAGATTTTCCCCAATACTGAAATGAAATTTCAGAGGAGATATTTGGCTCAACATAGCAAAAGCAGCATAAGCATGATATAAGACATAGGAAATTCTTAATATAGTATTACAGAGACTAGTTTGTGTAATATGCTAGAGAATTCTAGGACTTTTGAAAGCCTGTTCTTTGGGTAGAAGTACTGAGAGAACACTTACTAATTTGCTTCTTTTCCATATTTTGGGACCATTTACTCCTATTTATCCAGCATATATTACATTTAGTATATGTTCAATCAATAGGTTGACAAGTATTTTTTTGAGCACCTACTATGTGTGTGGCACCATACTAGATACTAGGGATGCAAAGACAAAGAATTTAACAATCTTTAGTCTCAAAGAGCATTCAACTTTATGCTATTAATAAAATATATCATTATTTGATATATGCTTTGTATCTTATATCCATAGCATTCTGTATTCATTTATATAAATTATTCAGAAACAATTTCCAAGAAAATCATCTTGGCATATTTATTCTTCCCATTTTTGAAGTAAATAAACTAAGATTAGAACAATATTCCTGAGCCCCAGGTCTGTGTGCAATGGAGCTGGAGCTACTAGATTGAGAGCCATAAGTATTAACTATGAGACTGTGGTTATAATTACAGGATGTCCCAAAAGTCTTAGAGAAATTTAAAGTCTTAATAATTTAAAACTGCACTAAGACTTTTGGGATACCCTGTATCTAACAGGCAAATATCTGAAGGAAAAATAAGATGAAGCAAATAGAAAGAAATGTCTCTTGCAAAGTCTTTCTTTATTAAAAGAGACCAATTCTCCTTGTTCCGCTCCCCCAAACTCATCAAAAACAGCATTTTGTTTTTTTTTAAAAGGAAACCACATTTGAAAAGTTCCTACTCAGTTTTGCTCAGTTTTGTCAGAAAGTTCCAAGAAAGTGCAGAAAATCCTTTGGCTCCAGAACCCACATGGCAGAATTTTGGCCTCTTCTGCTTCTTCTCCCTGTGCCTTAGTTCCTCACAGACAAAGATTTCAAGCAGCTACCTCGGACACTTGTCTCACAGAGCTGACATGGGATACAGTTAGCTTCTGACTTCTTGAGTTCTTGCCCTGGAAGGTCCACCATAATAAGCTCTGTATCAGGTTTCCAGTTTATTTTATTTTGTGGATTGGTAAGAATAGTAACATTGCTTCACAAAGATGCTGCTTCTTGTTGACTTTGACTGGCAGATAAAAAATCATTTGTTTTTATTTGTAAATACAGGTTGCCAGGTGACAGGTACCTTTTATGCTTGTGCACCACCCGAGTCACAGACTCCTGGAATACCCATCGAACCAAGCATAAGGTCTGCTGAAGCCCTAGCCCTCTCAGGTGAGTGTGCTCTTTTGTCTGTCCATCTGTTGGTGTATGCCACAGAGAGAATGTGGTGTCTCACATTTGTGGACGAATAAGTGAGCGGACCTGTGGTGACTTGAACCTCTCATAAAAAGAGGAATAATCAATCGATAAACATTTATTAGAAGCCTGCTATGTGCTGGAGGCCATGCTAAATGCTGGGGATACAAAAGGAGACAAAAACAATAGTCCCTGACCACGATCTAACAACAGGGAGACAACATGGAAAGAAAATATAAAAAGCAGCCTATGTACAGGATAAATAGGAAATAATTAAGAGAGGGAAGGCACTAGAATTAAGAAGAGTTGGGGAAGGCTTCTAGTAAAATAGGAGATTTTCACTGAGATTTTAGTTCCTTTAAGTAAAGGAAGCCAGAAAGCATAGAAATTCATTACAAATATGATGCCTTCAGGAAACGGTGACTTGTTACAGCAGGAAAAGTACAGGATGGGGCAGCTAGTACTGGCCTCTTTCCTCTTTTCCTGTACATGTGTACACATGTATACATATTTAAAATGTACACATGTATATGCTAAAAAAAAACTTGGACTATTGAAAGGAAACAAAAAAATGACAAAATTTTATTAAATGAATCCCTTAAAAGACTCTTTCTATCTTCTTTCAGTGACCATTGTTTGAATTGAATTCTCTTTATTTTATTGCTGATGACTGCCTTGTCAGCAAATAAAAGGAGATAACAGTTGTAATTCATTTTGCAAATTACAGAAATATTAGGTATTCTTCTTAGTAATAAGAATGATATTCGCAAGTTTCTCTTTTGATGATGCACAAATTGATTCAGTAAATACACATGGAGTGTCCACTGTAGCAGGGTTCAGTCTTAGTAGATGTTACCGTACCGCTTGATTTCTGAGCAAGAGCTGACAATAAATGTTTGTTGACTGACTATCTGAAGAGTAAAATAGCTTGCAACTTTCATTGCAACACTTATCTTTGCCTAATGATTGTATTTCCGAACCCCATTTTCCTTTATTTTAAGGAATATTTGTACAGCATAACTGTAGGCCAACCAAAGACGTTAGGTGACTCCTTTGGATTGCATTGTGAAAGGATTTGATCTGTATAATCAGTATTCACCTTTGGTATTAGTCACCTTGAAACTATCCCCATTTTAAAACTGATGTTAGAGGCTGTGATATATTAGGGGGTGGGGCGAAGTTACATTTCACAGTAGCTTTTGGATGCTTGATATTCATTGATTGCAGTATCAGAGCTAAAACTGAAAAGACATTTGCCTTTGGTCTTCCGAGAAATCACGGTGACTGAGACTGCCTTTTGAAAGGAGGTGTCATAGGGCTGTAAGAATTGTCTAGGAGAGCATCTATGTTTTTAGAATTTTCATACTCTTTTCATGGGTACCCAGCCTGCGTGGGTGCTAGAGGAGTAGGAAATAAACAGCTATTTATGTCAGTGTGACCTTGTGATAGCTGACATCACTAAATGAAATGAAACCTACCCCAAGAGTCACCTCCTCTTTGTCAGTAGATACTTTGCTTGAGCCCTTGGTGTTGGAGTCTTTCTGCACAAACACACTGAATGGAAAGATGAACCAGTTCTCTGGATGGGAGAAAAAAGAAGTTTTTATGGGCTTCCTTTTTGGGAGGTTTCCTTGTCAAGATTGATTTGTCTTTTGATTCAATTCATTGAAAAAATGTTCACCTACTCTCTTAAATATGCATGACCACTGAATAGATAGCACAGGAGGATCTGAAACCTGTCCAGAGCCTTTGCTTAAGATTTTAAAGAACTCTAATTAATTACTGCTGTTTAGGATCTTTCCTAAATAGGTGAAATGAATACATTTGCATATCTCACCCTCTAAAATGTTAGAACACACAGTCTTAAGGACTGTTATCAAAGATCAGTGAAAAGTTAGATGGGATTTTAATTAAATTTGCTGAAATACTGCCTTCAAGAAACATTTTCTTTTTCATTACTGGTTAGGCTACAAAGCATTTGTGGGTATATGACATTTCCTTTCATTTTGACAAAATACCATTTTAGAAAATCTTCCCTTCCCTCTCCCCTTCCTTTCCTTTCCCTTTCTTTCCTTTTTTTCTCTTCTCTTTCCTTTTCTTTTCCCTTTATCTTCCCTCCCCTCTCATTCATTCCCTTCCTTCCTTTCACTTATTTTCACTTTTATTCAATGATTCCCATAAGAATGTCTGCATATCCTCCTGTCTAGAATAAGACGTACTTTTAGCCTGCCCTCTTTTATTCCCTTTTTCTTTCCTTTCACTTATTTTCACTTTTATCCAGTGAATCCCATAAGATCATTATCCAATGATTCCCTATCACCGTGTCTAGAACAAGACACAGTACTTTTAGTTCCCTGATTCATGCCTACTCCAGTTTTTCCATGAAGTATGTCCTCAGATGCTGTAGCACCCCAAACTGAAGCAAGAATAAAGCATCAATGGACAGAGTACCAGAGATTGGGAAACACGATTCTTTTCATTGGTTGCACCTCTTTTCTTAAGTTTACAATTAACTCTCTTGTTTGAAAATAAATTCTTGATAATTAATATAAGATTTGATATTTTAGAAGTATCAGCTCCACCATCAGCAATATGAAAACAAGTTAAGTATCATTTAGAAAGCTAAAATTTCAGTGTGATGTCTGATAGGATGGGCATAGAGTTCTCATCCGTTGATGCTGACTGTGAAACAAATCTCTGTCTTCAGATTGCCGGCTGCACATCTGTTTGTATTATCGTGAGATACTGGTGAAGGAGATAACCACCTCAAGCCCTGAAGGCTGTAGGATATCTCATGGCCAGACCTATGATGCCAGTACCCTGGATCAGGTTCTCTTCCCCTATCCGGAGGATAATGTCCAGAGGAAAAACATAGAAAAACTGCTGAGCCATTTGGAGAGGGGAGTCATTCTCTGGATGGCACCTGATGGGCTATATGCTAAGAGACTTTGTCAAAGCAGGATCTACTGGGATGGACCTTTGGCATTATGCAGTGACCGTCCTAATAAGCTGGAAAGAGATCAGACCTGCAAACTTTTTGACACACAACAGTTTTTATCAGGTAATGCATGTACTTCTCTGGATGTCTGTATGGCTTAGGAGGGAGGTGGCAATTAGAATGACTTGCTCACCTACACATAGTCCAGATATCTTTCCTATGTCAGTTCTATACTTTGCCAAGGATCATCCAGGTTTTCTGGCTCACCTACCATCCCTGTTGTCCCACGAAATATTGTCTTGTACTCTGAGTTGGTATGGGTGAGGGAGATAGAAATCTGGATGAAATGCTTGATAGGATGACCTTTTACATTCTGGTTTTCAACAAATAGTATCCCATGAATAGAAATTTAGGTATTTTAGCAATATGTTCACTGAGAGCATATGTAATAATGTCTCAGACCTTTAAATTTCCTAGAAAAATTGTAAAGGTTAGAGTTAGAAGTATGTTATTAATATTGTAAGCTCAGATGTGTCCTCTTTATGCAACTGCCTTTTGGCATATGGAAACTTGAAATGGGTCTATTGAATTTGACTAAAGAGGGACATTATTAGGCGTTATTGCTTTGAGGTATTTTTGTAATGCATACATTTAGATGGCATGTGTTGATTATTTTGCAATATGCCTTTTGTTAGGTATCTTTGTTAGATTTGTCCTATGCTAATTTTCACAATAACAACTGGTCCAATCTTTCAATGCTTATCTTAAGAAATTATTTTTGTGGTTTGTGGTTGCCACTTTTAGAGAGGAAAGGGAGAGGATAGTAGCTGACCATTCCCTATTTCCTGCCCTTCACTCAGCCTTTAATTCTGTGAATTCATCACTGTCTTCTGGGAGCCCCTCCCCAGAAGTCCTCTTCCATCTTTTCATGTATCCTTTGATCCTAGAGATTCTTCTTACTGACTCATAAGGTTAGGCAGATGCCAACAATGCCAAGTTGAGGTAGTCTAAGCCTTTGTAGAGTCTCTTAGATCCTATCCTCTCTCTTGAAAAGTTACTATTTTGGTCTAGATCATTTTAGTTTGTACTCTTACTGTGAGGTTTATTTGAAATGAAAAAGTATATAGGTTAAGATAAGGATTAAACTTGTGATTTTTATTGATTTAGGGTCTCCTGGGTGAAGACACTTCCTTCATCAATGTTGGTTGATGCCTTATCTACAGCTAATTGTCCTCAGAGCATTGAAAAGTTAAAGCAAATGCTCAGAGCTATATAACCAGTATTTGTCAGAGGCACAACTAAAGTCTAGGTCTTCCTAGCGTCAAGACCAGTTCTCTATCAGTCATTCCATGCTGACTCTGGTAGACATAAAAGGGCCATCTTACAGCTCCTGGAAACACTTGCAAAATATTCTTATAAAATTCACTCATTATTTTATCTGCACTCATATTTTAAGCTAATTGAATTGGGATTGGGGGAAGCATGGTCTATGTTTGGACCTATTCTTTGTTGACCCAGGTACCTAGTCAGTCTACCAAGGAGTGATTTAAATAAGAGAGAGAGGAGGACTTTTCCCTAAGGAAGTAAAAAGGCAAGGGTACTTAATGGCTTGATTCAGTGAATGGAGTACAGTCAGGAAGTCTGGAGTTTGAATTCTGCCTGAGACTTACTAGCTGTGTGACTCTGAACAAGCAACTTTCCCTCACTGTGCCTCAGTTTCTTACTCTATAAGATAAGGAGATCAGTCTCAATGACTTTGAAGTTTCTTGTCAGCCCTAAATCTTTGATCTTAGGTTCTTAGTGACATCTTGGGCAACATTACAGAACTCTCTGTAGGCATAGACTTCAGTTGTTCCATTGTGTTCAGTTGAGTGGGTGCCGTGTGACACTGAAAGGGAAAGGACAGCAGCTAAGTCCATGTTTGTGGACTCTGCCTGCACTGGATTCAGTGTCAGGTTGGCCCCTCTAAAGGTAGAACCAGGTTAAGGGGAAAGGACACCAGAACTAGGGTCAGAGAGTCTGTGCCTTGTCCTCTCTGTGGACCAAGGGGAAAATCACTTAATCTCTCTGGGCCTCAGTTCCTCAATGAGGAGATTGGACTGGGCCATCCTTCTGGATTCTTTCAGTTCTCAGGTTCTGCAGACATGGTGAGTGGGGCTGCGTAGGGTTGGAGATGGGAAGGAGCCAGAGAAGGCTGTGTATGGTAAGCTGGGCATGGCCAGGCTTGGGCTAACCACAGATACAGAGGCACTGCCTACTTTGGGTGAGGGAAATGAAGGATGTCACACAAGTAGGGGCTTTTGGCTCAAGAATCCTAAGAAATTCAAGAAAATCACTTCTGCCTTCCTGAGTTCCCCTTGAAGTATCGCTATGCATTTCCTTCCTGTTTTGAGCCTCAGCTGTGTGTTCTTAAGCCATTACTGCTCAGTACCTGAAAGATTGGTATATTCAAGCAGTAGACAAAAGAATTCCTGCAGGGCGTGAATGGTCCAGTCCGATCCTTAGACTGCTTCTCTCACACACCCACAAGTTATTATTTAAGCCCATCACCAGAACTTTTAGCTTTGACCTAGTTGTGAATTGCTTATAGCTGTAATACTTCCCTCAGGACTGTTGTGAGAATCAAAGGCGATCACAGGAGGCAGAGCCTAGAATTGATATTGGAAGAGAGGGAGCTTAGAGGTCACCTAGTCTAAGAAGGCCCCCAGAAACCCCTTCATTTTGAAGCTGAGGAAACTGAAGTCTAGGGAGGATGAAGAGTCTTGTCCAAGGTTATAAAGGGAATAAATATTAGAGGCAACATTTGAATCTAAGTCCTTTGACTCCTGAACCACTGAATGTACTTTCCATTATCTAAAAAGTGCCTTGTTAACCTTAGAATGCTATATAAATATCAGCCATTTTGACTATTTGTTGTTGTTCAGTCATTTCATTCATATCTGACTCTTTATGACCCCATATGGAGTTTTCTTGGCAAAGATACTGGAATGGTTTGCCATTCTCTTCTTCAATTCATTTTATAGATGAGGAAACTGAGGCAAACAGGGTTAAGTGACTTACCCAAGGTCACACAGCTAGTAAATGTCTGAGACCAGATTAGAACTCAGGAAGATGAATCTTCTTGACTTCAGGTCCCACATTCTATTCAATGTGCCATCTAGTTGTTTTTCTCCTTCTTCCTCTTCTCATCATTAAATTATTGCTATTATTAGAGAACTGGGAGATTACGAGAACAGAATTGAGACCATTTTTCAACCCTGGGTGTTTGGAAGGCATCATCTGAACACAGGCAAAATCAAGGGTAGAAATGAGCATTTATCCAGTGAGTGTGGGTTATGTAGACAAATAGCATCAATCACAAAGTCCTCTTTTCTCTAAACAGGCTTTGGGGAGGTGGAACACCCAGCATGTTGCCTCAGTTTTCTATTTTCCTGGAC
Source organism: Potorous gilbertii (assembly GCA_028658325.1). Classification (NCBI taxonomy): domain Eukaryota; kingdom Metazoa; phylum Chordata; class Mammalia; order Diprotodontia; family Potoroidae; genus Potorous; species Potorous gilbertii. The sequence continues at coordinate 114,647,591 of CM053773.1, forward strand.
TTATTTCCAGGTTTTGTTGAAGTAGCTCTGTTTAGTTTGAATTCTGGAAACAACTACGTACCCCAGCCCTCCATGCCCTTCCCTCTCACATAGTCAAGGGAGTTAGCTAGAAACTCTTCTGCAGTTGAAGAGAATGATGGAAACTTTTTTCATATATACGCATCCAGGATACAGAAAATATAAGGGATAATTCCCCTGGAAGAAGGAACCAGGAACATCTAGTTGATAAAAGGGCATCCACAGGCCTATGGCACAGTTTAAAACTACTGTGTCAAATAGATTTGGAGACCTGAGATGTTACCCTCTCCTAAATGAACTGAAACAGCCCAAGACAGGAATGTTATCTTGAATATCAACAAAGGGAAGATGGGCTGATGTAATAGACTGAGCATTTCTCTGTTCAGCAAAGCTCCAGTTTCACTTATAAGTATTTAGGGAAGGAACTGTGGATCTGGGCTCTACACTATCTCCAGTCATAACTTTGTGCTTGGCAGCAATAATTAATGACTGATTGGTTACAAATGTTGTTCTGTCCCATATCAGTCTTCTGTTTCAGCAGGTGTCTGAAAATATAGTTCAACCTAGCATGAATACACCCCAAATTGACTGCAATCTATAACTCACATTATTTCTTCAGGGTGTATATTTATTTTTCTTTGTAAAGAAATCTCATTTTATATGAGGTCTAAAATGATCTATATTAAATGATAATCAGGGGCAGTCAGGTGGTACAGTGGATAGCGTGCCAGGCCTGGAGTCAAGAATTCAAATCTGAACTCAGACAATTAGTAGCTGTGTTACCCTTGGTAAGTCACTTAGCCCTGTTTGTCTCAATTTCCTCTTCTGTAAATAGAACTGGAGGAGGAAATGGTGAACTACTCTAGTATCTTTGCCAAGAAAACCCCAAAAAGGGGTCATGAAGAATCAGACATGATTGAATACCAAAAATGATACTCATTTTAGGTCATTTGATATTGGAAACCAAAGAAATAATCTATTGGAGGACTGGGAAAGAGTTAAATGAATAGTCCACAAAGCATAGATCCATGCTACTGGCTTCAAAGGGAGACAGGATCATAGAAGGTCATTCAGAGTGTCTCCAGATTATACAAGTGAGGTAGTTGGTGGCCAGAGAATGAGGTGACACTCAGAAGCACACATTGAGTAATAATTGAGTTAGTAAACTGGACCGAATACCTGCAACCAGTTTTCTTCTGCAACCACCATGCTGCTTCTCAAACAATGATGTCTTCCCTCTACTTCGGCTTGTCTTGGTTTGGCCATACAGTGAAGCTCTGTGATTTGAAAGTAGGGATGGCATTGGAATGCCACAGAAGTGACATGGTGGATGGAGGGGGAAAATGCCCAGCAAACATTTCCTTAAAATTTTGATTTTTTTCCACGGAAAATAAAACATTTTAAAACCTTTCGTGGTTAATAACTGCTCTCAAACTAGGATGATCTTTATTGATGTTACATTTCCTCTCTCTCTCTTCTTTCTCTCCCTTCCTTTTCACATTCTCCTTTTTTTCTTTCATTTTCTTTACTTCTCCTCCTTCTGTCCCTTTCTCCTTCTTCCTTCCCTCCCTTCCGCCTTTCAGTCATTCACCTTAGCAAGTTCACCTTTGTGCATCTCTTTTTTGTCTTTCAGTACTTTTTCCTTTATGCCAGGGGTATTTACCCTGGAGTCTGTGAACTTAAAATTTTTTTGATAATTTTTTCAATGTACCCATTTTCCTTTGTTATTCTATGTATTTTGTTTTGTGCATTTAAAAAAACATTATTCTGAAAAGACGAGTCCATAGGCTTCACCAGTCTGTCAGAGGGATGCATGACCCAGTGCCGTTAGACTGCCACATGGTTTATGGACACGTCTTGTCTTCTAGAGCAACGTCATTATTAAGCAGTTGCCGCATGACTTGGAAACTTATGGTGCATGGAGAGGGTTTTCTGAATGTTCTTTTTTTTTTTTTTTACCTCCAGAGTTGCAAGCATTTGCTCATCATGGTCGCCCTCTACCAAGATTCCAGGTAGTTTTGTGCTTTGGAGAGGAATTTCCAGACCCCCAGAGGCAAAGGAAGCTTATCACAGCCCAAGTAAGTATTCACTTTTGAATTTTTATGACATTAGTAAAACGGAGTGACTATAATTTTCAAATTTTGGTTCTAAGAATGAACCATAACTTGAGTAAATAAAATGCAGAGAGGAGTGAGGAGAGAGAGACAGAGAGAAAGAAAGACAGGGAGAGACAGAAGAAAACAGAGAGACAGAGAAAGAGAGAGAGAGATACAGAAAGAGACAGATATATAGAGAGACAGAGACAAAGAGGGGAGAAGGAAATAGAGTGCAATGAACAGCACGAAAAACTAAACTTCAAGGGACTTCACTTCTGTTATTCACCATTATACTGATTCATCACATGATCTCGAGGCAGGCAACTTAATGAAGCATACTGTACCTTAGTTGTCCCCATCTGTTTAAAAAAAGAGAGTATTCTTATTGTATAGAAGTGCTGTAGGAGTTGACAATCCGAACTCTTTTTTGAAATTTTTTATTTTATTTCGAAAAAATACTCTAGATGAAATTGCTCCAGTCATCAGTTTTATTTTACTTGGATATAGGTGGCTGGTAAATTTCAAGTTGGAGGTGAGTCTGCAGTTTAGAATCATAAACTAGACTTGTAAAAAAAATTGGAAGGAACCTTAGACTTCATTTAGGCATTTTATAGTAGGAGCCACAGAGAGAAGAATCACCTTGCTCAGAAACAAATATCTAGACAGTAGCAAAACCCGGGCTACAACCCAGATCTTCTTGGTCCTAGTCTAATACACTCTAAGTCCCAAGAAAGAAGATCAGTGGATTCTGAATAGTATTTAATATGAAACAAACATCTGAATGAATTATGGGAAAAAAATCAACTATCTTGTTGCTTCCCAAAGACTGTGTATTTTGGTCTTGGGTGGCTGTAGACTCTGATTTGCAGTTAGTAGTGATAGTGTTTGTTAGCTGAACAAGAACAAAATACATCTCATGAAGCATGATCATTTCTTTTTTAATTTATCATCAAGGTTGAACCATTATTAGCCAAACAGCTCTATTACTTCGCTCAGCAAAATAGTGGACATTTTCTGAGGGGCTTTGATTTACAAGAACACATTACCCGGCCAGAGGATTACCATCGCCCAATTCGACATTCTTCCATCCAAGAATGAAAATGCTGAAAACAACCTTTAAAAATGGCATCACAAGGAATGTCTTAAGAAGAATAGCTGTGAAACTTTTTTTTCTTTCTTTTCTTGAGCAAGTCAGGCAACAATTCAGGAGAAATCCCAGCTGCATTGTAAAGAAGTGATATGTTAAACTGAAAAATGGACTTGTTCCAATGGACTCATAGCAGTAAGTGGTCTTCTGTGAAAGGTCTTCTGGGCTGTACAATGAGTTATTCTAGTCTCACAAGGATTCTGCTGTCACTGAGAATAACTGTGAAAAACAACCAAATAGCATGTTTACATTTACTTAAATGTTATCTTTGATTTGATAATGGCTCTTTCTTATTGAAGATGGAAAATACTGCCTTTTCAGGACTGAAATTTAACTAGAGTGATACAGTTTGAGCTAGGGCAGCTAAATGGTGTAGTGGATAGAGGACTTGAGTTCAAATCTGGCCTCAGACACTTACCAGCTGTGTGACCCTGGGCAAGTCACTTAACCCTGTTTGCCTTAGTTTCTCATCTGTAAAATAAACTGGAGAAGGAAATAGATAACTACTCCAGGATTTTTGCCACAAAAACTGCAAATGGGGTCATGAAGAGTCAGACACAATTGAAATAACTGAACGACAACAAAATAGCAAAAGCTATATATATGTTCTGAATCTCAGGGAAGATAAATCTACTCATGAAATGACTATATCCACATATTAGCACATTAATTAGCTCACATAGAAATTATAGCTCTTGCAGAAAAATTTTTGACCAGAAGGGAATTATTTTGGGGCATAGACCAACTCAGGAATGGCTCTTTCCATGAGAATCATGGGTCTCATTCCCATAAGTCACTTCTTCCCCTCTTCTGATACCCTCTAGTATCATAAATCATGCTATGTAGATTGAGATCCTCCCCTTGGGCAGCTCCCACCCCCCACCCCAAGCATAGAAGGAAAACAACAATGATAGTTAAGATAGGTGTATATGCTTTCAGTGTTGTGAGGTGAATTAGACAGAAATGTGTGCAATTTATAAATAGATGTTCAGCTCTTCCTCTCTTTATGCTTTGAAAACTGTTTTAGTACATTCTTTAAGAAACAATTCAATTGCTAAAGATTTTTGAAACTCGTGACATTTTCCCTCTTGTTTTGCTCAGTTTGTTTGACTATTAGTCAGTTACCCATGGTTACACTAAAGAGGAGGAGCCAGGATAGGCATTGTGATGACTTGTATTATGAAAATTGATGACAGCATTGAACTTATTGCAAACTCTGAGTTGTTTTTGCTTATGTCTGGATGTCACATCCTTCCTTATACCAATAATTCTTTTACAGAGGTTTGGATTTGCTGTGCTTTGTCCAATGTGTAGATCAGGAAATATATTCACAAGGGCAACTAGTTCCTTAAATAGTTCTTGCAAATTGTTTTGTTTAGGAAAAGTGGAATGTGTATTTCCCACTTCAAAACATGCCTAGGGGAGTGTGGTACATTTCTAGTCCTGGCTACCCCATTTACTCTTTGTGTGACCTTGGGCAAGTCATCTCACTTTTCCAGGTCTCAGTTTCCTCATCTGTAAAATGAAGGCTGTTGGCCCACTTCATCCTCCAGGTCCCTCTCAGTTCCAGATCCTTTGATCTATGCTTTCCTATGTCCTGATTTAAATAGTTTTTTTGGTAGATGCAAGGATTGACTTGAAAGTATTCCACCAGCGAGTGTGTCTGGCCATGCTCTCAGGGGCGTGGAGGCCTTTGTTTTTAATGAATTGTAGTGATTTATACATCTTATAGATGTACAGTATTGTGGGGTATATTATCCTATTTGTGAAGCGGAAAACCAGTCCACTGGATGCTTTTATTTTCTATTATTTGTAAGACAAAAGAAGATTCATAATCACTCTTGAGTTAATGTCTTTGTTACCAGGATCTGGTATATATTTTCTTCAAGGTAGAATGCTCAGATACAGGTCACTTCTCTGCAGGTGCTCATAGCATCCCTTTCAGTATTAAGACTTGTATAGTATTTCTACTTAATTTTACTCAGTACTTGATTTCAATAAGTGAAGTGGTTTGAATATGAAGATTTCAAATCATTATACTCTCACCAGAATTCTGCTTTTAGAGTGATGACAGATGTTCTGGGAGATGCTCATTGGCTGTGAATCACTTCCTCTTTGTAACCCTGCTGTCTCTCAGTCTGACTTTTGGAAGGAATGGAGGCTGATATATGATCAAAAGGACTAAGAGAGGATTAAAGGATCACTCAAAGCATCAAGATCCTGAAGAGCACAGTGCTTCTCATTTATTCACCTTGCCATTAGTAAACCAGGATCAGTAACCCAAAATCGTAGCAGAATCAGTCAGTGGACATATTGCTCCTGATCAAAAATATGACAGGAAGGAAGCAAGCATTTTTAAAGCATCTACTATATGCCAAGTGCTTCACAAACATTATCCCATCTGATAACCCTGAGGTAGGTGCTATTATTTATCCTCATTTTACAGTTGAAGAAATTGAGGCAAGAAGGTTAAGTGACTCGCCCAAGGTCACACAGCCAGTGTCTGAGATTGACTGTGCACTCAGTTCTTTCTTACTCCAAGATCAGCTGTCTATCCACTGTACCATAGAGCCGCCTGTAGCTTCAGGACAGTGGAACAGTTTGTTTGGCTAAGAGATGAGGAAAGAGACAAGAGACAGAGAGACAAGATGCTTTGTCCCTCTGAGGGGCTAGTTCATTGCCCCAGGTTTACTTGTAGAATTTCTTGGGATTTCATGTGATGGTGATCTTTACCAGCTGCTGGACAAGCGTGACAATATTTTCTGACATATTGCTAAGAGGTCAGCTGAGGGAAGTAAGAATTACCTCCCTGCCTTTGGAGTATTGCCTCGAGAAAGGAGAGCTGAACCAGAATGGAAAGAGAATGATCCGATGGGAAACAGTAAAGCTGGGTGATTGAAAGGAACATGCTACAGCACATGCCAGAATGGTCTGTCTTTGAAACCCACAACCCTTGGGTTTCTGTTCCATGTCACTGAGAAATGCCCAGTCATTAATAAGGGCTTCTTTAACATTGTCTGTTAGTTCTCCAGCAAGCTAGAAGTACAGCTTTACCAGTAAGAGGCCCTGGTACAGCTATCTGCTTTAGCAAAAGATTTTTATCTTTCCTGTTCTTAGGCAGAAGTGTAGAGTGAAACATTAATGAGTTAGGGAAGACTGAAATAATAGGATGACGAAGGGTATTAAGGAAGTAGAAAATATCAGTGATAATGGGTGAAAGTCTCTGTATTCCATCCTGTCCTCCACAGCCATAATTTTGAGTTAAGGAGGCAGGTGCCATAAAGTAATTCATCAAAGAAAGACTTTGTAGTATGCCGATATTTCCAAAACTATTGTTCATGTGATCACCAATGTGGAGTGGGGAAAAGCTCTTCATTTTCTGACAAATATCTCTGTATATAACTGTATCATGAATTCTGTTGTAAATCGATCAGAAAGGGTAGCATTTGTAATATGTGATAATCTCCTATTGTTTTAAATAGTTAATTGCCAATAAAGTCATTTTTATAGATTGATGAATTGCTTTTCTTTTCTTAAACAACAAAAAACAGAGTCAGCGACATGATCTTGATAGTTTTAGAAATACTTCCTACTTCTGTTCCATCCCTTTTGAGAGCAACTTGCTGCTTTGACTGTCTACTTCCTTCCTGACTGTACGTGCCCTTGAACCAAATCTCTCAGTGTTCATCCAGCCTGCAGAAATCTGTGAAGAAGGATGAGTTCTAGGGGTGCGGACCGTTCTACTGGAATACGTAAATCCAACATATAACAATCTACCTTTTCCCACCATCCTCAACCCCCTCTCATGTCTGTTTTAAAATGTCTGTTGTGAGCATGTGTTGGTTTTGTATCGCTGAGACTTACTTCTCTTTCCTTCAACAAGCATACGGTAACAGTGGAGGGGATGTAGGTTAACCAAACCTTCTTAATGTGAAGTCTAACGTAAAACTGTTTGTGGAACAAAAAACACAGGATGGAGGTGAAATCCCCTTGGCCTTTAAAGTGTCAGTCTGTATTGTTTACAATTTCTGTGAGGGAGCTGGAGGTGGGGAAACACCAGAGTCGTCAGGGCTCTTTCAGGAAAGAGAGATACTTGCAGTCACAACTTCCACTCCTAGGTACTAGGAGTGATTGAAGAGATTTCTGATATAAGAAGAAAAAGAGATTTCTCCTTTTTTCCCTCCTTTTCTTCTTCTTCAATCTTGTGCCATTTATTAACTGAAATGACACCTTAAACTGTACCATAGAGCAAAGTGGTAACTGTAGCTTAAGTAACAATGTGGAAGGAAAAAATTTGTTGTCAAAGATCTTTTATTTATTATTACAAAGGTTTTATTTTATATTGGACACTGGAAGCTTTTGTCAGTGTAGTTTGCATTGACTGGGCCCAGGAACCCCTAAGTACTGGAAGGAGATACCATGGAGGCTGATAAAGTACTAACATGTATTTCTATTATTTCAATGGCATGGGTACTCCTTCCCTTGACACAGGCTACATACAATTCCTCTGCACCTTAGTGGATGGTGTCATTAAGAGATATAGCCAATCAATCAGATATTTAGTAGGCACATACTATGTTCCAGGCACTGTGCTAGGCACAAGGCACACAAAACCCCAAGCTCAAGGAACTTACATTCTATAGGAGGAGATAACATGATGACAGCTAACATTTATAAAGGTCTTCAAGATTTGCAAAGTGTTTTCCATACCTTATCTCATATTTTCCTCATAACAACCTTGTCAGGTGTGATTATTTTCCTCATTTTATAGGTGAGGGAACTGAAACTGAGGGAGGTTAAGTGATATGCACAAAGCCACACAGCTGGCAGGTTTCTGAAGCAAGATTTGAACTCAGGTCTTTCTGATCTCAAGCCCAGCACACTGTTTACTAAGTCAACTAGCTGCTTCTTTGTTACAAGCCTTTTGTGTGTGTAAATGTATATATGTATGTATGTATATAGAAATGTGTGTATGTATATGTGTATATATAAACATACATACATATCTATATATATGTGTATACATAAACATAAACATACACATATCTATATCTATATATCTACATAGATATATATCTATATCTATCTATCTATCTATACATTTGGAACCTAAGCCCCAAAGCTCATTGATTTGGGACTCACCTCATTGGTGGATATTAGTGCCTATAACTTGCTTGAGGGGTGAGGAAGAATTGTTGAGAGTGAGAGAGGTACAACTTAGCCTCTTCAGTCTTTTCAGGCTTTTAGTTTCCAGTTTGAAGAAATTAGATGGATGATGCCAACATTTATTTGACTTGCTGAAAGTTTTCTGGGAAGAAACAGACATGTAGAACTTCTATCATGTTTCCATTCCCAGCTTGCTACACTGAGATCTTAAGGAATTTCCCCTTGGATGAGATCTGGGTTTCTATCTCTCTCTCTCTCTCTCTCTCTCTCTCTCTCTCTCTCTCTCTCTCTCTGTCTCTGTTTCTCTGTCTCTGTCTCTCTCTCTGTGTCTCTGTTTCTCTCTCTGTGTCTCCGTCTCTGTCTCTGTCTCTGTCTCTGTCTCTCTCTCTCTTTCTCTCTCTGTCTTGCTGGACTATCTTGCTCCCAAAAGGAGAGCTTCTTCAACCTGTATTGTCTACAGTATAATCATATATATGCTTTCTCTGATTACCGTTTTGCTATTGACTTGGATAAATGGGTATCTTTGCCATTTGATATGCGTGGTCAGTTAAATAGGCATTTGGTGGGAAGGGAGTCAAGTCTTGGACAATGTGTTAGGGTCCTCCCTACTCCTTTCTATTAAGAAATAGAAATCAGAAGTTTAGTTTGAACCTTTATTTTACATCTTCTCTAGACTAAAAATATTTAAGGGAGCAGATAGATATAATTCTAAACCAATAACCCCTCTTTTCTTGAGGAGATCAGAGATCAGACTCTGGTCCCAACCTCCTACTTCCCTTTCTGGAAGGAGTAAGCATTTTGTAGAAGTGTCAGGGGCAGAGATATTAGAGATAAATATATTCTGATATCTCTGCGAGTCACACATGACATTTCTTACACATTAATTGCAAAGTCACCAACCTTTTTGGGGATGAGCCTCTCCTACCTTAGGCTGGTGTTTGCAGTGTGTCATCAGATCAATACTTGAAGCCTTTCTAACATGGTGGGGGCTCTGTCAAGCCTTGAAGAAATCATAACTAGGCATTGACTACAGGAGGACCTTACTGAAGGCTAACAGTGGGCAAAGATATGCAAATGGACTATTTTTGTATTTCGTATCTAACCTTTCTTTACCTCTGGTAACTTGAACTCTGTTCATCAAATGTAAGTCCTATATTGGTTGATCAGAATGATTTCATTTAGCTTAACATGTTTCTGAGCATTTGTGAGGAGCGTCAGGATATTGGTAAACAGTTCTCTTAAATAGTTTAAACCATTACCAGGTACTACAGAGTTATATAAAAGTTTTTTCAATATTTCCAGTGCTTTCTTGTAGCTTTATTGAGACTTAGGTTATTTGGATGACCTGATCTGCTCAGGTCCTACAGAGGGAGAAGGTGATGGCAGTCAGAAAAAATTCTAGTATTTTCACTAGCCCCCGACCTCCCCAAATCAGTGAGAGTTACTAAGCATGTTGGGGAACATATTACTGGCACTCTGAAGGGGGAACAGGAAAATATAAGTCACTATAACTTGAGAGCTGAGGATTAGATAGATGGGTGAGTGATTGGCATGTGAGGAGGTCTTCACAAGGTAAGAGAGAGATGCTTACGTTGCTTAATGGATAGAGCTAAGAACCTAACTAAAACAAAAGAATGGGAAATCAGTTATACTAATAATAACAGTTAATAGAGTTTTAGGGTTTGCAAAGTGCTTTACATATTATTTTCTTTGATTCTCACAACCCTTGGGATTTAGTGCTATTAATGCTAAGAGAGGTTAAATGATCTGCTTAGGGTCATGTAGCTAGTGTCTGAGGTAGGATTTGAACTCAGGTTTATCTCTCACTCTATTCAATGGGCCATCATATTGTTCTTGTTGAGTAGCTTTTCAGTCATGTCTTACTCTCCATGACCCTATTTGGAGTTTTCTTGGCAAAGAGTAGTTTGCCATTTCCTTCACCAACTCATTTTAAAGATGAGGAACTGAGGCACACAGGGTTAAGTGACTCACCAAAAATCACATAGCTAGTAAATATCTGAGGCAGATTTGAACTCAGGAAGATGAGTCTTCTTGACTTTTGTCATGGTGCTCTATCCATTATACCATTTAGTTCCACTTAGCTACCCCTAAATCTGTTGAACAGTCCAGGGGAATGTTGGCCACTCATTGTAAGAGTTGTAACACTTTCTTGAGAAGGGAGAGTCAGAAAACAATAGCAGCAGTATGGGAAACCTAATAGTAGCATTGTGGCTTACTATTGGAAACCCCAAGGTTCATAGGAGCAAGAGGCTGGAATAATATTGAACCCCATACAGTGGGTGAGAAAGACACTGAGGAGCAGAGAAAGGAGAGAAGAAGAAAGAAAAAGGAGAGAGGAGGGAAAGAGGGAGGAGAGAGGAAGAAAAAGAGAGGTGAAAAAGAGGGAGGGGGAAGAAAGGGGGAAAGAGAGAAAAAGAAGGAAGGAGGAAAAGAGGGGAAAAGAGAAAGAGAGAGACAGAGACAGAGAGAATATAGGAGAACCTGGAACCGAGGAGCAATGTAGCATAGAACCGATACATGGAGGAATGAACTCTGAATAAACTCTAAGTCTTGTAGATGGTGAAGGTCTGAAAGTTGAGGAGTTGGACTGTCTAATGACCACAAGTATTTTTCTTGTATGGAGAGGTTCAATCCTAGGATGATACTATAAGTCTGGAGTATAGGTCCTTGAAAAAGTCTGTGTGTGTGTGTGTGTGTGTGTGTGTGTGTGTGTGTGTGTGTGTGTGTAATTGTTAGAGGGATTGGTTACTTGATTCCCTAGCAATCCCAAGTTCTTTTTTTTAATGTTTTATCAACATCTTTTTTTTTTTTTACATCACCATAGTTTTCCCCACTCTGCCTTTTTCTTCCTCTTCCAGTGAACCATCCCATACAACAGATGGCATTTCTTTTACAGAAAAAAGAGGAAAACATCAGCATAAGTGTTCAATATATTTAAAAAAAGCATGAAAGTATGTGCAATGTTGTGTGGTTCGTCCTTCATTCTCAAAGAGGACTATGACATCAGGAATATAATGTCATTATTTGCAAGTGAGTTGGATTTAAGTAAGGAGATGACTCTCCTTCAGAGTCATCTGGGTCCAGTGGCCATATATAGATCAGTGGATTTCCTATCTCTGCAAAGGGGTGATATGGGAGTATCTTCTCATATCTCTTTTTTCAAACCATACTTATTCTTTGTAATTTTGCAACATGTTCTTTGATGCATTCTATTATTTTCATTTATGTTGTTATAGTCATTAAGTATATTGTTTTCTTGACTCTGCCTATTAAGAGAAAAATATGAAAGAACCTCTATGTCGAGGTGGTGCTATAAGTTTGGAATGACTATATGGATCCTTAAAAAAGACAGGGTCCAAAAGAGAGAAAAATATTCTTGGTAGTCTATGGACTTGAACATGAGTTCTTACATTTTAACAAAGATTGTTTTCTGTTTCAGGTCTGTTTAGACCTGAATGGTTGAAGGAGAACTTAATATTCCTATACTAGAACTGGAAATAAATGAAGTTTATTTGTTCTCAGGTCCTGAACCTGAGTTGGGGCAAAATGAATCATAGAGGTAAAAATATTCTAATACCACAAAGTGTAACCAAGAAAGAAACTTGAAAGTTATCTTCAGAACACAAAACCCCATGGGAAGAGAGAATTTGGCAGACTGCCTTGTGATGGGGAGTTAACAACTTTAGGACACCACAAGCCCTCTTCTGGAGCTTGGGATGGAATCAACTTGGGATGAAAGAGGGCAGAACTCGGGAAGAAGTTCATTTGGAGTGTGGTGAGTGGAGGGAGACATTTTCCACCTGAAATCTTATTTAACAAATTATTTTAAAATTTATTTATTTTTAACATTTCTTTTACAATTTTTTTTGAATTCCAAATTCCCCCCTCCAGTCCTTCCCCTACTCATTGACAAGACAAACAATATGATATGAGTTATACATGCAAAATTATGCAAAACATTTCCATGTAAGCCACATCACAAAAAGGAAAAACAATAAAGTAAAAAAAAATCATACTTTAATTTGCACTCAAGAGTTTATCAGTTCTTTCTCTGGAGATGGATAGTATTTTTCATCACGAGTCCTTCAGAACTGTCTTGGATCATTGTACTGATCAAAGTAGCTAAGTCTTTCACAGTTGACCGTTGTTACAATATTGCTATTACTATATACTGTGATCTCTTGCTACTGCTCACTTCACTCTGCATCAGTTCATATCAGCTTTCCCAGGTTTTTCTGAAGTCATCTTGCTCATCATTTCTTGTAGCACAATGGTATTCCATCACAATCATATGCCACAATTTAGTCATTTCTCAATTAATGGGCATCCACTTCAATTTCCAATTCATTGCCACCACAAAAATACTTACTATAGATATTTTTGATCTCTTGAGGATACAGACCTAGTAGTTGTATTGTTGAGTCAAAGGGTATAGACAATTTTATAGTCCTTTGGGCATAGTTCTAATTTGTTCTCCAGTTATTGGACCAGTTCCAAATCCCACCAACAATGTGTTGGTGTCCTATTACAGCCCTTGCAGCATTTTCCATTTTCGTTTTCTGTCATGTTAGTCAATCTGACAGATCTGAGATGGTGCCCAGAGTTAGTTTGATTTCCATTTCTCTAATCAATAATGCTTTAAAGCATTTCTTCATATGATTATAGATAGCTTTGATTTCTTCTGAAAACTGTTTATATATTTTGAACATTTATCAATTGCAAAGTGGCTCTTATTTTCTTAAATTTGGCTCAGCTCCCTATATAATTAAGAAATGGGGTCTTTGTCAGAGAAAGTTGCTGCAAAAATTTTTAATATTACTTCATTGTCTATGAAGTCATTGTCTTTTAGCAAAATGTAGGTTTCCTGATTATCTCATTTAATTAGATCTATTATTGTCTTGCCACTCCTGTCTTTTTTTTTTTTACCTAAGTTAAAGCATAATGGATTCTGCTCTAGCCCCTTATTTTAGCTCTCTGTGTGTCTTTCTGTTTCAAGTGTGTTTCTTGTACACAAATATTGTTGGATTCTGGTTTCTATTCCATTCTGCTCTCTACTTCTGTTTTATGAGTGAGTTCATCTCATTCACAGTTATGATTACTAACTGTATATTTTCCTCCATCCTGTTTTTCCCATTTATTATATTCTTTGTCCTTTCAACATCTCTCTTCAAAAAATCTATTTTGCTTCTGATCACTGCCTCCTTTAATCCCCTTCCCTTTTATCACCATCCCCTCCACCCTCCCTTTCTCCTATCCCCCTTTCCTCCTACCTCCCTGTTGGGTAACTTGGATTTCTATACCCAACTTATTATATATGTATATCTATATATAGAGATATATACACATATACATTTATATATTATGTATATATTTATATGATTATGTGTATACACATATATGTGCATGTGTGTACATATACATATATGTGTAAGTGCATATGCATGTGTATGTGTGTGTATTCTTCCTTCTTTGAATCAGTTGTGATAAGAGTGAGATTCAAGTGTTGCACATTACTCTCTCTCATTTCTCTTCATTATAAAAGCTCTTCCCTGTGTGCTTTTTTTATGAGAGATAATTTTGCTCATTCTTCCTCCTCCTTTCTTGTTCCTCCAGTGCTTCCCTCTTTCTCACCTCTTCAATGTTTTTTCAAGATCATCCCACATAATCAACTCATACCCATGCCCTCTGTCTATAAAGCTTCCATCTAACTGCTTTAATATTGTTAAGTTCTTAGGGTTACATGTATCATCTCATATAAAAATGTAAACAATTTAATATTATTGAGCCCCTTATAATTACTCTTTCATGTTTGCCTTCTTATGCTTCTATGGAACCTTATGGTGAATGTCAAAATTTCAATTCAGCTTTGGTCTTTTCATTAAGAAAACTTGAAAGTTTTCTATTTCACTTCTAAGACTATATCCCAAAGAGAGTATAAAAATGGGAAAGGGTCTCACATGTACAAAAAATATTTATAGCAACTCTCTTTGTGGTGGCCAAGAAATGGAAATCAAGGGGATGCCCATCAATTGGGGAATGGCTGAACAAGTCGTAGTATATGAATGTAATGGAATACTATTGTGCTATAAGAAATGATAAAGAGGAAGACTCCAGAGAGACCTGGAAGGACTTATATGAGCTGATGCTGCATGAAAGGAGCAGAACCAGGAGAACTTTGTACATAGCAACAACCGCAGTGTGTGAGAAATTTTTCTGGTAGACTTAGTACTTCACAGCAATGCAAGGACCTAAAAAATTCCCAATGGACTCTTGAGGCAAAATGCCATCCACATTCAGAGAAAGAACTATGGAATTGGATTGTAGAATGAAGCAGACCATTTTCTCTTGTATATTGTTTTGTTTTGGTTTTTCGCATGGTTTCTCCCATTCATTTTAATTCTTCTATGCAACATGACTAAGGTGAAAATGTATTTAGCAAGAATGTATGTGTAGAACCCATATAAGATCGCACACTGTCTTGGGGAGGGGGCAGGGAGGGAGAAAAAAGGAGAGGGAAGAGAGGGGAATAAAGGGAGAAAAATCCAAGATTTATGGAAGTGATTGTAGAAAACTGAAAACAAATAATTTAATTAATAAAAAGAGAGTTTTCTATTTTGTTAAATAATCTTTTTTTTCCTCTGAAGGATTATGCTCAGTTTTGCTGGATACATTATTCTTGGTTGTAACCCTAGCTCTTTTGTTTTCCAGAATATCATGTTCCACGTACTTCTCTCTTTCAGTGTGAAAGTTGCTAAATCTTGTGTAATCCTGACTGTGACCCCATGATATCTGAAGATTTTATTTTGGGATGCTTGCAATATTTTGTCCTTGATCTAAGAGCTCAGAAATTTAGGTGTAGCATTCCTGGGAATTTTTATTTGGGGATCTCTTTAAGAAGGTGATCAGTGGATTCTTTCAATTTTAATTTTATCCTCTGGATCTATGATATCAGAGCATATTTTCCTTTATAGTTTCTTGAAATGTGATATCTAGGCTTTTTTAAAAAATCATGACTTTCAGGTAATACAATAGTTCTTAACGTCTAATTTAGTTGTTTTTCTGATGCGATAGTTCACATTTTCTTCTATTTTTTCATTCTTTTGACTATTTTATTATTTCTCAATGTCATGTTGAGTCATTCATTAACATTCACCCAATTCTAATTTTTAAGGAGTTATTTTCTTCAGTGAGATTTTATACCCCCTTTTTACATTTGGAAAACTCCACTTTTTAAGGCTTTCTTTTCTTCAATGAACTTTTGGGCCTCTTTTGCCATTTGACCAATTCTGTTTTTGAAGATGTTATTTCTTCAGTATTTTTGTGCCTTTTTATCAAGCTGTTAATTCTCTTTTCATCATTTTCTTGTGTTACTCTCATTTCTTTTCCCAATTTTTCTCTTCATCTCTTCCAGGAATTCTTGTTGGACTTGAATCAGTTAGTATTGTTCTTTATGGTTTTGGTTGTAGCTATTTTCACATTGTCTTCTCTGCTACTGTAGTAGCTTTTTATGGTCATTTTATTGTTGTTATTCGCTCATTTTTTCCAGTCTATTTCTTGACTTTGAATTTTATGTTGAAGTTTGACTCTGCCCCCAGAATGGTTGTGGTGGTGGGGAGCTGTCCCAAGCTTCAATCTTTCTCTATGCTGCTGTTTTCAGAGCTAGTTCTTGGGATCTGCAAATTTTCAGTGCTTCCAAGGTGGTATTATCCTGAGAGAGGTGTGATCACTGCTCTCCAGGCTTGTGCTGGCCTAAGAAGGGCCCCTGCTCCTCTGCAGCCACAAGTGCTAGTGCCCCTCTTAGCTTTGGAACAGAGACTTAGGTCTCTGTTGTCATACAGTCACAAGCACTGGTGCTCTTTTCCACCCTGGAAGTGCAACCTACAATTTTATGTGAGCAATGGAGTTGCCAAACAGCACCCAGTTGTGCATCCACTTTCAGCTCAGGGCTCCCTGAAATCTTTTTCTGACCGACTGTCCAATTCTCTCTACCATCTCTGGACTGAGAGTTCCTGAAGCTGCTACTGCTTTTACTGCTTCCAGTGCCAATGTAGGTGTCACAAATCTCTTCTGTCAATCTCCTAAGTTGTCTTAGGATGGGAAAATGTCTCACTTCAACCTTCTGTTGGCTAAGGCCCTTTAGAATTTGATTTCATGTTTTATTTTAAAGTTTTTTTGGAAGAAAACATTGGGAAATTTCAGCTGGGTTGCTGCCCCTATATCACTACTGTGAGAATCATCTTAATAAATCACTCTTGCTAATAAGCTTAGTTTTTTCTACCTGCCAAAGGAGTATAAGAACTGTCAATTCCTCAAATTTTTGTACCCTGGGACAAAGCGCCATTACTTCACCCTGGTTATAGCATACTTATAGCATCCTAAGATCATAGATTCAGATCTGAAAGGGACATTGGAGGTCACTGAGCTGAACCATCTCATTTTATAGATGAGGAAACTGAGGTTCAGAAAAGTTAAATAGTCCCTTTAAATCGTTCAACTATCAATTATCTGAGGCAGGATTCAAACCCAGAGCTGCCTGACTCCAAGTCCATCCAGCACTCTACCCACCATGCCTTGCCATCTCTAATTATTATAGAGCCTCCAAAGTTGAAACTAGAAGCTCAGAACTTTAGAATGTAATCCATAAGTTACACATGTTATTACTCTGCTTAGTAAATTCTATATTTAATCCTAAAGTATTAAATTCTCACAAGTTTCAAAATAGTACAGTTAAAAATTACAAATTTTTCTGCATTTACCTAAGTTTCTTCAGATCTGTTTGGGAATTTAATAATAGAGTTTTTTCTTGCCTCTGGATCTATTTTCTTAATAATTATTTCTCTACTGGAATACAAGTCATTCCCTAATTGATAAATGGTCAAAGGATATGAACAGGCAGTTTTCAGAGAAAGAAATTAAAGCTATCTATAGTCATATGAAAAAATGCTCTAAATCACTATTGATTAAAGAGATGCAAATCAAAATAACTCTGAGGTACCATATCACACCTATCAGATTGGCTAACAAGACAGAACAGGAAGATGATAAATGTTGGAGAGGATGTGGGAGAGTTGGAACACTAATTCATTGCTGATGGATTTGTGAACTGATCCAACCATTCTGGAGCAACTTGGAACTGTGCCCAAAGGGCTACAAAAATATGCATACTCTTTGACCCAGCAATATCGCTTCTAGGAATATATCCCCAAGAGATCATAAAAAGGGGAAAGGGTCCCACATGTACAAAAATATTTGTGGCAGCTCTCTTTGTGGTGGTCAAAAACTGGAAGTCAAGGGGATGCCCATCAATTGGGGAATGGCTGAACAAGTTGTAATATATGAATGTAATGGAATACTATTGTGCTATAAGAAATGATGAACAGAAAGAATTCAGAGAGGCCTGGGAGGACTTATATGAACTGATGCTGAGTGAAAGGAGCAGAACCAGGAGAACTTTGTACACAGCAACAACTGCAGTGTGTGAGGAATTTTTCTGGTAGACTTAGTTCTTCATCACTACTAGGACTGTATCCCCAAGAGATTATAAAAATGGGAAAGGGACCCACATGTACAAAAATATTTATAGCGGCACTCTTTGTGGTAGCCATGAACTGGAAATCAAGGAGATGCCCATCAATTGGGGAATGGCTTAATAAATTATGGTATATGAATGTAATGGAGTACTATTGCGCCATAAGAAATGATGAACAAGAAGACTTCAGGGAGGCCTGGAAAGACTTATATGATCTGATGCTAAGTGAAAGGAGCAGAACCAGGAAAAC